>LPNX011189016.1:82332-305339 GCA_001517045.1 Pseudotsuga menziesii | reverse complement strand
GGTCCTAGATACATTGAACCTATCCGAGCAGAGGAGGAGGCACATAACATGGATAGTCTCTACCAGATGACTGCGAACCAGAACGACTACATCAATCCAAATGCAGAAGGGACCATTAGTTGGCGATGCGACAGCTCATGTGCATCGGATTCCGATGTTGGTCTAGAGAACTGGCAGAACAGACTTTACGAAGTCTCAGCGCGCAGATGTGCGTTTATGAGTAAGTCACTGCGATGGATTGGCGCAGAGATCACTGAGATTCCATCATATCATGGTCTGACAGATATCTAGGATTTCCTTGAGCAGTTTGAGCAACATATTCCTTACGAGCAGAGGATCGTAGCTATGGACCTTGCAGTACGAGCCACACCTGCAAGATGGTGGTATGCGCATAAAGAGAATATCGCATCATGGGATGATATTAAAAGACTGATGGCGATCATATTTTTTGTCGACCGAGAGTATGTTCAGCAGAAGTACATAGGAGAAACTGATCCCAGGGCACACATTCAGACATGTGAACAGAACTGGTCGGACATTCCCGAGGATGAATGGGTTCACAGATTCATTCACACATTGGACACAGTTCCAAGGAACTGGTACATAGAGACCGAGTTGCGCAAGGGGATGACCACATGGTCACTTATGACAGACAGTTTCCTACTCACCTTCGTGTTTGAATCAGAACATCCAAGTGTTTCTCAGGCCCTAGACATAATCAAGATCAAGATATTTGAAGACTGTACCACCTCAGTGCAGCCTCAACCTGAGTGGGCCATCTAGTTGCAAGCCGCGCTTGAATGCTATAATTTCACAGCAGAGCCAGACAATGAAGATAAGGATGAGGATGAGGATCCTCGCAACACCAACATTCTGGAGTCAGAAGGGACTCGCGATGTTGGGGGACCACACTTAGAGATTCCAGCAATCACCGAACCCATCAAGATTAAAAAGATCAATATTGGCACAGACGCAGAACCTAAGTTTGCCTCTATTGGAGACTATTGGAACGATGAAATAGTCGAACAGATTGCATATTTGTTACATGACTATCAGGACCTATTTCCCACCAAGTTCACAGAGATGAAGGGAATAGTTGGAGACCTGGGAGTTATGAGGATACCATTGAAGGAGGATGCTAGACTAGTTAAGCAGCGCCCATATAGATTTAATCCGCGCTACAAAGAAAAAGTAAAGGACGAAATCGATAAGATGCTAGCAGCAGGCATCATTGAGCCGGTAGAAGAAAGTGAATGGGTTAGCCCCATGGTCGTACAAGAAAAGAAAACAAAAGGAGACATCAATATCTGTGTCGATCTGCGCAAGCTCAACGATGCATCGCTTCACGATCCATTTTCGACACCGTTCACTGATGAGGTATTAGACAACGTGGGAGGACAGGAGGTCTACTCCTTCGCTGATGGCTTTTCAGGTTACCATCAGATTAGAATACATCCAGAAGATCGATCCAAGACCACCTTTGCAATAGAATGGGGCTCGTTCCAGTATACGGTAATGCCCTTTGGTCTTAAGAATGCACCAGCTATATTTTCTAGAGTAGTAGTTGTTGTATTTAAAGAATACATCCATAAATTCTTAGAAGTATATTTTGATGATTGGACTATATTTGGACTAATCGACAAGCATATAGGAGACTTAAGACTGATGTTAGAGAAATGTAGGCAGTACTAGATTTCTCTAAACTTAAAGAAATGTATATTTTGTGCACCATTTGGTATTTTGTTGGGTCACATTGTTTGCAGACAAGGCTTGATGGTAGATCCCGCGAAGATTGCCATCATTGTAAAACTTCCAGCACCCAACTCAGTCAAGCAACTGAGGACAGTACTTGGTCATACGGGGTACTACAGAAAGTTCATCAAGGGCTACGCAAAGATTACAGCACCAATGGAGAAATTGCTAAAGAAAGATATAAAATTCCTATGGAATGAGGAATGTCAGCAGAGTCTAGACACACTTAAAGAAAATATGGTTACAACACCCATCTTAGTATTTCCAGACTGGACTAAGCCATTTCATGTACATGTGGATGCGTATGGCATCGCATTAGGGGTTGTTTTAACACAACCAGGAGAAGGGGACATTGACCATCATATCACATACTCCAGCAGAAAGCTCTCGACAACAGAAAAGAACTACACCACAACTGAAAGGGAAGGCCTAGCTATGGTGTACGTGCTCCAGAAGTTCAGGCACTACCTGTTGGGTGCCTCGTTTAAGATGTTCACTGACCATTCCGCCTTGAAGTATTTGGTCAATAAGCCAGTGTTAGGGGGGAGAATCTGCAGATGGTTACTCCTCTTTCAGAAGTATGATTTTGAAATCATCGTGAAACCAAGCAGACTGAATGTCGGACCTGATCATCTGTCGCAGATAGACTCAGGAGAAGAGCCAAGTAACCTAGATGACAATCTGCCAGATGCGCCACTGTTTTCCATCGAGATCGCAGATGAGTACTATGTCGATATTATTCAATTTCTCACTACAGGAGTAGCACCTGATGAGTTTACTAAGCAGCAAAAGAAGTAGTTGGTTATTAAAGCAGCAGACTTCACCCTTATCGTAGGACACCTATACAATTTAGGTCAGGATGAAGTTCTGCGCAGATGTGTGATGCCGCATGAAAAAGGCACTATTATCAGAGAGGCACATTCAGGAACTGCAGGAGGTCACTTCGCAGGAAAGCCGACTGCGCAGAAAATCCTGGAGGCAGGATTATGGTGGCCTACCTTGCATAGGGACACCAAGGACTTTTGCAGATTCTGCGATATCTGCCAAAGGGTAGGAAAACCCTTGCGACGCGATGAAATGCCGCTGCGACCGCAGGTCACGTTGCGCGCATTTGAAAAATGGGCTATAGATTTTGTGGGTCCTATCAACCCACCAAGAAAGTGCACTGGTGCGAGATATATTATCACGGGAACAGAGTACCTCACCAGATGGGCAGAGGCCAAAGCAATAAGAAATTGTGATGCTGCTACAGCCGCACAGTTCCTTTTTGAAAACATCATCAGTAGATTTGGATGCCCAATAATTTTGATGAGTGATCAAGGCACGCATTTTTTGAACAGCACTATTGAGGCATTGACAAAAGAATTTCAGATTTAGCACTATAAGAGCACTCCCTACCACCCCTAGGCTAATGGTACGGTGGAGGCCTTTAATAAGATTTTAGAAAATGCTCTTACTAAGATCTGCAATAGCCAGAGGAATGATTGGGACCTCAGAGTTAACGTTGTATTATGGGCGTACAGGACCACATGCAAGAAACTTACGGGACACACACCTTTCAGCTTGGTGTATGGACAGGAGGCTGTTATGCCTATGGATTATATTCTTCCCAGTTTAAGAATCGCTCAGATTGTCGGGATGACTGATACAGACATAGTGGAGGAAAGGCTAGCATAGCTTCTTGCCTTAGAAAAAGAAAGATTCATCATCGGATTCCATCAGAAAGTGCAGAAGGCACGAGAAAAATCTTGGCACGACAAACACATTAAGAATAATACTTTCCAGATCGGAGACCTAGTGCTCCTCTATGACAGCAAATTCATTAAGTTTCCAGGGAAGTTTAAGACACATTGGCTGGGGCCATATCAGATACAGCAAGTCACAGAGGGAGGTGCCGTTCAGCTCAGCCAGCTGAATGGGGAGCTTCTTCCCACATGGATTAATGGCAGTAGGCTTAAGCCCTATAGTGATAGCCACCTCGCCTCTCAGCCCTAGCTTAGCCAGTTATAGTGGTGCAGATATCCATTGTAGTTGAAAGGAGGCATCGCACCGGGAACTAGTCTACACCGACAGGTATTATTCTAAGTATGAGGAATCGCATCAGGACGATTCAGTTTGAAAAAAAAAGAGTAGTATTGGTTTACGCAGGTGATGCGGAGTCGCATCGCGGTAGCGCGATGTTCCCATGTGCCACGTACTCAGTTTTGCAACCGACAAAGGGCCAGTCAAGTTAGCATCTGACAGGTAGTTAATGAGGTAATGACCGGTATATCTTACCATAGATTTGGCAACAGTATAATAAATTTTTCCAAATTTGGCAAATCTCCGACGGGACCGGCGCCTGTACACACACGTTCCGAGGGAAATTCGATCAGATTTCCTCATTTATTAAGAATCGGATGACGGGTGTGGTCTTGTCCAGGCATTGATGACGACCGACGAGATCAGTCTAGATGACCGTTGTATCTGGGATTATCGTATTGGGCATAAAAACAAAAAGTATTCAATTGAGACGGTTATGTTTGCAAAAAAACCGAGAGCTGTAGAGTGCATTATTCAGAACTCCCTGTGAAGAGCTAAGCTTGTTACACAGTGCTATGATTTTCAAACGTTGCAGCCAGTGCACATCCGCCAATTTCCACTGAGTGGGTTATGTCCGAGGACGAACCTATAGCAAACATTTTGAGAAGATTTCAACGTCACGGCCCTGCAGGAGCTATGAGGACGCCACCAAAGGGTGCTCCGCCAAGTTCGTCACAGCCCAGACAGCAACCACAGACGAGGAGCCAATCTCAGGTCAATGATGAATCCGGTTCAGAGCAGGAGGAAGAAGTTCATAGCGGAACAGACTACATGATACCATGATTTGAAGGCGCACCAGAGCCAAGAATTCCTAAGAATGCTAAGTATACTGTTCCCATACCATCCATTGATTCTCGAGTAAAGGAAAATGGAGATCTAGTAGGATATGCTGCTGTTGTTAAATTTGTAGATTATAAGCTGGGAGATGGTAAGACATATCCTCAGTTCAAGCCGGACAGCTATTTAAAGATTGAGAAGAACCTAAGGACAGGAAGAGATGAATATGTTCCCCTGCCACATGTTCAGATTCTTGAGCGGTCAGGTCTGCTCAATTTGCTGAGATTACCTCATTTTGGACGGGGTGCAGAGGTTAACGCCGTGGTGCGCATTTTACTCTCTTGCGTACACGGAGGGTACCTCTGGCTAGGAAACAAGGTCGACCTGAACATTGATTTGATACATTGTATCACCGGCCTGTCCAAGACGGGTAAACACCCTGACATACAGACAGCAGGAAAAACCAAGGACTCCAAGTTACCACAAGCCCTAGTAACTTTACCACAAGCCCTAGTAACTAAGTATCAGCTACAGAGAGGAGGACGGGCTTATGACATTTCAAGCATACCAAATGAGACACTTAGATTCACCACCATTCTACTCGCGGGCAGACTGCTAACCAAGGTTCGACCAAAGGAAGTTACAGGATCCGTAATTCACCTTTCCATACAGGTCACGGAGGGGGAACAGTTCAATTGGTCTCGATTCTTATTAAATATGCTGCAAGCAGACTGCTTGGCAGCTCAGGATGAAGCCAACCACCCTTTCCATTTCTCATGGTTGCTTATACTTTGTGCATTTGTCGAATGGAAGGAGCCGCCTCATACCCAGTTTCCGCAGATAGCAGGTGGCGCGCCCAGAGGAGTGCGCTATGCCAGCTTATGGGAGACCAACCGCACAGCCAAGAAAACGATCAATACGATGGTATTCCATGACTACTATAAGCTGTTGATGAAGGTCATTCAAGAGACACCACGACTCAGCACGGAGACTGTGGACATATATGATAGCCGGCTTAATTTTATGGCAGACAGCCATTTAATCTATCTGCGACCGAAAAGGACTAAGCGGGATGATTGGGCTCCTGGCTCATTTAGGATGACAGCACGGGACATCGAAGCAGTCACAAGAGACTTCGACGACCAATGGAAGCAGGAATATGAAGATACCGCACCACTATCATCAGACACTGCACAGACAGAACACCAGGACAAGGACAAAGATACCACAAACACCCAGACGCAATCTTCAACAGAAGCACCACTACCAAGGGAAAAGAGGAAACCTTCATAGCAAGTGCCACCAGAGGCACGGATGGCAAAGACTAGAGAAGAAGGGCCACCAGAGACACAGCAGAAGAAAAAACAGAAAACCTCAAAGCCAGTTCTGAAGACCGCATTGATAGACGATGGCTATGAACTCATCACAACAAGGACATGTGACACATTGAAGGACTCACTTGACGCGATGAAGGAGTCGCAGGAAAAGAGATAGGGTGTAGTCGAAAAGAAACTTCTAGACTTAAAAATGATTACAAAGAAGACTGCCATGAGGAACATTCCACCTGTAAAGATGAGCACTGGAGAAACCTCGGCACCGCCGATGTCCCGCCAGGAAATCTTAGCAAAAGTTCGCCTCAATACTGTGTTAATTCCACCAGGGAGTATCCGATTCCCTGCCACAATGAAGGACCCACCAGTTCAGTTTAGACAATCCATCGAGGTTAACCTTGCAGAGTTTCATATTGACCAGTTGCAAATGATCCAGCAGCAGCTAGGCGCAGAGCTCAGGAGTAGAGAGCTCGAGACTTACAACCAGAATATGTAGCTGAAGCAACAGAATGCAGCACTTGCTATCAGTGTTCAGAAAAAGGCAGACGAAGTACGAACATATGAGGAAAGAGAGCAAGATCTTTCTCAATTTTTGCAGAGCATTACATTGGAACTTCCCCAATGTAACATTGAGTTCGCCTTACCAGTTCCGCAGAAGCTAAGAAGAGTAGCAGATAGAGCAAAGGCTCTGGAAGAAACCGTGACTAGGATGGACGAAGAAGTGGCCAGGATGAAGGCAGACCACGAGGTGCAGATCGCTGAGCTTGAGGCTCGCATACGAGACACCTCCCAGGCAGACCAGAAAGCGCGATTAGAATCCCTTCAACTCACTTCTGCGCAGATGCAATCTCGCATCGACGAAGCACGGTTAGTACTAACTGATGCGACGAACAAATTGGCCGAGTTAGATGAGCCACCGGAGAAAGTAGAAATCCAACAAAGTATTCAGCAGATAGATAATACTGCAGCGGCAATGAAAGAAGAAATTAAGGGCTTGGCAGCTCTTCAAAAGATGAGGAAGACAAAGGAGATGAACTGTTTGCAGCAGGAAGCACAGCAATTAAGAACCAAGGAGATGTACATTAATGACCTGCTTCAACCATATCAAGAGAAAATCACAGAGATAGTCGATACGGTTGAACAGAAAATGAAGGAGTTCACTACCACCAGAGAGGAAACTAACGCCACAGAAGACGCCAGTATTAGTCAAGATTTCCTTGACTCGGCACAAGAGCGTGTCGAAGTGATGCAAAATGAAGTCACAGGACTTCGTGACAGGTTGCAGAGGGCTTCACAGGAAGCCAAGGCAAAGCTACAGCGGGAGAAGCCCGCTGGAAGTAGATCGAGGGCGAGCCACAAGTAAGTGTTAGGGGACTGTTGGAGCAGGGTCCCGCAGCTACAGAAGAAGCTGCTAGTTTAGCGGAGAGATAAGTTTTGGCGGAAAGAAGATAAGACAGAGCTACGACGCCGTAGCACGTTTCCAGCTGGAGAGCAGAGCCAGAAACTATGACTTTTAAGATAGAAAAGTCAAGAAAGGCAACGGTACCTGAGAGGCTGAGAAGAGAGAGCTCACCCACTGCATTGAAGGCAGCGGCGGAAGACAGGAGGGCTCAGCGACCCTCATAAAGGAGAAGGAGCAACGAGGTTGAAGCATTGAAGACGAAGGACAGAAAAGAGAAGCGGTGCATAGTACCCATGATCAGTGACGGGAAGCACGAAAGAATGCAGAGAGCTATGGTGTGACGGAAAGCGGATACCTCAAGTATAGATATGGTCGACTGTCACTAGTTAGGGTTTGGGTTACTGTTGGGACAGGCCCACAGTGTTGTAATGGTGAGATCTTCGGGCTGCCTATAAAGGGATATATTTTGTATTGTAAAAGGGTTGGTCAGTTAGTTGGTTCATTCAGTTGTTAGTGTTTATAGATTGTTAGACTATTGTGAAAGCCTAGCTCTGGTTCTGTTATTGGCGGTAGCAATCTTAATGTAACCAGTAGCTGGCTTATAGAGTATGCATGTAACGATCCACAGGGATCGACAGAGAGGGAAGAGTATATTGTAGGAGAGCGATATAGAGAGAAAAGAGATCTAAGAGAGAAGATCTTGAGCTGCATATGCGGTGCAGCAGAACTGTGTTTTACCTTCCCCTGAGCTATAAGAAAAACACAGTTCTGTGGACGTAAATTCCATCCTGGAGGTGAACCACGTTAAAATCAAGTGTTATGTGATTGGCTTATTTGTTATGTTTACTTATGCATTTCTCAGTCATTTCATGAACTTTGTTTACAGTTTAACGAATGAATGTGTTAATCAGTTCGCAGCAATATAGAAGGATAAACATAAGTTAAAGTCTTTGGCATGTTGTATATGGTTCATTTATGCTTTGCGTGATACAGTCACTATTACAGTATCGAATAGCCATGTATGTTAAGTCTTGCACGTCGACACGAGCAACGCTAAGTGCGCTAAGCCGTGGAGGTAGGATATCACAGAGAGGTGATACCGCATCGGCAGAGGAGCTGCAGTGCGCGATACCGCAGGTTAAGGACTTAGCGTTGGGCAGGAGCTGCGTGTCGCACGCTGCACGACCATGCGGTAAGTTTGGAGATATCGCGAGTCAAGGAAAGTGCGCACCGCGGAATAGGACTGCGTGACGGTGTAAAGGAATATCTTGTGGCTAGAAGAGCTGCGAGACGAGGAGATCGCGCGACGCGAGCAGGAGATCGCGCGACGCGCAGAGAAAGAGACCTCGGGGCTAGGGGAACTGCAAGCCACTAGTAGGATCGCCACAGAACCTGGTCCAAGACACTTGAGTCCTTGGCCAACCCATTAGAGTCACTTCGGGTGAGACTTCAGGCCGCTTTACGGTCTGTTGCCGAAAGGGCCAGTGATCTAGGGGTGTTGTTGGTTGAATATAGTTAACTCGGGTCTGCCCATAGCTGCCAACACTTTAGCTCGTATAATGGATTCCTCGGATTGCAGGTCAAGAGAATCATCAGTGTACCCCTTAGGCTTTTCCATGTAGATTTCTTCTTCCAATTTACCATGTAGAAAGTTATGTCTGTCTCTTCTTTCTAGAGGAAGAGAGACATGATCCAATGTCTCATTGTTCTTCAATGACTCATATTCCTTATCCATGGCTGCATTTCTTGATGAATCATGGCAAGCCACTTTGCAGAATTGTTGATAGGACCTCACCATCATGTAGCATCTCTTAACGAGTTTATAGAACCTCTCTGGGAGAACTGGATTTGCATGACATAGCGTAAGGTTCTCATCTTGAAACTGATATTTGGTTCTCCTTTTTTCTAATGAATCTCCAGCCATGTTCCCAACAACCTAAATGACTTTTTGAGCCCATTTAGTCCTAATTTTGGGAGTAGGGACTGGATCTGGATCTGTTTGAACTTCATCTCCAATACCAATATCTTATTCAAACTGGTCCTCTTCTTTGGATTCTGAATCTGAAACATCAATAGAAACATCATCATATGAAAATGGTTTAGGTAGAATGAATGTACCTTCCCTTTTAAATGGATGCAGAGATTGCACTGGATCTGAGTATGGAAAAAAATGTGAGAACTCATATTCTTTGGAGGCATGGTTTGAAACACCTTTTGTTGTTAACTTCCCAATAAAGATGTCTGAGATATCCATTGAGTCAAATTAAAATACAACTCTCTTTGGTGAGCCTGCATGAGTCATCTGATATACATACAACAAATTTGTTGCTAAGGAAGGCACATATAAGACATTTTTTAACATTGCATGTTCTAATTTTATTGTACCCTTCCTTTCATCTTGGATTTGAGTGTCATCTCCCATGTTAATACTTGGACCATGAATAATATTTATTGAAGAGAATTATTCTTTGGAGGAAACCATGTCATTGGAGGCTCCTAAATCAATGAGGAAGGCCTGAGATTTTGAAAATACATCCTTCTATGCATGGCATCTCTCGTGATCTTCATTTGTTTATCTATAATCATTATTCCTTGCACCTTCACGGAGGGAAATATCATGTTTTCTAATAAGTATTGACCTCTTATCTATGGTTTTCTTCATACAACCTTTCTCTGTATGGTTTTGTTTCTTATAGTAGGAGCACTTGCCCTTATCAAACCTCTTATGTTTATCATTCCTAGAGCCTGAGACTCCATCTGATGGATCAAACTCCTCCTTTGGTTCGAATTCAATGTTTCTCTTATTCTTTCCTTTATGCTTCCCTTTTTCTTGCGTATTCTTGGTCTCCCCAACCAAGAAAGCTTGATTTTTGGGGGCTTTGAGGGCTCCCATCTGTATCAGCTTATCGTGTTCCCGAATAAGAGATTTTGTGAATACATCAAGAGATGACATTTGCCAATTTGGATTTTTTAGTCCCCTAAAGTGAAAGGTGGATACGAACAATGAGATTTCTGGGCCAATTTTTCTCAGAATTGAAAGAACCAATTGCTCATCCTTCTTGTCAATCCCACACTGCTTGCACTACATGATCAAGGATTTGTACTTGGTGAAGAATTGTTGGATGGTCTTGAAATTGTTGGGCTGAAGAAAAATTAGTTCATTCTCCAAAATATGACCTCTCAACTAATCTTTCTTTCCAAATAATGATTCAAGCTTCTACCATACTTCTCTTGGAGTTTTTAATCCATCTAGGTGGAAGAGTAACTCCACAGAGATATGAATGCACATGAAACCAAATGTTTCATCCAGTTTGTTTCGATACTTCAACTTCTCAAGAGGTTGTTGGGGTTCAATCTCCTTTCCCATAGTGACCTTGTACATACCTTTGTTGTGCAACGCAATCTACATATCATCCCGCCAATCAAGATATTTGAAGGGTGTGAGAATCCTGGGTGTCAAGGTTGTTGAATTCTCCATTTTGAAGCTCCAAGGGGCAACACAATTCTTCTGAATTCTTCAATTTACCTACAAAAACACTTCAATTCAAAGGAAAACCAATTCAATCACCCTCTACTTCGACATGTGCACATTATCAGGGTGCTTCACACCTGGCTAGACTTCTCTGGAAAAAGTCCAAAGGGAGCAAGGAAAAGATACCAGAAATTATGTGGAACCCAGTTGCTTATGGTGCATCAATGGAAGTTTCTAAGGATTGAAGTTGGCCTAATTATCTGCTTTGATACCATGTTTAATTTACAAAATATTTAGGATCATCAAGCTTGATTTAACCTCACTATGAAAGAAAGTTAAATAAGGAAGAAGAAATTCAGTGTACATTGATCAAACAATCATAGTGAAATTGAACAGTCAAGAGGCAATAATTTGTGACCATAAAATTACTCACATAATCATTAATTTTTTTGTAATACAATGAAGAGGATTTGAATCCACTAAGTGTGATTTGAATTCGATGACTTGGACTGACTCTAGAACTAACTAACTATGGGAAAATCACCACTAGAAGTTCACTTGTTTAACTTAGGACAACTAAATCAGTTCACAATGAGTTAATTGATCAAGGTAGGTAGGGAAATGCACCTAACCTCCTTAAATCATGGAAATGTGGCACTAGGCTAATTGGAGATGAACTAATTGATGCCCATCAGAGGATAACTCAACACAGACTATAGTGAACTGATGGTGGGACTCCCAAGACTTAGTGTGGGTTCCTAAATTAAGGAATTGGCCTCTGGAGCTCCTAAACTCATGCAAACTGATGCATTAAGTTGTAGGTGGGCCCTAGATGAGTTCCCCATGGCAATAGTGAAGTGGAAACATACTCCTAATCTAGGAAATGACATTTATACTATGGTGTTTAAGGGAGGATTATAATTAATCCTAACAAGTTGTCGTATATTTTGAAATAATTGTTTGTGAAAATCAAACATTTTGTATAATGTACTAGACCTAGTGTCCCAATTGAAAGACAACAGGTTACCAATAAGTGTAGAAATTACATGTTGACAGTTTGATTATCATGGACCTTTATGTTATCTCATTTTGTATGACAAAGGACCCCTTATTCATAAATAATAAAATAAAGTATCTTATTCTATTGCATTGTCCAATGTTGTTGTGAAATGTTACATCATTGATTAAATATATGGATGACTAAATATTATAATAAGTGTGAAATTTGATTATATAACAAATTAATCCAACCATCATACCCAAACACAAAAATTCAAATTCAAATTATATGAAGACTATTACAAAAAATATTTCAAATCATGATGAATAATGGAATTAAAATAAATATAAATAAAATCGAGATATTTCAGTGCATTGTTACCGATCATTGTTCATTAAAGAGAAAATGATTACATGTGCTTTTGAGCGTATTAATCACATCGGTGCTTTAACAACAAAAGCACACCATTGTAACAAACTATTTGTTACATGCCTTTATGCATGTTTATTATTATGCAGCGTTGCTTTCTATATATAATCGCATCAGTGCTCCAATGTGCCATAATCGTATAGTTGGATGTAAAAAAGTAATGCATGTCAACTTCCCAGT
The DNA here is from genome assembly GCA_001517045.1 of Pseudotsuga menziesii. NCBI lineage: Eukaryota > Viridiplantae > Streptophyta > Pinopsida > Pinales > Pinaceae > Pseudotsuga > Pseudotsuga menziesii. Next base: position 292,914 of record LPNX011189016.1, on the reverse strand, counting down.
TAACTTCACTGATGCATTTTCCTTTTCTTACAACATCAATGCATTATAATAGTTCATAAGCACTGCAATATTTCTTAGAAAGCATCGGTGTCATTAAAATTTAGGTACGCATTGATGTTAGTTTGTATTTAAATGCATCGATGCATTTCGTATATGTTGGCACCATTGTTCTTATATCAATAAAGCACACTTATGAAAAAACCTCCACTAAAGCCTTCGACCACCAAGTTTTTTTTATTTATAATAAGTTTTCGCAAAAACCTCCGCCAAACAATCTAGTACCATTGGCGAAGGTTGTAGAGAAGGTCTTTGCCTTCGCTATAACCTCCACTAAAAACCTTTGCTATAACCTCCACTACAAGGTCTTTGTGTAGCACCTCGGTTTTGACCTCATTTTTATGATGTATATAATGTAATTAATCATGGTGAGGAGCTAAAGGCAAAATCCCCACCATCGATTTGGTTGTGTATGTTTTGGCAATAGGGATAGTTGCCGATGGTATATCGTGCTAGCCGGCACACTATAATGTGGCATCATATAAATACGCACATCAAATAAAATAAACCACAACCAGCTATGGCAGTGCAACGTTGAATGAAAAGGGTATGATTCCAAAGGATAAGGGGTGGGGGATGTCAAACCTTGGCCTATGGGGGAAAAACCCATGTGTAGCCACTTTGCTTTGTTTTGCCATCTTCCCTTGTCAACCTCTTTAATGTTTTTGTTGGGTAGTTGCGGCAGTTATGGCTGTTGGTGGTGGAGGCAGTTATTGTTTTGGGAGTGGGGTGGCAGGACTGTCATTCCCTTTCCCACGCACCCACTCCACCCACAACGGCATTCACTCCACTCTCCCACGACCTTCCATTCTCTCCCATTCCTCCGTTGTGGTTGGTCTGTTCATGCTCACACGTAGAGGCCGCTGTCTGTTCATTCGTGCACGCATAGGAAGGGTCTGTTCGTTTCCCATCGTGGTTTGTTCATCCGCGTGCACAAGCAGGAAGTTGCTCATTCCTCATGTAGAGGTCGGTTCTGTCTTCCTCACGCGCTGGTCGGGGGTTCCCTCTTTGGTTTTGCGCATGCAGCGAGCTGGGAGAGCAGCCTCGCAGGCATGAATTTCTGCTGTGTATGCGGCTTGCTGTTGATTTCACCCACGTTTTGGGTTGTTGTTATTCTTCCCACGATTTTCGGATGTGGTTGTGAGTCTGATTTCTTCTTCAATTATGGATTACGTGTGTGTTTCTTCCATGTTTGCATGGGCTGTGTCATTCTCCAGCGTTTATGTTGAGGAGCTGTGTACTGTGGGTTCGTGGACGTTAGTTGGCTATTGATTGCCACAATTGTCAGCTGAGTTTTCCCATGTCTAGGCTGGGAGTGCTGGTTTTGTCCACGCTAGGAGTTTGGCTTTTCCTTTGTTTTGAGACTATGGATTGTGGTCATCATTCATTGTGAGTTTGGGCTGCTGACATATCCCGGTTTGGGTCGCAGCTGAGTTTTTTTGGCCACTCTAGGGCCAAGAACAACTCTGTGTTGCCTTGTGGGCTTGAGCTATGCTCATCATGTGTTTGGGATTATCCCTGGTTGTCTTTGCCTTCTTCATAGGGCTGTGAAGGGATTGTTTTGCTGCGGGTATGCAGTGGTGGTCCCTTGGACTGTGCTGGCTTGGCCGATCGGTTGATGGCCTGATAAACCCAACTGTGTTGGTTTGACTGATTTGGTCCCTTGGCTATGTGTAAGCCTGTATTGCCCCTTAGTCTTAAGGAATCATGCCCAGCTTGGGGGTGGCAGCGTTGCTGAGAGATTGATGAGCACGCTGGCCTATGGTTGGGTGGAACGTTGCAGCGACGTAGCTGGTTGTGTGATTCTTCATCAAAAGATAAGTGTTGCTGACTATTTCATCTCTGCATAGTATATCTACTGTATTATGTGAAATGATGAACAGGTTGAATGCTGGAAATGTATATGTGTTTGCTTCCGCTGTATGTCGATGAACTGTGCATGTATGTTGATGAATTGGGAATCTTTGTATGATGCAATGCATCATGTTATGGATCATGTTAAGCCTTTAATTCAGCATTGTTGCTTGTCCATGTTCATGGGGTTGTTTTCCCAGTTATGTATTGGTGTTCGTCGCGTCCTCTTCGCTGGTCTAAGGGATGGGGACGTGACAGAGTGATATCAGAGCTCAAGGTTGCAACAGTGGGCCTCTATGGGCCAAGAAGGAGCATTGACAGAGGCATGACTTCATTTTTCCCTGCAGAAGTCATAATTTGAATGACTGTAAAATTCCACAAAATTTGTCTAAGTGTTGGGCAGTCGAAACACTTAGCGGAATTAACTTCCGCTGTGGCGGAAGGGTTAGTGGAAGAGACTTCCGCTGTAGCGGAAGGGTTAGTGGAAGAGACTTTCGCTGTAGCAGAGGGGTTAGGCGAAGGCATGCCGACGGGAACAGTTTGAAGGAAAAATCATGAAAATATTTAGCTGTTCGGGCACCCGTCGTTGTGGGTGGAGAAACGACTAGGCGCTCGACAGAAGAGTCGTCCGACCGCCGACGCCGTAGAAAAAGTCCAAAAATCTTCTAAGTGTTGTGGTCATCGGAAGAATTTAGCTCTTTGAGTAGCTGATACGTCAACTCAGTCAGTAGTTTGGACTTTCGATGCCGTCGATGGAAGAAGCACAAATTTTGAAAAAATGAGAAAATTTGTCTAAGTATAGGAATCGTCAGCCATCGGAAGAAGGTAGAGGTTTGACATTCCGCCGTTGCGGAAGCCAAAGACACTAACCTTCCGATGAGAAGAGACTGTCGATGTCGGTTAGAAGTAGTTCACCGATCGGAAGAAGAACGAAGTTGGTGGGCCGCCATTACGGCTGCCTAAATGACTAACCACCCAAAGCACAAGGAATCCGACAGCCAATGAGAAGGAAATTTGAAAAATTTTCTAAGGCAGGAAAACATCGGAGATCGACGGATTTTAGTGGTGAACATTGGCAAGATATAGCAGATGATGCACCACCATTGTGGCTATTGGTAGAACTAATTCACCGACGAAGAAGAAGTAAGGGAGCCGACCAAGCGGCAGAAAGGAAGACTAAAAGGGAAATTTTTCGAAAATTTCTCTAAGCCCGGAAAACGTCAGCCATCAGAAGCAAAAAGTAGATAGAATGTCTGCCATTGTGGAAGCCAAAGGCACTAGGCTTCCGATGCGAAAAGCCCGCCGATGCCGATCAGGTCATGCCACAGTTGATTTGGCCACCGATCGGGAGGAGATAGAGGATGACGAGCCGCCATTGCAGCTGTTGATGGAGCTTCCTCGCCGACAGAAAGAAGAAAATTTTGAGAAAGAAGAAAATTCGACTAAGTATGAAGATTGTCGAAAAAGTTTAGATGTTTAAGTTGCCGATGAATCGGAAGGAAATAGAGGATCGGACTGCCGATACCTCGGAAGCTTAGACAAAGGGGTTCCGAAACGTCGGAAATATTTAGTTGATCAGACTGCCGATGAGCTACATTGAAAAAATTTAGTGGTTCTGGTCGCCAACGTATCGGAAAGGATTATGGTTCCGGTCGCCGATACAACGGAGAAGCTAGTGGTTTGCGGATCCGAAACGGCGGAGGATGTTAGCTGTTTTGACAGCCGAAACATCGGATCAATAGTGGAAATGAGACCCGATTTGACAAAGGAAAATTTTGAGATTTTCAAGGAGGAATCTTTAGCAGGATTTTCTCGGTAGCCTTTCAGTGGTTTACAGGTGGCTGAAGTTGGCACCCAGTCCAAATGCAATGCCGAGATTTGGTGAAAGTCTTCATTTTTAGAAGTGGTGTGTTTTTCACATCCGAGGTCGAAATGAAGCATGTGGATAGGCGTTGGAAAGCTTATCCAGTAGGGAACAAGGGTAAGTCACCAGAATCTGAGTATGAAGTAGCAAAGTGCTAATGATGGCCGCTGCTATCAAATGGACAAATCTGGACAATTGCATGCCCAAGGGTAGCAAGGACTATGAAGTCAACCAGCTGCTGTGAGGGAAAGGAATTCCATACAAGGATGAAATATTTGAAAGGGAAGTTTCCTTAAAACCCTGTCTTGCTAACTATGTTACATTTCCTAAGTTTATGCATGAAATGCATGAGGATATGTGTTACATACATAGGATATTAAAGCTTATACATCTATAATAAACCACTAATGATGATCATTGTTTTGATGTTGACATTAGTGGAAGAAAAAAAAACCAACGACGACATGGACCTAGCTGAATATGTTGTTGATGCTGATGATGTGACCAGCAACCCTATGAAGAAAGGGATAAGGAAACAAGTCCATAACAAAAGTTGGTGAGCAAATGCTGCAATCTCCTGCAAAGGACCAACCAAATTGGTCATGTCAAGGGTGTAAGTACGACCCATGCAGGTAAGAGTTGCTTATGATAAATTCCATGGAATGGTAAAGGTAAGAGACCTCATACCATGTGGATGTTTTAATATAGAAAGGTGTCATGCCTGTATATATTGATTGAGCTTAGTAGCCCAAGGAAAGTAAGTATAGGTGCAATGTTGTGATGTATTGCATGAATGCCTTGAGACGAGTGCATGTGATATTATGAATAGCTAATGACTGAAGTGATGAATTGATGACAATTCAGGAACCATTTCAAAGGTTGTTATGAATGCAGGATAGTCATGATCAATTGGCTGCCAGAAATGCTCTATGGAAGAGCAAGGTGGTAGGAATGATACGCTTGTGAAGTAAGGAGTATCTAAACATTTCGTTTAATTGCATGAATGATATGACTATACCTTGCAATGTTAATATGATAATGGTTGCATGAAGTAAATGAGCTTTGATAATATTGATGTGACTAACCGCTGGAAGTATTCGAATTTTATAAATTCTGAAAATGCTTCAGTAATGGTTGTAGCAATGAAAAGGTTATATGCATCCAGACTTACCAAGTGTTTGGTTGATTGAAACTCATGTTTCAGGAAGATTATTCGAGCATGGCAGTGAGAGGTAAGACCCTGACCAATGCCAGAATCTACCATTTATGAGAAGAAGTCTCATGGTTGTGAAAGTAGTTGGCATGCATGATGGGTTGTTAAATTTGAATTATGAATTTTGAATTTAAGAAATTGCTGACGACTACTAATCACTGTTGGCTTGTGTAAGATTGTGTCAGGTGGACGCATGGTAAGTGGGTATTCATGTATGACAGTAAGCATAAAATTATAATGGGAATAGTAGTGATGCTTACAAGAAACCCACAATTGAGCAAGTCAATTTCTGTAATAGATAGAATTGCAAATTCTTATTGAATTTGATTACCAATGTCATTGCTTGGTTAAGGAACAATCAATTTGGATTATATTATCAGGTAATGCTTGACTGTTTGGATATTTGATGAATGTGTCAGGGAAACACACTGCAGGAAGATCATGTGTGATGGCCTGCAAGAGCCAAACCTCATGGGAAAGTTTTCCATTGGAAATGGGTTTCGGGTGAAACGCCATTGGACATTTTGGAAATGTCTCATCTGCACTGCATGTTTGGTAGTAACATGAGTGAGATGGTGTAAATTATGTCGGTAAGACATGTGTGAATAATGAAATGTGAAAAGGAGTTGGGATGGCTAACTGAGGGACTGTTAACTCAGGGAAGGAGCCCCCATTCCTCCTTAACAAAGGCATACTGCGTCGGCAAATGGATAAGTGTTCTGTAACCCTTGCTATGAATGTGCATGTTTAATTATTAAATTCCATATGGAGAACATGTTTTGATTTAATATCCATTATGACCGATTGCTTGAGTATGAATAGGGCCTACATGGCACACACCGGGAATGGGTGCACACTTTTCCGATGTCGAGTCCTGAAAGGGTTTTCAATATTGATTACACTCTAGGGAGTGGACGCACTCCTGGTGTCTCAATACTTGATAGTGAATGATGAGAAATGTGATTACAGTTTTAGAGCAATAACGCTGATGAGTTTGCTTGTATTGCTTGTATTGCTTGTATTGCTTGTGTTGATAGGCTAAATAGATGCAGTTGGGTGTTGCACCCTAAAGGTAAAAGGTAAATGGTTGTTGTGAGGGGTTGCGGAGTAAGGGTTATTGTTGATATAAGTGCATGTGTTATTGTTGATGGCCTGATAAACCCAACGGTGTTGGCTTGGCTGATGATTGGTTGTTGATATAAGTCCAGGTGATTTGTTGACGGTCTGATAAACCCAACTGAAGGTTGGCTTGACTGTGTAATTATTTAATGTTGTGGAAACATTACAGTGTTGGTTTGACTACCTGTAGTCTGATAAACCCAACTGTTAGCTGGCTTGGCTGAGTAGCCTGATAAACCCAGCAGTGTATTGTCTTGGCTTGACTATGCCCGATATATATATAAAAGGATGTCGTGGAGTAGCCTGCGTGCTGACCTAACATCCAAGTCCATAGGCGATCCCAAAGCTTGCAAAGCGAAGCAGGATCCTATGGACGAACGAGGAAATGCACAATACAGATAAGTATTGTATTATTTTGCTTATGACTATACCTATGTATATGATTTGGTTATGATGTTTTAAGCTCTTGTTCTAGAGATAAAACCGATGAGAATAAACTAAACACGTGAATCTATTCAATGTTTGGATATAGGTATCACTGGGAGCGAGGGCTATGAGGGCATCCTAGGGGTGCATGTGGACATGTGACTGTCCTGGAAAGCTCGAAATGAGTGGCAATGAAAAAGAAAAAGGTGCTAGTGAGACCGGGAGGTCCTAGCAGCCGAGACAAACCATGTGGAGAGACTCCATGGTTTGGAGGTCTAAAATAGACCAGAGACACTAAGTGTCATGACCAAGAAGGATTGGTCCAGCATTCATGGTGAAGTGAAAGAGGCTGAAAGAATGAAAAGCCACAGTGATGGTGTGGGTTCCAGGATGGAACAAAACAAAGAGGGGAAAAAATCTTACTGCTCTCTCTTGCCTTTTGATTATATATATATGTTTATGCATTGTGAAAACAAAAGATTGTTGAATGCATGTATGACTGAGTACGAAATGTGTGTATTTGCTTGAGTAAATTTGTGAATGCTGGAATAGTTAATTCCCTGCCCAAGAATGGACATGAATGAGCTCATGTGCCTGTTGGGGAAGGCATGAAAAATATGAAAGCCTCCTTGATGAGACTTGGACTGTCATGCCAATTGGGTAATTAATAGACTGATTTTAATGTCTATATTATGCTTGGTCTGATAGAATTCAATGGTGCATTTCACAGGTGAGAAAAGTGAAACACGGTGGTGCACGTTGAATATGGCAGCAGATCCAAAGTTGTTGGACTTGGCTGGAAGTCTCCTTCAAATGATTGCCAAGACCCAGGAGAACCTTGGGGAGATGCTCAAGATACAGAAAAGGCAAAGTGAAATGAACCACCAGATTTTGCAAGACTCTATTGGTTTGCAAAGGGAGGTGAAAAGCCTTCTGGGAGCAATCGGCAAAGGAAAGGAAGGCGGATCAGCGATGGGCAATTGTCCAAGCGACCCAATAAGAAACGGTCCAGGCATGAAGACTCAAAGGAAATTGAGCAGGTAAAGATGAAGCAGCCAATGAGATGCTAGAGATGCGGAGGACATCATTTACGCCGGGACTGCCCAATGAGGGAACATGATGAGGGCAATAGCTGCAAAGTTCCTAGACTTCAGGATAAGCTGGAAGCTGATAACCGGCAGGACAAGTCTGTGGAAGCCGAGGGNCTGTGGAAGCCGAGGGGCTTGGTCGTGAACGTTCAAAATAGATGATTGAACATGGGACAGATCTGCAAAAAAAAAAAAAAAATTGAAATTTTGATGTGCAATTGTATATGTATTGTATGTATGTAATGGAACACCGAGGATGGTGTTATTCCAAGGGGGAGGGGAATGTAACACCCCGGTTTTGACCCCGTTTGCATGATGTATATAATGTAATTAATCATGGTGAGGAGCTACAGGCAAAAGCCCCACCATCGATTTGGTTGTGTATGTTTTGGCAATAGGGATAGTTGCTGATGGTATATCGTGCTAGCCGACACACTATAATGTGGCATCATGTAAATACGCACATCAAATAAAATAAACAACAACCAGCTACAGCAGTGCAACGTTGAATGAAAAGGGTATGATTCCAAAGGATAAGGGGTGGGGGATGTCAAACCTTGGCCTATGGGGTAAAAACCCATGTGTTTCCACTTTGCTTTGTTTTGCCATCTTCCCTTGTCAACCTCTTTAATGTTTTTGTTGGGTAGTTGCGGCAGTTATGGCTGTTGGTGGTGGAGGCAGTTATTGTTTTGGGAGTGGGGTGGCAGGACTGTCAGTCCCTTTCCCATGTGCCCACTCCACCCATGACAGCATTCACTCCACTCTCCCGCGACCTTCCATTCTCTCCCATTCCTTCGTTGTGGTTGGTTTGTTCATGCTCACGCGCAGAGGCCGCTGTCTGTTCATCCGTGCATGCATAGGAAGGGTCTGTTCATTCCCCATCGTGGTCTGTTCATCCACGCACACATAGGAAGGGTCTGTTCGTTCCCCATCGTGGTCTGTTCATCCACACACACATAGGAAGGGTCTGTTCGTTCCCCATCGTGGTCTGTTCATCCGCGTGCACAAGCAGGAAGTTGCGCATTCCTCACGCAGAGGTCGGTTCTGTCTTCCTCACGCGCTGGTCGGGGGTTCCCTCTTTGGTTTTGTGCATGCAGCGAGCTGGGAGAGTAGCCTCACGGGCATGAATTTCTGCTGTGTATACGGCTTGCTGTTGATTTCACCCACGTTTTGGGTTGTCGTTATTCTTCCCACGATTTTCGGATGTGGTTGTGAGTCCGATTTCTTCTTCAATTGTGGACTACATGTGTGTTTCTTCCATGTTTGCATGGGCTGTGTCATTCTCCAGCGTTTATGTTGAGGAGTTGTGTGCTGTGGGTTCGTGGACGTTAGTTGGCTATTGATTGCCACAATTGTCAGCTGAGTTTTCCCATGTCTAGGCTGGGAGTGTTGCTTCTGTCCACGCTAGGATTTTGGCTTCTCCTTTGTTTTGAGACTGTGGATTGTGGCCATCATTCATTGTGAGTTTAGGTTGCTGATATATCTTGGTTTGGGTCGCAGCTGAGTTGTTTTGGCCACGCTAGGGCCAAGAACAACTCTGTGTTGCTTTGTGGGCTTGAGCTATGCTCATCGTGTGTTTGGGATTATCCCTGGTTCTCTTTGCCTTCTTCACAGGGCTGTGAAGGGATTGTTTTGCTGCGGGTATGCAGTGGTGGTCCCTTGGACTGTGCTGGCTTGGCCGATCGGTTGATGACCTGATAAACCCAGCTGTGTTGGTTTGACTGATTTGGTCCCTTGGCTATGTGTAAGCCTGTATTGCCCCTTAGTCCTTGAGGAATCATGCCCAGCTCGGGGGTGGCAGCGTTGCTGAGAGATTGATGAGCACGCTGGCCTATGGTTGGGTGGAACGTTGCAACGACGTATCTGGTTGTGGGATTATTCATCAAAAGATAAGTGCTGCTGACTATTTCATCTCTGCAATTATATCTGTTGTATTATGTGAAATGATGAACAGGTTGAATGCTGGAAATGTATATGTGTTTGCTTCTGTTGTATGTCGATGAACTGTGCATGTATGTTGATGAATTGGGAATCTTTGTATGATGGAATGCATCCTGTTATGGATCATGTTAAGCTTTTAATTCAGCATTGTTGCTTGTCCATGTTCATGGGGTTGTTTGCCTGGTTATGTATTGGTGTTCGTCGCATCCTCTTCGTCGGTCTGAGGGATGGGGACGTGACACTTTGCCTTGTAGTGAAGGGGTCGGCCTCATATGTCTTTATCTTATAATCTGATATTTGTAACTTATTTTTTTCTTAGGATTCCATAAATGTCAACTTATTTGAATTATTATTTTGTTTCCACTTGATTAGAGCATAATGTTGATGTATTTGTAAATTCGGAAGATATTCTAATGTATATTAATCATTGCATGTTGTTGTACCCCCATTGGATATGTGTTTACCTCCTTGCATGATGTCTTAATAGTGTTTAGACCTTGAGGTACAACCTCCATTGTAAGTCAGGGCAATACCTAGTGTAACATCATGTAATGTGTATGGGCAATACCTAGTGTAACATCATGTAATGTGTATTTGGAGTCTCTCTAGGAGAAGTCGGCCATGTTAGTGAGACAAGTGGGCCCCAGTCATGTAAAAGGTTAGTCTCATGAAAGGTATAAATAGGGAGGCGCTCTCCCTTATTTATACACCCCACACACTCTCAAGTTCACATGAGAGAGAAAGAGAGACAATGGAGGAGAGATAGATATATATTGAATACTTCTTAATACTGGGTTTGATCATCTTACTATTCTGATGAAGTTTGCAGGGTTTTCTCCTTTATGGTTTTGCCAGTGAAAATATTTGTGTCTTGTGTATCTGTCTTATCTTATACATCTTGTTGTACTTGTTATTCTTTCAGATAAAGATCCTAACTAAGCCAATAAAATCTAAGAAAAAATAACCTGGTATCAAAGTCTCTCTGAAAGAAGGCATTGTACGACAACTAAAACTAGGGCTTCCTAGTTCAAGGTGTTCTCTCCATAGATTATCAAGAAAATAGGGCTAGGATACCTCGCCTCAGTAGGGCGCATATTTTGGTGGAAGCAGTTTCAGATTTGAAGAAGTTTCATTTTTTGCCTTGCCACTAGTGCGGGGAGAAACTAGGGAATCAAGTTTCAGAGGCTTCCCACCTCAGTTTTCAGAAAGTGCCCTTGCTGAGAACTCACCTCAAGGAGGCGCATATTTCTTTCCAAACAAAATTCCCAAACTCCAAGTTTGGAAAATTAGGGTCTCTCTAACAAACCCTAGTTCATCCAACTCCGAAACCAGGTTAGACACCCCAAATCGGTAAGATCTTAATCTTTGTTATTTCCATTTAAGGTTCTCATTTGGTAAGATGACTCATCATACTCAACTTTAGGACAAGCTTGGAGGGCCTGATAACTTTTGGGCATGGAAGTACATAATATCCCTGATCCTTGAAGATAATTTTTGGATTAGTACAACACTAGAGAAGTTCGAGAACCAGAGGGAGATGAGGCTAAGGCTACTCATAAGAGAAGCATGTATAAGGCTAAGAGAATCATTGCATATTCCATTAAGGATCACCTCACCCCCCATGTTTATTCATTGAAGACACTGAAGGAAGTCTATGATGCTTTAACAAATATGGTCAAAGGGAAGAACATCAACTGGAAGATGACTTTGAGGAACCAGTTGAAGAATGTGAACATACAAAACTCAGAGACTATACAGTATTACTTCACAAGGGTTGCTCAAATCAAAGAACAACTTGAAGTAGTTGAAGAGAATGTCGAAGGATAAATTGTAATGACTACCTTGAATGGTCTCCCTAGATCATGGGAATAATTCATTCAAGAAATTTGTGCAAGAAGGAGTTTGATCTCTTTCAGCAAACTCCAAGAAGAATGTGCACAAGAAGAAGCTCGACTCGTGATAAGAGAAGAGAATCTGGGAGCAAATGAAAATCAATCTCTCATCTTCACACCAGGAAGAACTTCAAGAAGAAGGAGAAGAAGGAGAAGAAGGAGAACTTTCAACAGAACAAGAAGAAGGACAAGAAACAAACTAAGACCAAGAGAGATCCTTCCAATGTTTGATGCTATACTTGTGATGAAAAGGGACACTTTTCAAGAGATTGTCCCATCACGAAAAAGAGATAGCATGCTCATATTGCTGAAGACGATGAACCAACAAACAAAAGATTCAGATCAGAGAAGGATGATTGAGATGAAGAGTATATGTTAATCTCAACACTTATTGATTCTATCTCACATGGAAGCAATGATTGGCTTATGGATAGTTGATCTTCTAAACACATGACGGGATATAAGGAATCATTCGTCAATATGTATGAACATGAGTCACCACACAAGGTGAAACTTGGGGATGATTATCAATACCCCATAAAAGGGAGTGGAGAAGCTTCATACAAGCTTGACTCTGGGAAATCCTTAAAGATGAAGGATGTGCTATATGTTCCATGATTGAAGACTAATCTTCTCTCCATCTCTGCACTAGATGCAAAGGGAATCAAGGTTTCATTTGTTGATGGTCAAGTTTTGATGTGGAATAGAGGGAAGACAATAGAGGATGCAACAATGATTAGAGAATAATACATAGGCTTGTACAAGCTAAAGGGATATCTTGAACAAGAAATGGTTCATGATTCAATTGAACCAAGTGAACTATGGCACATAAGACTTGCACATGTGCACTGCAGAGCACTACCGATGGCAAGCAAAGCAGTATCTGGACTGCTAGAGATCCAAGCAAAGCATGAAGGAATTTGCAAAGGATGTGCACAAGGAAAGAATGTGAAGAATACATTTCCCAGTAGTTAGAGCAAGGCCAAAGGAATATTGGAGATAGTACACTCAGATGTATGTAGACCCGTGTCTTCTAGTTCATTAAGCGGGTATGTGTACTATGTTTCCTTTATAGATGATTTCTCACGTAAGACTTGGATATATTTATTGAGAGGGAAAAGTGAAGTTTTTAGTAAATTCAAGGAAAATAAAGCCTTGGTCGAGAACCATACTGCTAGGAAGATCAAGACTCAAGGTAAAATAATGGCATAGAGTTCACTTCGGAATAATTCAAGGAACTCTGCAGAGAGATCGAGATTAAGAGGGATTTGAGCACTCCATACAATCCTCAACAGAATGGGGTTATAGAATGAAAAAATTGAACCATCATGGAAGAAACAAGAGCAATGATGCATGACCAGGATCTTCCTATGCACCTTTGGGCAGAGGCAACAAGAACAACTGTGTATGTACAGACTCGTACTCCTTGTCGAGTACCTGACAATAAGACTCCTGAAGAGGATTTCTTAGGAGAGAAACTAGAAGCCAGTAATCTGAAAATATTTGGCTCCTCGGTGTACATACATATCCCAAAGGAGAAAAGGACCAAGCTCGATGCTTCTGGGAGGAAGGGTATATTTGTAGGATATAGTGATACATCAAAGGCATACTGAATATACTTTCGAGGATTCAAGAAAATCGACATCAATAAAGATGTAACATTTGATGAATACTCAGCATACTTCATATCTAGGAGGACATCTATTCAAGAGGCCAAGGAACCTGAAGAGCTGAGAATCCAAGATATGGAAATTGGAGAAGCAATTCAAGGAAACCATGAAGATCATGACATGACAAAACCACAAGAATTAGTAGATACAATCCTCGAGAAGGACTCCCACAAGAGGAAACCAACATGGGCATGGGATCTCATATGAGAAGCTGAAAGGTATGGCGCTCCAGAAGGAATACATAGAGAGAGAGAAAGGTAAAATCCCTACAATATCTATGTGGCTCTGTTGTGTGATATCCTTGACAGAGAATATTCCACCTATGAAGAGTCTATAGAAAAAAAACGAATGGAAGGATGATAAGATCGAGGAATATTAGTCGATCATGAAGAATGATGTCTGGGAGATAGTTTCGAGACCGAAGAAGAACTTTGTCATGACTTCAAAATGGATCTACAAGATCAAGCATATTGCAGATGGAAGCATCGAGAAATACAAGGCAAGGTTCATAGCACGAGGCTTCTCTCATAAAGAATGCATAGAATATGAAGAGATATTTGCACCCGTGGAAAGGGACACTTCCATTAGGACCATACTTGCAATGGCAACAGTTATGAAATGGAAAATACACCAGATGGATGTCAATACATATTTCTTGAATGGTGTAATCGAGGAGGAAGTGTACATGGAACAATCATTAGGATTCAAGATACATGACAGGAAGACCCATGTGTGCAAATTAAACAATGCATTGTATGGATTGAAACAAGCACCGAGGACATGGTATGATGAGATGGATAGCTTCCTAATGAGCTTATTATTTACCAAGAGTAAAGCAGATTCCAACCTTTACTTCAAGGTTTAAGATGGAAGACCAATGATACTCCGAGTATACGTCGATGACTTATTTATGACAGGTGAAGAGGAAGCATGAAATATTTAAGGAGGAGACTTGCTACAGAGTTCGAGATGAAAGGCCTAGGTATGATGCACTAATTCTTAGGCATGGAAGTGTGGCAGACTACAGATGGTATCTTCCTTGGTTAAGGAAAGTATGTAGTGGATATTCTAAAGAGATTTGGAATGTTGGAATGCAAGGCAATAACCACACCTATGACATCCAACTTGAAGCTTCTGAGTGATGCTTCATCTAAGTCGATTGATGCCATGATGTATCGTCAGATGATTGGTTCATTAATGTATCTAAGGAATATGAGATCATACATATGCTTTGCGATGAACACCCTGATCCAGTTCCTGGTGGATTCGAGACATGTTCACCTGATAGATGCAAAGCATGTATTGAGGTACCTAAAAGGTACAGTGTGTTAGGATCATATAATCCTCCCTTGTCCATTTATGGTCTATTAGATAATCATGCCTAACTTAGGATTCATTTATGTATGTTGGTGCCATTGGGTCCGCTAGTGACATTTAGGTCCACCAGTGCATTTGGGTCCACCACACTGAATCCATTGGGTCCGCTAGTGACATTTGGGTCCATAAGTGTCATTGGGTACACCAATGCATTTGGGTCCACCGATACCAACCGCTAGGGTGTGGGAAACACATATAGAGGTTAACTACAACTGAATGCATGTTCATGCATCAGTTTATGTGCCTCTGAGACTAATCCCTACAATTTAGGAGTTATTGGGAGTGCCACCACCAACCTCCTTTAGTTGTTGGTAGTTGGTAACTACTTAAGTTAAGTTATGCTCCAGTTACATTCAATTAGATGTCCTCCAGTTCAATTAGCGCCAATATTACATGGTTGCATAGGGTTAAGTGCATATTCTTGCCTACCTCATCAGTTTAACTAGTTTAACTGATTGAGAAACTGATTAGACATCTGGAGTTAGACTAGTGAGCTTCGATAGTGATTTAGACACTTCTAGTTAGCTAGTCGGTCAATCTTGAGTTGGTAGATTCAAATCATATCCACATGATTCGAATTCTCCTTTATGTAACATCATTGTATACTGTTGGTATTAATGAATATAATATTGTAATTTTACTAAGCAATTCTTATCCATTTTCTATGAAATTTGTCTTGTTTAGTGTGTATTTTTCATTCCATTCCACTGCATAATAATGTAATTCAATTGAACTCATTTCCTAAAGATCAATGGCACAATAATTCAAACATGTTATTAGAGCCTATTCAGGCATACATCAAGTCTGTCCAATCTCCATTGTACACTAGAAGCAGTTGGGTTTCCACATGAGTCCTGCAAAGTGTGCATTGCTAACTCTGGATTCATCCAGAGAAGTCTTTGTAGGCGTGACGGACCTTGAGAAAGTGTACATGTCAAGATGGAAGGATTGATTATGGCATGATTGAAAATTGATCCAGGTACAACTTCATATGAATTCAAGATTACCAGTTCCTCTTCTTACTCCATTCACAAGATATTCATAATGGAAATTGAAGATGATTTCATCTCTAAAGAAACAAGGTATCTATTGCACTTGGTAAAGAGTCGTATGAGGATAAGAATGAATGGCTAAATGATGGTGATAGAGATTTTGGAACAATATGTCTAGCCTTTTCTCCAAGCTTGTGCTACCTTATTTATTCTATTGAATACCCAAAGGATCTTTGGACAGAATTGGATAGAACCTTTCGAAAGCACAATGAGGATCATTATATCAATTTGGAGAGCACACCCAACACCACAAGAGTTATTTATTTAAAAGTCTCAACCTCTACTCTCTCTGATGAAGTTGTTCAATATGAAGAAGAAGCAGAATCTTCCACATAGTCAATTCGAATTGAAGAAAGTCTCCTTGGAGTGACTCCTTCTCTTGTTGCTCCAGAAG
Source organism: Pseudotsuga menziesii (assembly GCA_001517045.1). Lineage (NCBI taxonomy): Eukaryota > Viridiplantae > Streptophyta > Pinopsida > Pinales > Pinaceae > Pseudotsuga > Pseudotsuga menziesii. The sequence continues at coordinate 276,967 of LPNX011189016.1, read as the reverse complement.
TTTATGAGATCTCTGATATCTCATATTATCATATAGTTGATCCAGAAGAACATATTCAAATCTCTGTTATTGAAGAAAAAATCTCCTTCCATTCTATGCAAACATTCTCCAGTGATTCTCCTATTTTAAATTATGTGCATAGTTTACCAGTGATTGCTTCAGAAAATGAAGAGGAAAATGTTGATGTTGGTGTGCAGAAAAGTAACAATTTAGATTTTTTGGAAATAATATAATATTGTAGGAGTGATCCATTCACTCTCATTGATCTAGATCTTCCAGCAAATTCCTACATGATTGCATGCACCAATACTCAGAGTTTTGTTGAAGAAGGAGACAATTGTGCATCTACCATCTCGGTCAGGGATAATTTTAGGGGGTGAAATTTAGCCCATGGGATACTTTTCCAAGTTTTTCTCCAAAAAAAGATTCACCATCTTGCATTTTTTGAAGCCCTATTTCGCCCAATTTTGATGGGGTAAAAAATATTCACCCTAAATATCACCAAAATATTATATAAACGATATAAAATCCTTGGAAAATAAAATATTTTTTGAAAAATATCGCCAAACATTTTATAGTTGGCGTTTTAAGAATTGGTAAGATTCACCAACATTTATAAACTTTTAAATAAGTATGGTTCCTTAAAATCATCTCTGATCTCGGTGGAGCACTTGGAACCATTGTTCCACACTCTTGGATTTGATATGAACTTATTTGGATCTGAGATGATATTATTTGGTTTAAGTTTTAAGTTTCAAGAGCCTCCAGTAATACTTTTAGCCGTTCTCATCAATTTTGGTGTGAAAAATCAAGTACCAAAAGTCTCTTTCAAAATTGTTATTGGGGATTTGATGTCAGTTTTCTATCATGAGTTTGTTGATATTATATTTTGTGAATCTTTGGATATTTTTGGAAAGAATATCATATTTTAGGAGTGATGCATTCACTCTAATTGATCTTGATTTTCCAGGAAATTCCTACATGATTGAATGCACCAATACTCATAGTTTTGAAGAAGGAGAAAATTATGCATCTACCATCTCAGTGGAGCACTTGGATTTTTTCCACACTCTTTGATCTGATATGAACTTATTTGGATCTAATATGATATTATTTGGTTCAAGTTTTAATTTCCAAGAGCTTCCAATAATGCTTGTAGTTGTTCTCATCAATTTTGGTGCGAAAAAACAAGTACCGCAAGTCTCTTTCAAAATTATTATTGGGGACTTGATGTTAGTTTTCTCTTATGAGTTTGTTGATATTATGTTTGTGGATCAATGGTTATTTTTGAAACTATATCATATTATGGAGTTCAAGCATTTATTCTCAACATTCCCAGGGTTTCTCTACCTATCTATTTGATGGCATGCTCATCTCCTCACAAAACTAGTAAAGATGAAGACATTCTACATTCGTCTGGACACTTGCTCCTAACACTTGGAGCTGATTTTACCTCACATGGTTTGATGTTCAAGGCTGACATATATCAGTTGCTTGGTTTTCCTCACATGCTTTGAATTCTCAATCACTTTTTCTCTTTCATCAGTTGATCTCAGTTGATCTTAGTTGCTCTACAAGGTTCGAATTTTCATCTTGCAGATGTCTATGTTCCTGATTCAGTTGAGAATTTTATTCTTCTTACAAAGAGGAAAATTCCTCCAAACATAATCATTTACTTTGGAGAGGTTCATATGCTCACTCTCAGGATGTTGTTGCACATAAGAACCAAGATACTGCATAATGCTGCAAATTGCAGCAAAATGTTTACAAGTTTTTACTTTTTTTCCTTATTCACTGCTTATTTTGAGGGGGAGGGGGGGTTTCCCATGAGGTTTTCCCTATATTCCTCTGTTTATTAAGCAAATTTTTAATTCTTTTAGATTGTAATGGGTGACTTTTGTCCTAGTTTCCACACCCCAAAGTTGTCCAAGTTATGATTAAGGGGGGGTGTTAGGATTATATAATCCTCCCTTATCCATTAATGGTCTATTAGATAATCATTACTAACTTAGGAGTCATTTATGTATGTTGGTTCCATTGGGTCCAGCGGTATCATTGGGTCCACCACACTAGAGCTATTGGGTCCATGAGTGACATTTGGGTCCACTAGTGTCATTGGGTCCACCGATACCAACCATTAGAGTGTGGGGAACACATATAGAGGTTAACTACAAGTGAATGCATGTTCATGCATTAGTTTATGTGCCTCTGAGACCAATCCCTGCAATTTAGGAGCCACTAGGAGTGACACCACCAACCTCCTTTAGTTGTTGGTAGTTGGTAACTAGTTAAGCTAAGTGATGCTCTAGTTACATTCAACTAGATGTCCTCCATTTCAGTTAGTGCCAGTATTACATGGATGCATGGGGTTAGGCACTTATTCTCACCTACCTCATCAGTTTAACTGGTTTAATTCGTTGAGAGACTGAATTAGACGTCTGGAGTTAGACTAGTGATCTCCTTTAGTGATGTAGACACTTCTAGTTAGCCAGTCATCCAGTCTTGAGTTGGTAGATTTGAATCCTATCCACATAATGCAAATTCTCCTTTATGTATCATCATTGTATACTGTTGGGATTAATGAAGATAATATTGTAATTTTGCTAAGCAATTCTTATCTGTTTTCTATGAAATTTGTCTTGTTCGGTGTGTATTTCTCATTCCATTCCACTACATAATAATACAATTCAATTGCACTCATTGCCTGAATATCAATGGCACAATAATTCAAACAAAACAGATTATGGGCTCAAATATGATGCGAATCAAAAGATTAACCTACATGGTTATGTTGATTCAGATTTGGCAGATAGCGCCACTGACAGGAAAAACACTTCAGGTTGCTGCTTCAGTTTGGGATCTGGTAGCATCTCCTAGTTCAACATGAAGCAATCATGCGTAGCATTAAATACAGTCGAGGCAGAGTATGTTGTCACTTGCTCAGTTAGTTGCAAGGTAGTGTGGATGTGAAAGCTAATGTCTGACTTATTTGATCTCTATTTGGATGTGACTTGTATCTTCTGTGACAATCAAAGTTGCATGAAGCTGTCGAAAAATATTGTGTTCCATGACAAGTCTAAGCACATCGAGATAAAGTTCCACTATATCAGGAATATGGTGTAGAGAGGAGCAGTGAAGTTCCAGTACATGGCAATAGACAAGCATATAGCATATGTGTTGACCAATCCTCTATCCAGATTGAAGTTCGGGTACTTCAGATAAATAATTGGTGTGATCCAGATCGAGACCCCTCGAAAGAAGGAATGATTTGTTATAGCATAGGTACAGAGATAGGTTGTCTGAGTGTAACATCATGGCGAAGATCGTAGGTTGCTCAGACGTAATCAGTCCTGTAGGTTATCCTTGGATGTAATCAATCCGGATATGATTCTATGCTAGAAATAGTGAATGCGTAATATCTTACATGGGAAATGAGACAGTTTGTGCGAGCAGGAAAAATCTTGGTGAAGCAGGATGCTCGGACATAATCAGTCATGTAGGTTGTCCTCTGATGTAATCAATCCTGGAAAATCTCGCAGGTTATCCTTTGACGTAATCAGTCTTGTGACAAGCTATTCAAGTGTAAATATAATCCCTGGTGTGGTACACAAGTTACTTGAATGTAATAAGTCATGTGGATTGTCTGAGTGTAAAAACATCCCTGGCATGGTACACATGTCAGCCGGATGTCATACACCCTAAAGGTTATCTGAACGGAAAAGATCCTAGATGTAGGATGTTCAGATGTAATAAGTCCTTGAGGTTTACCTAGAACTTAAAAGTCTCGATGCAACAGGTTGTTTGGTCATAATCAGTACTTACATATATATCTATATATGTGTGTGTCCCCATGTTTATATGATTAGGTCATGAAGCACTTGAGGTGTACCTAGGAAGTTCTCCTTTACTGGTAGAACGTAGGTTGACCGTGGATGCTCTGTGTGCTTTGTTTTGTTTTATGCAAGACAAAAGAGATGATCTAGATATGACGGGATAAAGGTAGGAGACACGGGTTATTGTCGTGGCAATGTAAAGAAGGTCCTGAACCATTCCTACAAGATGGCTTGCTCAAGATGTGATGAAGACCTGGATGAGGACTAGGCCTACACCCATCTTGAAAGAGGGTTGGCTTTGTAGAAACTTTTGGTGATAGATAGTGCCATGTGATGATTGATAATATGATGATGATGGCAACAGTTATGATGATGACTTTATGACTCTGTGATGAAGACTTGACCATATGTGTTGATGACTGTGGAAGAAAGAGAATACCTTCCTAGTTAAGAGGGATTGTTGATGTATTTGTAACTTCGGAAGATATTTCAAAGTATATTATCAGTGTATGTTGTTGTACCCCCATTGGAGATGTGTTTACCTCCTTGTCGAATGTCTTAATTGTGTCTACACCTTGATGTACAACCTTTGTTGTAAGTCGGGGCAATAGTCCCTAGTGTAACATCATGTAATGTGTATTTGGAGTCTCTGTAGGAGAAGTCGGACTTGTTAGTGAGACAAGTGGGCCCCAGTCATGTAAAATGTCAGTCTCATGAAAGGTATAAATAGGGAGGTGCTCTCCCTCATTTATACACACCTCACACTCTCAAGTTTGCTTGAGAGAGAAAGAGAGACAAGGGACGAGAGATAGATAGTTGTTGAATACTTATTAATATTGGGTTTGATCATCTTACTATCATGAGGAAGTTTGCGATGTTTTCTCCTTTATGGTTTCCCCAATGAAAATATGTGTGTCTTGTGTATCTGTCTTATCTTATGCATCTTATTGTACTTGTTATTATTTCATATAAAGATCCCAACTAAGCTAATAAGATCTAATAAAAACTAACAAATAAGACTTCAAGGAAACACACACATTTTATATAATTCCATTCCAATAAGAATATATTGATACATTTATGCACAAAAAAATCATAATCATTTGAAATTGAAAGTTATTAAATTAGTGAAACCATAACAAAAGATGGATATAATGCCACTTGATTGTTTCATATCTACCCATATTAAAATGCATGCTTCAAGGATTCGTATGGGCACAAAGAAACCATTTTAATTAACAGTAAGATAGGATACAAAATTTTAAGTCTTTGCTAGATAGTGTGAATAAAAAGGACAAATGGGATTGACTACCACAAAGATTCACTATTAGATTTCTGGGATGTTGAACCACAATCGTGCTACCAAATATGTATCTTTGATTTTACTCTTACATGTCACTAGGAGGAAATAATTAATGACATAGACCATGTTTAGTTAATGAACCCTCTTATCAAGTCCACCCTTTTCAACCAAAGAATACTTGATGATAAAATTTAGAAAGAATACAAAGAAAGGAGAAAGGGAATCATTGGCATGCACTTGTTGAAGCTGCAATTTGGTTGATACCATTGCTAAAAAAACCCTCAAATCAAAAGGATATTATGATAGTAAATTTACTTTACTTCTTGATACAACTAAGATATGTTCCTATTCAAATTTGTCATGAGTTGTCTTTATGTCCTATTTAAGACACAAGTGGGAAATGATTTTTCTTGTTATGTGGATGACATAACCGACGAAAAATAAAATTGTGCTTTATGAGATAATCCTCAAATGTCCTTAAGGAATATGGTTTTGTCAACATTTGATAAATTATCCCTAAATTTATCATTATGTCCTTAAACAATATGGTTTTGTTATCATTTGATAAATTATCCTTAAATTCATTATTATATGAAAACACATTAACTCAATTTGCATTTTATTAGTTGAGATCCTTATATTATTATGATTTTGCACTCTCTCTATACCCTTCCAGATTTTCGAATCTACTATTTAAAAATTCCTATGAACTTTTGGTGGATTCAAGTCTCGATATTATCCTAAAATATTATATACATAGAAATATTTTCGAAATAAACCAATGCTCATTAGAGCCCTACTATTTTCACCGCAAAATACATGCTTTGACTGTATCAATATTGTCACTAGTTTTTTCTCTTTCCATTTGAAGTTGAACTACATCATCAACTACAATACTTATTGCTTGGTTACTTTATCTATGGAAATGAGTTGATGTTCATGTCCCATCTATGGGGCCTTGAAGTAAAATCAAGCATAGATTCAGGTTTCCAATATAATTTTCTTCAAGATAGGAGAAAATATCCAACATGAGAAGGGATTGAATTTATATCCATGTCGATGTAATATTGTCATGGTGGAATGATGAAAAAAATATTGTGATTTATTTACTTATGATAAGATATATGAATAGTGGCATAATCCCTTGGGTTGAAAATAATTATACATATATGATATAATTCCATAACATTAGAGATGAGGAAGAACCAAACAAAGTACCATACATAGATGAAGAGGAATCAAACACATCTGAAGAGGAAACAATTTTAGATGAAGGGTTTGAAGTTGATAGAACATTGAATGAGGATCTCAACAATGTTTGGAGCAAGTTGGTGGAGGATGTTTTAAAATCTATATATGGTACTTGTAAGTTTAGTCATTTGACAACAAACCTTCAAATTCTTAACTTGCAAGTAGTGCGTTGTTGGACAAAAAAGAGTATAGATGATTTATTGGCATTACTACATCTATTATTACAACTTGACTCCACATTACCAACAAAACAAAGTAAATGCAAAACCCAGATAACTAAGTTAGGCAAAGGTTATGAAAACATCCACACATGTGTGAATGGTTGCGTATTATTTCATAAAAAAGCTAGTAAGTGAGAGTATGTCCAAAAAGTTAAGAAGGGGCCTATGAACTAGGGTTAAAATCAACAACAATGCCTAAAATGGTTATTTTCCTCTTTTCACTAATCCTATGGTTACTTTAAATGTATAGGTGTTGAGGCATTACTAAGCATATGCAATGGCATGCCAAAAATAAGAGCACTGATGGAAAATAATGGCATGCTCTTTATTCTAATATGTGGATTTGACAATAGATGGTACAGTATTTCCCAAGATCCTCATAATATAAGGTTGGTTTTTTTGGATCAGATTTGAGCTCTGGCACTGTTGTCAATTTTGATGGTGTCATAGGCCGTTTATGTGTCTGGTGATATAATTTATGTGACAGAGCGCAGCATGTTTATCTATGACAGGCTGGGAGTACTTGGCAATTCATGCAATGCTTTACTTCAAATCGATTGACAGGCTGATTTTACAGTCTGGCAATAAAAATTCTGTGACAGAGCAGGGGATCTACGATAGAGTTTTGGTATTGAGCATATTGATTTACAATTGGATATTGTTGTATAGTTTCTAGCTGATAAAAGGCTAGGATTGATTGCTTTATCTTTGACAGGCTGGGACAGCTTTATATTACAGGATGATGACAGCAAGTGACCAGCTTTTTGGGATTATTGAGCAGTTTGTTGACAAGCTGATTGCTAATCTGAGGATATTCAGATTTGCTGTGTTTGTTTCTAGCTGTTTACAGGCTGGGATTGGTAATTTGGTTTTGATCATATGAGACAGACAGTATTTGACAATGTAGGGATCCTTAGTGACCCTATTACATGTGCAGATGTAATTTTGTTCTAAATTGAAATAAAATTATGATTTTTTCCGAGGGAAAAAAAAATAATAAGGTTGGTTTTGGCTTTATATTGGGTGAACCCATTCTCAATTCAATGAACTAAATGGTTAACTTGGACAATCCTTTTAGTAAATTATATGTTGCCTCCATGGTTAAAAAATAAACATTTTTTTCTTAATGGTATCCTTGATTATACCAAGAAAGAGAGGTGTGACTTCCAATAAAATTGATGTTTCTTTGGATCCATTATATGATGAGCAAATAGAATCGTGGAAGTGAATTGAAAGAATTCATTTTTTAAGGGATGATGATTCAATCTAATTAACTTTAAGATATCCCTAAATGTTTACAATTCACGATCTTCCTACATATTTCACATTGATTATTCTCACCATTCATGGATACCATGGATGTCCTACTTGCAAGTTCAAGGATTTTGTGAGGAAATCAAGAATTTTGTGTAAGTGTGATTATTGTGGGCATTGTTATTAGCTTAAAATGAAGCATCCGTGTAGTTGACAAAAATCACATTTCAATTGTCATGAAGATAATTGTAAAGCACCATTGTAAACAACAAGTCAATACATTATTGAGAATGGACAAAAAATAAATTTTTTTATTGAAAGTGATGGCATATTTTTTATTAAATATGAACCATGCAATGATAATGATGTAAAATGATGGTGAAAGCCCCTTTTTTTCATAGTTGCTCCAAGATATAGAATCAACAAATTTTTGAATTTTCTGATTGATTACTCCAAGAATATTTTTGAACTTATTGAAGCGAGAAGAACCTTCGGCTCTGGCTCGTTCTTTGGAGGAGTTTTTGAATAGCAGGATTGTGAGCTACTGCAGTTGAAGGCTAATCCATGGCCAAGATCTGTGTGCAAGAATTTTGGCAGTATTTGGTCTGTCAATTGGATGTTCTACGATCTTCCAAGATTGTGTTTGACCGTAGTAGATTGTTGATATGTTCTGGTAGCGTATTCCCCTAGGTGTTGAAGGTTTAACGTAGTTGCTCTTCCAAGATTGAAGGAAGATATTTCTACAGCTATTGATTTTCTTTATCAAAAAGTGATTCATTGTGAAGTATATTGGTGCTCAGATTTTTCTCTTACGGATGTTGGAGGGTACCCTCCTCCTCCTCTCCCACCTGAATTGGATGCCTTTAAACGATTGGTCGCCTCCTATGGCAAGAGGAAAGGGTGTCCAAATTTGCAGATATTTGTGAAGAAAGAAGACATTCCCTCAATTGAATTGCTTGTTGAACAGACTTGTCGAACGACATTAAATCTTGCTGAGTGAGGGATTATTGGGCAATTCTCAAGTATCTGGCCTTCTCCTAAGGCTATTCATGGATGGGTTCAGTGAAATTGGAGGCCTTTGGTAACTGAAGGTATTCAAAACCACTTGGTTGGAAGAGGATGTTATGTTTTTGTTTTTTATTCAGCTGAGGATCATGATCTTATTTTTTGAAACGATTCATACTTCATGGGCCCTCAAGGCTCTATTTGAATAAGTGGATTCTGGACTGTGGTTCTACCCAAGACGTTTTATCTACTGTTCTTGTTTGGGTAAGGCTTCCTCACTTACCTTTACACTGCTGGAACTCAGAATCTATGGAAACCATTGGGAACAAGTTAGGAAAATATATTGATAGGGCATAAAGCAAAGATCAATATTCATGTGCAAGAATATTTGTTGAAGAATATTTGGAGATAGGGTTGCCTGAGGTGATCAATTTAACAATAGTTGAATGGTCTCAAATCCAAGGGCTAGATTATGAACAAATTCCTTTCAAGTGTCGTTATTGCCATGGTTATGTTCTTTTTTCATGAAATTGCAAGACAAAAATGAGAAGAATATCTTGAAAAAGAGAAGGTTGATCAGTGGACTCAAGTTAGAAAAAAGGTATTTCCAACCATGACAATAGATAGAAAGGAAAAGAAGGAAAGACTAGGAATGGAGCCACTGCTGATGGGAATAGCCTCCCTAAAACCCAGGCTGTAGAAAATCGCATTACTTCATCTAATCATTTTACTATTTTAAGTTCTTCTAAAGATATTCATGTTATTGAAGAGGGTGAAGTGTTGTGCTTAATTGAGCAAGATGAAGATGTTGAAGTAAACACCGGGCCATTGGAACAATATGGAACAACAAATTCAGAACTACCTAGTGTAGGTGCAATCTTGCAGGAAAATCATCCTTCTCCAAATGGATCCAAACCTACTCCATCTTATGCAAAAATAATAAAGAAGAAACCGGTTGACAGTTCTGGCTCTTCTAAAGAATATTCTATTGAGAAAATATCCAAAAAGGTAGGCAGGAAGTCTCAAAAGGAGGCTAGAAAAGAAGAGGCAGAGAGATTAAATATGTAGGGTAGCCAGTCCATAATTGAAATGTCACTTGGCAGAAGCAAGAGGATAAGACACACAAAGGAAGTAATAACTCCCTCTCTTTCAGGAATATAATGCAAATCGTCTCTTGGAATTGTAGGGGTTTGGGGAATCCAAACAAAGAGGAAGGGGTTAAATATTTAATGAGAATAGATTCTACTAATATTATTTTTCTCCAAGAGACAAAGATAGAAGAGGAAGCTCTTCTATTATTAAGTAGAACAAAGTGGAAAATGAATGCCGGTAAGGAGGTCAGTGCGCGAGGTACCTTTGGGGGCCTTGCAACCTTATGGTGTGAGGATAAGTCTCTTATGAAAAGATTGCTTCTTACCCAATATTAGATTTATATAGAACTTCAGCATATTTCAAGTAAGATCTCCATGTCTCTTTTCAATATTTATGTCCCAGTAAATTTTAAAGAAAAAATAGAATGTTGGAATTCACTGTCAGATTTCCAAGAAATATATTCTCCTATACATATTATAGTGGCAGGGGATCTCAATATAACTTTAGACCCTAAAGAGAAAAAAGGTGGAGTTTGTGGTAAGGATCCTTTTTAATAATTAGTGGAGTATTTGATCTAAGTTAACGATCTTATTGACTTTAAACCTAAGAAAGGTCGTTTCACTTGGTCCAATAACAGAGTAGGGGCTGCCAATATCTCTGCTCATCTTGCAGGTTTCTGGTTAAAAGTTCCTTGATGGAGGGGAAATTCATAATCTCAACCAAAATTATTCCCAAATTAACTTCATGTCATCGTTCTATTTCTCTGATGTTTTAAGAAGAGGAAGATCTTGGCCCAATTCTGTTTCGTTTCAGTCCTTTTTGGATTGAGAGAGACGGCTTCTGGGAAACGGTGACACAATCATGGACTTAGTACGTAGAAGGATCCCCCAGCTTTTTTGGGGAGCATAAACTTAAGAACACTAAGTATGCATTGAAAAATTGGGCAAAAAAAACTATCATTGCTTCAATGAGCAGTAGGAAAGAGAAAGTGCAGGAGTTAGAAGAGATTTCGTTAGGAATGGAGGAAATTGAAATTACCAAAGCTCAGCTGGTTCTTGAACAGACCGCTCAAATTGAAAATTTTCACTCTTGTCATAAGGAAGAGGAATACCTTCGACTAAAGTCTCATAGTCTTTGGTTGTAAGAGGGAGATAAAAACACAGCCTTCTTCCACCGACAATGCAAAGCTAGACTTTCACGTAATCATATTTCAAAAATCTCCATAGGTGAGGGAGAAATCATTAAAGGTCATGATCAATTAAAACAGGTTGCATGAAGGCATTTTCAGCACTTGTTTTAGGATGATGGAACTATGATGGTGAAGTGACTGCTGACTTTTTGACTAATGTCCCTTCTATTGTCGGTTCAGAGGTTAATGCTAGTCTAATGAAGCCCTTCTCTGAAAAAAGAAATTTTGGATGTCATCTAGGCAATGGAGCCGGATAAAGATCCTGGGTCATATGGCTTTTCTTTTCATTTTTACAGAGTTTGCTGGAAAATTATAAAAAATGGTCTGATCTGCATGGTGACAACCTTTCAAAAAAAATCTAAAGTGGGAGGGTGTACTAATTCTACTTTTCTTGCTTTAATCCCTGAGGAAGTTAATCCTACAACTTTTGACAGTTCCGACCTATCTCACTATGTAATGCCTCCTACAAGATCCTTGCTAAAGTATTAGATAATCGAATCAATATTTGTTTAGGGATGTTGATCTCTCCTCTTCAGGGGGGGTTTTGTAAAAGGTAGGCATCTAGTCAACAATGTAATTTAAGTCCAAGAAGCCCTCCATTCCAATTTTCAAAGGAAGGAGAAAGGAATGTTAATTTTGATGGATGTGAAAAATGCCTTTGATCGAGTAAATCTCTCCTTTCTCTATCAAGTCCTTATCTCTTTTGGTTTTAGCGTTGAGTTTGTTAACTTGATAAAAGATTGCACATATAGGCCTTGGATAGCACCTCTTGTCAATGGTAGACCTTCAGATTTTTCCAAGCTATAGGAGGACTTCGCCAAGGATGTCCTTTGTCACCTTTCCTCTATATCTTGATGGCATAATATCTTAACATAAAGCTTACAGTCTAAAAGGAAGCAGGTTATATTCCAGGCATTAAAACAGCAAGGGGATTGGATTCTGTAAACCATTCCCTCTTTGCGGATGATTCTCTCCTTTTAGGAGGGGCCTCGTTAAAGATTGCTCGGGCCTTTAATGAAATTCGTCAAAAATTTTGCTTAATTTCAGGAGCTTTATCAACAAAAATAAAAGTGTTGTCTATGGTTGGAATGTAGATCATCTGGCAATACTTTGAATAGCTCATTCCTTGGGTTTCCCTGGCTTTGATAAGTGGGAGAAGATTAAATATATGGGATTACCTCTAACCCTTGGACCAAGTCCTCCTTCACTTTGGTTTGAAGTTATAGCTAAGTTAAAATCCAAAATTACATCTTGGGGTGGAAAGTGGTTAACCAAGGCTGGAAAGTTTATTTTGATAAAGGTTATCCTATCAACCCTTCCCATCTTTCAATCCTCTCTGCTACTTGCTCCCAAGTCTATCACGTCTCAGATTTCCAAACTTCTGCGAGAATTTCTTTGGAATGGCGGTAAAGGAAATCAGAGTAAGATGCACCTGGTAAGTAGGGAAATTCTCAAAAGACCATTAATGGAAGGTGGACTACAGATCCGTGACCCTGGCTTAGAAAATATAGCTATGGGCTGGAAGATCAATTGGAAACTATTTGCAGATAAAAAGCATCTGGTAAACAATATTTTTTGGATGAAATATCTAAAGGGAGGTTCTTTGAGAAACTTAAAAGCAGAAAACACCCCTCAAGGTACAAAAATATGGAATTTATGCAGAAAAGGAATAGACCGTATTCAGCATCAGTTATACAAAATCCCTGGCAATGGGGCAAGGATCTTCTTGTGGGAAGATAACATCCTAGGGAACTCCCCTCTCTCTTCCTTAATTTCGTTAAATCCAATCATGTTATTATTTGTCAATAAAGGATTTATTCAGCTTGCATATATATGTTCTTGGGACATTGATGGGAATTGGTTAGGTTGGTCGCTTCCATAGCTTCTAAAACCCCTTATGTCGTTAAAAAAAAATTTGATCTCCACGCTCTCAGGTTTAGCTCCTGTTCATCGCTCCTCTAAGGGGAAATGGGGGTGGGGGCGTTCAGGTTTTTATTCTACAGCTCAAAGACTTTCTACTCTTCAATCTCCTCATCCCTCTTTGTTGCCTCCGACACTATGGAAAGAAGTTTGATCATCTTTCAGTTTTCCCAAGGTAAATTTTTTCACTTAGATGCTCATGCATAAACGAGCTTTGAATGGAGAAAATTTGTTAAAGTGTGGGTTCAATGGACTGTCCAGATGCATCCTCTATAATTCAACCTTCAAAACTTCAGATCATGTCTTCATTGACTACATTTTTACTCAGAACGTGTGGGGAAGGGTCCTTCAAGGTTTGAAAGTCTTTGTCCCTTTACAAATCGATGTTGTTTCCCTCTTCATCAACTAGAAAGACCAGAATCCCTTCAAACTAAATCAAAATCCAGAGTGGAATAAAATCTGGAAATCCATGCCAAAATTCTTATGGTGGAAGGTGCGGATTGCTAGAAATGAGTGGATTTTCAACAATAATTCTTTGAAGTCGGCAAACGTTGTTGTCAAAGTGAAAACGTTCATCGTGTAAGCTACTGGAAAATTGTGTGTTTCCTCTCTACCTCTTGAAGCAGATGCATGGTTGGGTTCCTGTTTGACTGGTGAAAGGAGGGCAGCGATTAAAAAACTTGTCCCTCTTCAATTATGGCAATTGCGATACAATGCATCAGTTTTCTCCTTGTGGTGGAAGAGGAATTCAATTCCCACTATATTTTTCGATGGAGCATTCAAGGGAAACCCTAGGATTGTTGGTGCAGGTGGAGTGATTCTATCTTTGGATAGATCTAGTGAAATCTATTTCAGTTGGGGTCTATGGAAATGCTTGAAAAATCAAGCAGAATGCTACAGTCTTCTTAAGGCATGCTAGATAGAAAAAGATATTGGATATAAGACAATCCAGATATTTGGAGATTCATAGTTGCTTATCAATCTGTTGAATTCTGATGATCATTTTAGCAATCCTTCACTGAATAAATCTCGCCAGAGAGTTCGAAATATTCTGAAATCCTTTGACATGATAGTTTCTTATCATATTCTACGAGAGTTGAATAAACAAGCATATTATCTGGAAAATAAATCATGTTTTCTCTCCCAAGGAAGCCTGAGGATTAATGGAGAATCCAGCTCATTTCACCTGTGACCTTAATCGAGGTTCATCACGGTGTGATCTAATAAGAAGTATTTTCAATACCAGGAGTTCTGTTAAAATTTTGATCTTGTCGAAGTAGCATTTCTGCTCTATGTGTAATCAGTTGATAAGGCAATAGCCCAACCAATCCTATAATTTGTCAACAACAACAAAATTAGCCGTTTGAGTTTTAAAAAAAAATGATGGAAATGATTATGCATATTTGAACAATTTTCATACTTGAAGGATATAGCCATTAGGTATATTGTTGAATTTATGCATAGTGAGAAAAACATAGCTCACATTATTATATAAATTATCTTTGGTGCTTCTAAAATTGTTTCATCATGTTAATACTTTCATCAACTAAAGATTATTTTAAATATTTGGAATGAAAAATATGATGATGAAAAATATAGAAAACCTAGTCCTCCTTAGATGTAGATAAAAGAACATCTTGCATAGCTCTTAAAGTTGATGTATCATACTCACTTTCCCACTATATATATATGTGTGTGTGTGTGTGTGTGTGTGTGTGTGTGCACGTGCGTGCGCGCGCGCACACACACACACACACACATATACAGTAATATTAGAATCCAAAATCACATTAATATCTTAACAGGCCTCAATACCACCTTTGTGAGTAGATACTGACAAGACACAACATATTGTGGGCTAACATATGATGGATCTTCCCTCCCTTACTATGATTATCACAAAATCAACCAAGGAAATAAAGGGTGATTTCATGAACAAGGATGACTACATTAAGTACATATACATATAAAAACTATTCCCTAAATAATAAGTGGAGAAGATGGGAGAAGAAAGAGATCTACTAAGTAAACATGCATAGTAGGCCACAAAGAATAAAGGTCGTTAGAAAAATCAATGAAAGGAGGTTTCGATGACATTAGGGAGAGCTAAGAAACAAAATGAATATGCAAGAGCAAGAGAGGTAAAGGCACATGAAGAAGCTTCAAGGGCGTAATGAGAGATGATAACTTTTTTTGAGGAGGCATCCTCATCTGCTCGAAGCTAAATTGCCTAATAGTCATGTAGCATCATCACGAAGGTGACTACAACCCTACCCCATATTGCAATGTAATACCCTTTGGTTTATCCCCTCGACATATTATTATTGTTGTTATGTTGGACATAGTGGCACAAGTTTCCTGGACTATGGTTTGCACATTATTATTATTTTTATTATGTTGAAATTATAAAATAATAACCAGATGACCGATGCCACAAAAGAGAGTATGAGGAACCATGATTTTACGAGCAAGGGGTTGTGGAAAAGTGTTTACCTATGTGTGTTGATCCTGTGTTGATGTTGTACACCCTTCTTATGTACTCGATGCACCCTCTTGGTTATATACCCTCACGTGTTATGTTAATTTTTATTTGAGGATTGGAGTCCCTCTCTCGCCTAGTGCACCCTCATGACTTGGATTAGTGTGTCTCTTAGTGTAGCCACTTGATGTGTAACTCCTATTTGCTATTTTTTTAAATTTAACTCTCATGCTTGTGTCCCTCTCTCTCCCAATTCAAATTTCTCATGAAGGAATCAATTTGCTTGTGTAAAGAGTCACTCTTGTTTGTTATTTAATGACTTTTCTCTTGTGCTTGGGTTTAGAACTTGTGGTTTGATTTTGATGCTCTTGGTATGAGATCCTTTCTGATCCCATGCCCAAGATGAGTTACTTAGAGCCACTGGTATTTGTTCTGGAGCCATTGGAATTTCCCTGGATTGGAAGTTCTACTTTCCATTGGGTTGTGGTTGGACTATTGTTTTGGAGCCACTAGAATTGCCCTAGAGTGGAAGTAGAGGTAATACTTTCCATTGGGTTGTGGTTGGACTGGTTTCTTGAAAAAAATTGTGCTTTAGTGCACCCTTACTTGTGATGTCATGGTTCCATATTGGGGGTGACCATTGCAAAGTGATTTTTTGCATGCATTGTGTCTATGACTTGGTGGAACATGTCACGATCGATTCCAGTTGCGTATTTGGAAAAGACAAGTGCTTTATCTCATGTTTATTTAATTTATTTATGGATGCACATGAAATGTTTGATGAAACATATAAGTTATTTGTGGAATATATTTCTCGTGGAATTCAATCTATTTATGTAGGTAAATTTTGTGAAGGAATTGGAAACTAGTTTTTTGGGATTTTGTTCACAAATTGTTTGAGGAAATTATTCTTTGGAACCTCTACTACATAACTGATATTTTTAACCTGTTCATTATATAATGTGTATTTTTATGGTACAGTAGCCTCAGAATAGTTTAATACACTTCTCTTTGATGCTTCTACCCTTTATTCGAAAACTAGTTCTTCGATTAGATTGTTTTGCATAGTTTGGAGACTTGGCACATGAAGTGTTTGTAAAAATGACCAAGTGTTAGTTTTATGATTATGTATGATAAATACACTTTAAATTTGTGTGATAATGTGAGGGAAAATATTCTTGATAGTGTTTGGTAAATGTCTTCCAAAATTCTAGATCAATTTCCAATTTCTAGCTCCTTCAATGGAATTGTTTTGAGTAGATTTGTGACTTTGAATATTAAGTGTTTGATGAAATTTTAGAATGAGATATACCTATGTTATGACTAATAAAACATGTTAATTAGATTTGGAATTATATTTGAATGATTTTATGAGCTGTGGATTTAATTCTTCTAGCGATTCCTATAATTACTAGTCAATTTGGATGCGTAGAATTAGCTAGTTATGTGAGTTATTTATGGAATGTATATGGGATGAAAGATACATAAATATGAATATAGGTGACCCATGATACGATTTCCATGAGATACATAATTCATATATTTCTCTTTATTTATCATTTGGAAAGTTAAATTGGAAATTAGGTACATTGCGGTGAAAAATGATAACTAGTTGTGAATTGAAATCTTTGTTTCTGTAAAAATAGAATGTTGCAGCCATTGGATTTGTTTATAACATGTTATTGTTCTGTATTTTGATACTTATTAGATTTTATATTTTACTTATGGATGCGTTTCATTTTGGTTCAATTATTTAGACTCAATTCCTCGCGGTGAATGTTAACTAGTTTCATTGGAGTTGATGGAAAATATCACCTTATGTGCAATTAGAATGATCAAATAAACTTTTAATTGGATGTAGGTGCATGCCTAAATATGTTTTTAATGGCTGTATTATTTATTTTTTCTTTAATGACATGATTACAAGTTGATTTTGTGAAAGACTAGCTGCTTATATTGGAAAACTAGTTAACTAGTCTTGTGGACTCTCTTTTGTAATTACCATGATTAATTATTGTAATTTTGGTAATTAGGACTTATTTACACATAATTAAATGTTATTAATCCATTGGGATTGGTAATTGATGGTTATTTTTTAAACAATTGGATATGTGATAAGTGTCGTCATTTGCGCACTAAGTGTCATTAAGTGTCATAATTAACACCTTAATTACTAATTAACTGTGAATAAGAATAATTAATATTTAGAAGTGGTTATCATATCTGATATATATTGGATTAAATTTTTATGATGTTAGATGATATTAAGATACTTTCCCAGCCCTTGGATCATTTGTTGGAATAGTTATTGAATTTATTTTAATTTATTGGTAATTAAAGGGATTTTGTCAAGATTAAATCATGAAAAATGAAATTAAATATTTGTTTGGCTAATCGATTGTGCTAAAATGATCTAATTATCCTTAGAGAGATAATTATATGTCCCTAAGACCCTTTGATACCCATAGGGGACATTACATGCAATAAACTAGAAGGGGTTACTAGACTTAATGGAAAAAGCAAAGAAAAGACAATCAATGAACAAGAAGTGGGAAGAGACAAGATTGACAACCACAGAGATTGAGGCATGGAAGAAAACAAAAATGTTGATCATTGATTGTATGATCACTAGATATTGAGCATAGATAGAGAAACTAGAGTGGTTGTGCCTCAAGTGCCAGAAATTATGCGTAAAATTCCAAAGGCATAGTGACATCTTGGAAAAAATTGAGAAAGGGATTTAGCAATAGATTGTCCAACTAAAGAGGAACATGAGAACGTTCACCCCAAATCCATCAAGTTAGATGCTGATGGAAATAGGGAGGAAGCTCAAATACTCTATTTAAAGGAAGATGGTTTAGAATATGAGAAGAAAAAAACCTAGGAATCTTGTAAGGGATTTAACATGGACAACATATTAGTCCCAGTTTGCACGATAAATAAAACAAAGAGTAGAATCCAAACTGGAATCACTAATGATGGCCATGCCTAATAATAGGAAATTATAGAGATATCTATGGTAGAGTGCACATAGGAGCAACAAGATGCAATCACCACTTGGAAACTAGTATTTGATGAGTTAGTAGGTTTAAGGGTGCTACTACTAGAGAAATCCCTAAATTGGAGCCCATTTTTTTTAACTACCATGGATATTCCAGTAGAACAATTTGGTAGAATAGATATTAAAATATCCCATTCTCTCTTATTATGTAGTGCTTTACTTTAGCTTTCATATTTAATATTACTAGCTTAATGCAGAAAATACTAAAATAACTAAAACTGAAATGAAAAAAGCTAAGAAAATAACACACTATCCACCCAATGAACATAATATGTACTTCAGAAAAATCAATACAAGAAAAATACTAGCTAGAAGGTGAGGCCTATGCCCTTCTCTTTTCTTCTTAGTTATGATATGCAAATACAAATAAAGTGCACTCACTACATAGTTGCCACAAACAATGTGGCCTATATGGTTGCTACATGATTCATTTGTTCTACTTTAATATCCCACTCACAATGCTCTCCTTTCTTAAGGACAATTCTCATTACATTAAGAATGAAATCCATTCCTATCATAGAGGCCCAAAATTTAACATGGCTTGATATCCATCTAGGGTTGGGTTATGGTTTTTGCATGCATCAACTCCCAGTTAGAGTTAGGGTTAGTGTTTTTTCATGTGTAAACTATCGATTAGGGTTAGGGTTTTTCCATACCTCGACTCACAATTAGGGTTGGGGTTTCGGACCCTCTAGAATATTTTGAGAGTCCACACATAATTAGCTCCACATGTGTGAGTAATGGAAGTTCACATGCAATCTACTTGATATCATGGTGATCAACTTGTGGGAGGCATAACTTCCTAATATGAACTTTGATTGAGGTGTCCTTCACATTGTTGGGAAACTCTCAATGTGTAGAACAATGCCAAGTAGATATAAAATGTGTTTGCAAATGTTTGAACCCAAAAACAATTGTTCTAGGTCTGAAACAATATTTAAATGTTTCTAGACTCCAAATATCCAAAACGTGACCTACCCATAAAATGGCCTTACAAGCCAATAAACCAAATTTTCCACCATACAGTACCAAAATAAATGATAAATTATAAAATTATCCATTTTAGGTTGATTCTTGAAGAGTAAGACACAAATCCCAACCTGGGGACGAGTTGGAATGTGTGGTTAGGGAGTTGTTGAGGCCTCATTTTGCTTAAGTACTAGCATAGAACCATGTGTGTCATAAGATGAAGCTACAAAAGACATGTAGTTGTAGAAGCTTGAGTACACAAAGTCTAGTGAATCATCTCATAAACCCACTACACCTAGTTTCACCTACCTTCTTTTATTCTAATAAAGGTACAAACCCTTTTTGTATGAGCGGGTTACAATTGGTAGATTCTAGTATATTATGAAATGTTATGTAACCACCTCATTCACTTATATATATGTGAAGGCTACTATGTAGAGCTAGTTATGAGTTCTAGTTATATTGGGTTCATGGTTGATAGTTCTATATATAGTGGAAGCACATTACGTTATTTATATGAGATGTAATACATGTTCATATTAATACAATGGAAGACTATTATACTTATGTGTATCTTGTTGTGATGTATCTTTATGATATCTACATTGTTGTATTTATTGTGTATGCTTTATGTTTTATTAGCTTTATTGAATGACGTTAAAGGTTAACTAATGGATTCTACACATCCATTAAATATTCAACACTCTGGACATCAATTAATCGACAACTATCAAACATGCCTTCAGCAAGGCCTCCTTTCTTTGGAAAGTTGAATAAGTTGGAATACTAGACTATTGTGAACCATCATTGGACACCATTTATTGGCCCTGGGTCTCTAAAATATCCAATAGTGCCTAAGGTACAACTAATCGTGCATGGAGCAAAAAACATACTATAACATAGTTATAATTAAATTGACAAACAATGGGTGTGTGTTGAAAATTATGCTTACAAATAGCTGATACATATGTTATGAAAGATAATTGTATATATTCATGTGGAATTTTATCTATTGCATAATACTATTGTAGCAATTTGTTAAAGCACAAACTTTAATATCGAGTTCACCGATTGTCGCAATGTTGGAGCACTATTAGATGATGGTGAGTTGACAACCTAGGGTGCGTTAACTACATCTATATACTTATTTCTATTAACTTACCATTTACACTAATTAAAGGTGTGTTGTTTTTTAGAACAAAATGTGGCAACTTAGGTTTTCTTTCACATAGTAATTATTATCTGAGAGTGTTTTGTTGACCTAGTGCTCACAACTCAAGGCACACTAGCAATGATCAACATAGGAACCCACCCCACCCAAGATACTAAGTAAAGGGGAGTTTAGCAACCCTGAGAATCTATAGAAACAACACGAAAATGAATAGTTGGGTTGCTTTGCCAACTTATGTGCCATTCAAACATCCCTTGATGGTCTCTAAGCTAGTCGAGAATCTATATCTTGCTATCCCACACACTAAATTATGATGGCATTAAACCATCATATTGAATCACTATATCTCTACCATCACCATTAATCTTTTATTTAAGTAGGAAATGTTAATATTTCAATGGTTATACAATATCAAAAAACATTTAGCATCATAACCATATACAAAAGGATCACTAAAAGAAAGACAAGCACAACCACACAAAAGAACACATGGATTTATCCTGGGAAACCCTCATGGGGGAGAAAACCCAACAAAGCTTCCTCGATATAGAATTCAACCAAGTACAGTGTAAGACCCAAAGAGTAAGACTTATAAGACCCCAAGAATAATATTGGACTGCCTCCTCTCTCCTGGATGGACTACTCTTTCTCTGTCTAGCACAACTGTTGAGTTATGTCACTTATCCAAATGAGGGAGGCGCCTTCTCTATTTATACTGATCAATGGAGAGGCCTAAGAACCCAACTGGGCTGACCTATCCTCCCAATCAGGTCCGACTTGCCTTGGTAGTCTCAAAATTACATTTTAATAATACTTTTGTGGGTACTACTGACGTGACTTACAATATGGGTTTTACCTCAAGGCTTTACATGACCAAATACATCAATGCCATCCCTAATAAGATGAACAAAATATTTGAAAGGGGTAATAACAATAATAATACAAAATAGAATATCTTCCACAATTACATTTCTTTAACACTCCCTCTTAACAAGGAATGTATTCTATAACACAACAATACATCTATATAGCTGACTGGTAAGTCTATACGTCATAGGAAGTTTTCACAACTATATCAACATTATCATCATCCGTGGAATATCACCATCACAAAGCATCACATCACGAACACATTCATATGAGCACCATATCTCGACACATCATCATAAGCATCACATCACACCTAGTTGCATCATCATAGACATCACATCTCATCACATCATCACGAGCAACACATCTCATTGCATCATCACAAGCATCACATCATGTCGCATCATCATGAGCATCACATCTAGTCGCATCATCACGAGCATCACATCACATCACATCACATCATCACGAGAATCATATCTCGAGAATCACATCACATCACATCACATGCAATAAACACAACATCACAACTTAATGCGAGATCACCCACAACATCAAAATATGTTGGATTTCCCATAAATAAATGTAGGACCACAACGTCCGCAAATGATTGCAGGACCACAATGTCTGCAAATGAATGCAAGACCACAACGTTCGCAAATGAATGCAGGACCACAACATTTGCAAATGAATGCCAGACCACAACGTCCGTAAATGAATGCAGGACCACGACGTCTGCAAATGAATGCCAGACCACAACGTCCGCAAATGAATGTCGGACCACAACATATGCAAATGAATTCTAGACCACAACGTCCACAAATGAATGTTGAACCACAACGCTTGCAAATGAATTCCAGACCACAACGTCTGCAAATGGATGTCGAACCACAACGTCTGTAAATGAATGCCATACCACAACGTCTGCAAATGAATGGAAGACCACATCTCGTTGGGATATTCCTATTTGAAGATACAACCAACCTTCCTGGAATGTTCCTTGTGAGGATGCCACCAACAACGTTGGGATATACCCTTAGTGATACGACCAGTCATATTGGGATCCACCCTCGATGATGTCACCAACCATATTGGGATCTACCCATGAAGATACGACTAGGCTCTCTATACAATGATAAGATAATTGGGGCTCATTATTATTTTCTTGCACATCCACAACTTGTTCCTCTATAGGAACATATTAGAGCTTCACGACTCCTCTCTGCACCATATCCCGGACTTTATGAAACATCAGGTTCTCTCCATCTCTAGTTGTCACAATAAATAACAGTTGCATCTATCTCAACATCAAACAATCCTTCAAATAGTTTGCAAATCCATATTGCTTCACTACAGGCTGAACATGCTGCAATGTACTCATTATCGACTATACTGAGGGAAACACTAGTTTGCTTTCTGCTAATCCATGAGATCACACCTAATCCCAAACTGAAACATCATCCTAAGGTGCTCTTTCTAGCACATCCCCTTCTCTTGTCAGGTCATCGACATATACCAGTCTTCCGCATTCAACCTTAAAGTAAAGGTTGGAACCCACTTTACTCTTGGAAAATCCTAATCCCATCTTCCGCATTCAACCTTAAAGTAAAGGTTGGAACCCACTTTACTCTTGGAAAATCCTAATCCCATCAAGAATTTGTCCATCCTATCGTACCATGTCAAACTCAAAGATATTCTGCAGTCACTCCCTCTGAAGCGGAGCATCATCATCCCTCTGCATTGTGTACTCTATGTATCGAAACATTTTGTACTAGAGTGACAGGTAGCATCCTTTGTTACTGATCTTCTATGTATCCATATCAAGTCACTAGATACCAATTTCCTTTTGAAAAGTTCCTCTTGCACCCATATGTGAGCTTGTCATCCTCTATAGGCTTCCATCTTCAACCTTGTAGCAAAGGTTAAGATCTTCAAGCTCCTCATGTAACTGGATGTGCTTTTCCATGAGTTCCTTCTCGCACAAAGCCTTTTGTGCACATGTTGTTCTCTGCTCAATATACACTTCTAATTTACTTGAGAAGTGTGTCTAGTCAATGAAGTGTGTTTGGTCAATGGAGTATTTCATGCCATATTCTACTCCCTCTTTCTGAGAGAAACCACGAACCTTGAATTGTATCCCTTGATGTTTCCATCTGTTGCATACTTGATCTTGTAGATCCATATGGAAGACACTATGAACTTCCCTTCAGGTCTTAGAACCGCATCCTAGACATCATTCCCCATGATTAACTGGTATTCTTTGAACATAGTCTTCTTCCATTTCTCCTTGGTTACTTCTTCATAGCTGGAAGGATCTGCATCATTGATGTCACTCAACAATGCCACATAACTAGAGTGTATTCAAGTCCTCTTACTTTTGTTGGAAGTTCCAAAATACTTTTCTTCATCCTGAATTATCTCTCGTGCCCAAGAAGGTCTTCATCTCTCAAGGTGGATCTACCACTCTCTTTAGGTCATATCATGATTCTTATATTCTTCTAAAGCCCTTTCTTTCGTCACAGTTTCTTTGACCCTGAGAGCTTCAGGTTCATCTTCATGTATGTTTATTGGAGTGAATCTTCTAACTGAATTGTCGTCACTTGTTCTTCAAAACAAGTCTCATCCTTCTTTTCTTGTAGGTGATTGTTCACGATCTTTCCTACAAGTCAAGTAAATCATTTGCATGGTTAGAAACATTTCATAATCTTCAAGACACATTTATAATGACAAATTCTTATGCATAAAGATATAATCATGCAACTATTTTAGCCAATACAACATTCATCCGTATCCCGTATACACACAGAAGCTTTCCAGATGCCTTCCATCTCTACCATAACTTTATTGAGATTGTGCACTAATCCCAATATGTCAACAAAGAGGTTTCATTCTAGATAAGTTGCAATGGAAACGTTGTATAGCACCATAATAAACTTCCTCATCACATGCATATTAGTAGTATAATGTCCATTAATGCAAACATTCTATTATGCATAATACATTTCCTTGAACATAGATAGGTACACAACTAAACAATGTTATTTAAGCAACTAGGTATATAGGATAATGACAACTGAAATACTTATCTTTGTTTGTTTGGTAGACTTCTTCTTGATCCTTATGTCCTTGCAAGAATAATTGGAGCCTTCTACTTCATCATCTGATTCTGGGAATCTGTCTTTGTTTGTTTGGTGGGTGGACTCCTTCTTGATCCTTATGTCCTGGGGCCTTCTACTTCATCATCTAATTATGGGAAGCTATCTTTGTTTGTTTGGTGGGTGGACTTCTTCTTGATCCTTATGTCTTGGAGCCTTCTACTCCATCATCTGATTCTAAGAACCTGTGTACTGGTTTTGAGTGTCACTAATTGCATTCCTTCTTATCCAAATGCTGATATGGATAAGAGTATGGTCTTTGTCGTCACTAGTAGAATTCATGTTCCTCATCACTTGAAAAGTTTCATGTTCATGTTGCTATTATACATTTAAAAATGACGACAGACAAGGTACAACAAGATTTCATATTTGTCCTGTAAAAGTTTTAGCTCCTGAGCCTTCTCTAGTTCCAAGTTATAGCCAAAGTACCAAGATGAGTAGTTTTTGCTTTCTAGGATTTTCAAGCATGAAACCCTAATCTTCAGTAGCTGCAATTGTAGCAGTGTTTCAGTTGCACAAAGACTTCTTTCAGGGTTGATCTGATAATATGCTAAGGTTTCAATGGTTATATAATATATACAAACATTTAGTATCATGACATCATAACCATATACAAAAGGATCACTGAAAGAAAGACAAGCACAACCACACAAAAGAACACAAAGATTTATCCCGGGAAACCCTCGTGGGGGAGAAAACCCAACAAAAATTC
This sequence comes from Pseudotsuga menziesii, assembly GCA_001517045.1. Classification (NCBI taxonomy): domain Eukaryota; kingdom Viridiplantae; phylum Streptophyta; class Pinopsida; order Pinales; family Pinaceae; genus Pseudotsuga; species Pseudotsuga menziesii. Next base: position 251,482 of record LPNX011189016.1, on the reverse strand, counting down.
CTTGATATAGACTTCAACCAAGTACAGTGTAAGACCCAAAGAATAAGACTTATAAGCCCCAATAATAATACTGGACTTCCTCCTCTCTCCCAGATGGACTACTCTTTCTCTCTCTAGCGCGACTACTGAGTTATGCTACTTATCCAAATGAGGGAGGCACCTCCTCTATTTATATTAATCAGTGGAGAGGCCTAATAACCCAACTGGGCCGACCTATCCTCCCAATACTTGCCTTGGGAGAATCAATTTTACTTTTTAATAATACTTTGGTGGGTACTACTGACTCGACTTACAACAGAGGTTTTACCTCAAGGCTTTACATGACCAAACACATCAATGCCATCCCTAATTAGAGGAAAAACATCTCTGAAAGGGGTAATACCAATAATAATACTAAATAGAATATCCTCCGCAATTACATTTCTTTAACAGGAAATGCACTTGATTGTATGATTATGCTTGACACATTGCCCCTCTTAGCATGGGTGTTCATCCCCAATCATCACACAAATGAGTAACAATAACTTATGTATCGGAAAATAATGCTCCAATTAATAAATGAAATAGATAATATCGAGGGATTATTGTTGTGTATGAATACAACTCATACATATGTGGTGTTAATAGTAAATTATGTGTAGGTTTATGAGCAATTATAGGATAATTAGTTAGTGTAGAGATTGTAGTCTTCCAAATATGTATAAATATGTTTATCTATGATTAAAGAAGAAATGTGTGTATCTCAGTTTTGCTACAATGTTTGTGGATCTCTTGTATTTTTTCTCTATGACCCTCTCTAGTTGACATACACTTACCCTATGTAAAAATAGCAAAATGTTGATAGTAAAACGAGTATGAATGAAGATCAAGTAGATGAGTTGAAGGGATCCCTTATATTATCAAAATATTAAAATTTATAGACGATGGTGGTAGGCATGCATGAAAAATGAGGTGTCGGCTTTTTCTCTCTCCCTTTTCCATGCTACTTGTCAAGTCATAACCCCTCCTCTTTCATTATATGGTAGCCATTAACAAATTTTCCTTTACATTGATTTGCTTTCAGAGTGACTACATCATGTTTGCCTCCTCATACGATGCTCAACTTAGGAACAACACAAAATAACCTACATATTATTCACATTTGCTAGGGTGGCCTTGGTCTTGCCCCTCACTATTAAGAAGATTTATATTTCTACTTATATATATCCATACTATTTTATTTAACAGTATTTTAATACACTACTCTACTTGATTCATTGCCTCAAAAGATAAAATAAATATTTTTAACATACCGTTAATGTTTAAAATCTAGTATGACTTTTAATGATAACACACGACTTCTTTATAAGGAATACGAATCAATTACTTGAGAAGTTGTTATATATTCTAGACCAAGTAGATTGAAATAAATACATAAATCTTATTAACTTTCAAAAGAGTATGTAACCTTGAATCTCTTTAAAATAAAAAATTATAATTTACTAACTATACAAATTCTCTCACACACACATACATATAAAATGTATCTTAAATCTTAAAAAAATCAACCTTCCCATATTTCCACATAAGTTAATCAAACTTAATCCTACATCTCTCTATAGCTTTCTCTTAATTTTTTTTTCTACTGAAAATTACAGCCCCCATATTCAACCTGTTGGGAATCAAGGAGCCTTTTAACCCAAGAATAGACCCTATGTCAACAAGACTCCCACTATTTTTATGGATAAACTATTCATAAGTTGACTTTCAACTTTCATTTCCTCCTTCATCTCCTTCCAACTAAGTATTTTTTTCAGAAGAAAAAATACCAGCCTTTGATATTCATTTGAATCAAAAAGACATCTTAAACAGAATACATGAAATAGACAATGTTACATCCCATCCTCCATCCAAACAAGCAAATATAGCATCCCAAAGCATGCCAGCCAAAGGGGGACAAATAAAGAAACAAAGCCTGATCATATTCAGACTTTTTCATCATTCCTGAGTAAACTCAGGTCAGATATTCATGTCCATAAGTGCCCTTCAATCATACATTCCATGGAAGCATAAGTAGCTAGCTGAGTCGACCATCAAAAACAGGCCAAGCAAAGAAATTAACAGAAATGCCAAAACAGCCTATTAACCATGACATTCAAGTGCTGTTAGAAATGCCAAAACAGCCTATTTATCAAATAGAGAAAAATAGCCATCACCAATGATCTCCCCATCATAGGTTTCCAAGAAATAAGCAGAGCCAAATTCCAGTCTGAGAGCCATTTTAGATAGTTCATCGGCCAGTCTATTATGCTCCCGGAAGATATGATTATAGGTCACCGATGGAAAAAGTTGTGCCATAGATATTATCTCATCACACCAGTGTTTTAGATGTGGTAATTTCAGGGTAGAAAGGCGGTTCATCCAAGAAATAATCACCAAAGAGTCCCCCAAGATCATCTTTATGGGCAGCCCCATCAAGTTGCAAACTCGAAGAACAGACCACAATGCCAACAGTTCAGCACGGGTATTGGTGCTAGATCCACAGCCCACAGCAAACCGAAAAATATGGGTTTCACTTAAGTAGATCACCAACCCAGCACCTCCCTTATTCAATTGGGCTGCTCCATCAAAATAACCGACAGGAAAAGTATGCACAGGTTTAGGACCAATCTGCCTGCAGCTATGTGAAGTGATAGGCACCGGAAAAAGAGTGAGAAAACTCTCAATCTTGGAGATGAGCAGAGAGGCATATGGTTTTCCCATATCAAATATACAAGCATTACGGAGAAGCCACATATGCCAAAAAACAACGATAGGGGTGTATAGGAAAGACACAGTAGAGGCTTGGGTATTGAACCAGTGAGACAAAAAAGTTTGTACAGAGTAGTAAGGGGAGAAAGAGAATCCCAAACAAGACGAGAAATGACTGAGGATATTCACCGAAAATGGACAAGTGAGGAACAGGTGGCTACAGTCCTCAACATCTCTTTCACACAATACATATCTACTGGGACCCGAGAAACCTCTCGAATGCAAATGTTCCCAAGTGAGGACTCTATCCTCAACCAAAAGCCAAGTGAAACAGATTACCTTCAGTGGTAGCTTTAAAGACCACAACATTGCCAAAAGACCGCTTTGTTCCTCCAATAATTTATTATGTGTCATGCTGTCATATCCTAGTGCAGCACTGATAGGACCAACAAATTTGTCATATGACCACATGACCATATCAGGCTCCTCCTTCAGTCTGATTCTACCGTAGTTCAAACCTCTGATATATACATTCCAGAGATGACTCCATTCCTCACATAAATCAAGTTCCTCCGCAGAGAACCAACTGCCAGATGCATGGTTGATAGCCTGATCCAGGGTGCAGATGCCATAGTCTTCAAGGAAAGATCTCAGCTCATCCGGAAGGATGAAAGAGCATCCCAATCCTATAATTGGGTCCACCCCAACACGAACCTCAGAGCCATCCCCTACTTGCCAGATCAGTCCTTTCCCAATCCAGTGCAGGGCTTTTAGAAAGCCATTCCATATAATAGAAACATGCCAATGTCTGAAATGTTTATGTCTGAACCAATTTTGCAGAGACAGATTCTTCATGTACTTTGCCTTGAGGAGCTGATTCCAAATGCCTGAACTGTTCAAGGCAAACCAGAAATTCTTCATTCTCAGCGATAGACAGAATAGAGAGAGGTTTTTAATACCCCAGCCTCCCTGAGTGATGGGCCGGGCCAATTGATGCCAATCTGCCAAATGGAACCTTTTTTTTTTGGCCGAGGTACCCCAAAGGAAAGTAAAGATAAGCTTTCTGAGTCTGTCAAGAATAGAAGCAGGGATAGGAAACAGAGCACACCAATAGACCGGCAAAGAAGTAAGTACAGAACGTACCAGGACCAAGCGTCCACCCAAAGATAATAGCCTGTTAGTCCAGTGAGAGATACGTTTCTCAAATTTAGTAATAAGCCAGTTCCAATCCTTTATAAGGTAGCCCGAGGGCTTCAAGTAAAAACCAAGATATGTGAATCCAAGATTGAGGTGTGCAAATCTGTAGGGCATGAAGCCGGAAATTCTGGACAGAAGAGCATCATCCAGATCGTAATGAAGGAAACATGACTTATCCAAGTTGATCATCATTCCAGAGGCATCACAAAAATTATCAAGGATAACCTTAAATGCAATCCAGTCCTCAAAAGTCCCCATTCCAAAAAGGATAACATCGTCCACAAAGAGTAAATGAGTGAGGGAAAGAGTAGCAGAGATCTGTATACCTTTGATGACCCCATTTCGTTTGGCATCCTCAATTAAAAGGCTGAGTCCTTCAATGACAAGATTAAAGAGTAGGGGGGAAAGAGGACATCCCTGTCTAATGCCTCTAGAAGCAGAAAAGAATGATGAGGGAGAGCCATTAACAAGGACAGCGAAATTAACAGAAGAAATACACCCCATAATCCAATTTACTCCCACAAGTGGTACCCCAATCTGAATAAGTATCAACCTAATATAAGTCCAATTGACCCGGTCAAAGGCCTTCGACAAGTCAAGTTTTAGAATGAGAGCCGATTTCTTCATCAACTTCACAGAATGCAGAACCTCCTGTGTAATGGCTACAGGCTCATGAATCAACCGATTCTTCAAGAAACCAAACTGTTGGGGAGAGATATGGGAGTCCAGGAAGGGCTTCAGTCTCGTAGCCGCCACTTTAGAGATTAATTTGTAGCACAGATTACATAAAGAAATGGGTCGATAATCCCCAAAGCCAGTTGGGTGTTCAACTTTGGGGATAAGGGCAATGAAGGTGGAGTTTATAGCTGGTGCAACTTTCCCAAGAGCGCGAGATGATTCCACTAGGTTAACCAAAGCAGGACCCAGAATATCAAGGAAGTATAAGTAAAATTCAACCGTCCAGCCGTCAGGACCCGGGGCTTTATCTTTCTTAAATGAATTAAGTGCCGCTTTAATTTCAGATAGGGACACCGGGCAGGTGAAAGTAGATGAATCCTCCCCAGAAATATAAGAGGGAAAAAGTCTTATAACTTTCAGCTGAGCTGTAAGTGTGGTCAACCCGTCATCAGTGAATATTTCTCTGAAATGTTTGACTCCGAGTGCCTTAATACCACAATCATCCGAAATCCAATCACCATTGCTGTCCTGAATACTCCAAATAGCATTCTGATTTTTTCTGGCAGAGGCCACTGAATGGAAAAATTTGGTATTTGCGTCCCCAGACTGAGCCCAAGTGATTCTGCTTTGTAGTCTGGCCGAATTAACTTCAAGTTTAAGAAAGTTGTGGTACTCCACCTTCAAATAGTTCAATCTATCCTGTAAGTCCCGAGGCAGAATCGCAGAATGAGATTGTTGAAGAAGGGAATTAATTTCATTTACCAAGTGTAGTGAATTCTCCTTTAGTCTCATTTGTTCCACTCTAGTCCAGCCCCGAACCTTCTCTTTTAATAGGCGGAGATGAGAAGAGAAAATAGCCAAAAAGTCCGATGAATAATCCATAGGTAGGGCAGGCCAGAAATGACGAATTAGATCATCAAACCCCTCATGTCCTAACCAAGAATGGTTAAATTTAAAGGGATAATGACAAGGACTTCGAGGCTCTCCCCATTCAAGTAAGACAGGAAAATGATCAGAGATACCACAACGATGTGCCCACACCCGATGTCTAGGTAGTACATTAATGAGTGGAGAAGAAAGTAAATAACGATCCAATCTTTTTGAGATGCCCTCAAGTCCCACCCTACCATTACGCCAAGTAGGTCCAGCACAGGAAGGTGCAATATCCACAAGGTGATGAGTAGAGAACAGAGAGGAAAGGAATGGGCCCATGGGGTCAAGTAGTGCTTTGGAACCCCACACCTCCGAGGCATTCAGGGTAAAGTTCAAGTCCCCAGCAAGGATAATATTTGGAATGGAGAGGAGACCTCCCGCTGCAACCGCATTCCAGAATGTATCCCTGTGTGAGTAAGGTCCATAAACATTCAAAATGGAAAAAGGCACACTAAACCCCCTCAAAGTGGCTTTCAGTAAAATGCCCGCCAGCGTGTGATAGGCTTTACATCGAAGAACTCTAGGATTCCATCCAGAGAGGATACCCCCCGAGAGTCCCAGAGAATCAAGTGCGCAAAATTCCCACCCAGGACAAAGATTAGAAAAGGCAAAAAGAGCCGGATAGGTACTGGTCATGGTCTCCTGCAGGAGCACCACATCCGGGGAAAGAGTCTTTAGCAAGAGACGAAGGCTTTTCTGTTTGATGGAGCCTCCCAACCCCCGTATATTCAGGGACAGAATACGCATCAAGGAACAGGAGGTGAAGGGGTCTTTGCTCTAAGGGCCCCATGGTCAGAGGAAACATTCAAACGAGCCGCATGCTTTAGTCGGGTGGAAATAGGAGTATGAGGAGCAGGGGCAAAGGACTCAGGTACGGAGGACTTATGAAGGTTTTTTCTCCTTCTTCTAATGGTAACATTTTCAAAACGAATAGAGTCTAATGGGAGGACCGAGGGTGTCAATGGAGTCCTATCCGAGAAGATGTTAAGTGACTTTTGTATGGATGGGTCAGAAAAAGAAGGAGCATCAGTAGGACTTCGGGGAGTAAGAGGATCAGAGTGTTTAAGGGGAGGGAAGTCAGATAGCGAGAATAGAGAACGTTCCTCCTCCGGCCCCGGGGTCTGGGAAGGGGAAGCAGAGTAAGGGGAATTGACATGATCAATAACCAGGGGCCGGTCAAAAGTGGTCACAACAACAGAAGTATGGTGCAATACAGAATCCAAATTCCCAGGTGAAAGTGAGGAAGAAGGGTTCATACTCATATCCACCCCCCTAGGAGAACAAATAGCCGCGGCAGTCAGAGGAGTGGGGGCACAAGTCGAGTACACGTGACAGTCACGGATATGATCGGCGGAGGGTGAGGGCAATGTATCTTGGCCAGAGGCTACCAGAATACAGGGAGACATAACCGACCTCTCAGGCCCAACGAAATCCAAGGGAGTATCGAAGGAAGAGTCAGCCCCCCCAATCTCACCAGAAGGAACCAGCAAAGTAGGATCTACGAGAGTTCTATCATGTCCATCAACTCCATCATCGTTTACCTGCTGGTGAGGCACATCATGTTCAGAGCCCGAACCCTCACCCCCCACGCACCGCGAATGCCAAGAAGAAACAGTACCACACTTAACCTCCCTAACAGAACCATTAATGGGGGAAGAAGAGCCAGTGACAGGACGACCCAGATTCGACGATAATGGGGGGTCAGTGCGTGTATTAAAGGAATCCAGATAGGCTATCTCGGTGTCATATGCATCATCAAATAATACACATGCATCTTTCATATTATCGAAAGAGGACATTGGAATAATCGATGCATGCCGTACCTGTTCAGACCCTGGCGCCGAAATAGGTGACAATGAATCCTCCAGCTGATTAGGCGAACCCGAAGAGCGTGAAGGCCGACGTAAGAAAGTGCAGCTTCGCCTCAAGTGCCCAGTCTGCCTACAACAACTGCACCTAAATGGAACCCCCTGATAGTCGATACGCTGAGAAATGATGGTCCCGTCACAGAATAAATCAATGTCGGCTGGCAGCCCAAGGGATATATCTAGTTCGACCAGGATTCTAGCAATCCTTTTGTCGAAAGCATTATAAAAATCCTCTTCCACAGCAATAAATCTGCCAACCTGATTACCAATACCTTCTAGAATGGTCCGATTCTAGAGGGGAAACGGTAGACCGGGAAATAAAGCCCACAAATGCCTCTTTTTAATTCTTTCCCTAGACGGGTCGAAGTGAACGTGCCACCTGTCGAGAACCAGTGAGCCCTTATCAACCCTCCATGGCCGGTCCAGAATAGTCGTTGCATGTTCTGCCTCCAAAAATACAAACACAATCCAACCCTTCACCAAAAGACTGATAGTGGGAACATATTTAATGAGTGGCTTCCACCTCTCCGAAGCCCACTCCACCCACTGTTTTTTGTCCATTGCAGCATATTCAAGTCTTCCAATGAGGGCTCTGGCACACAATGCACCAATCCTGTCGAGATAGACATCTCTTCCAACCACGAACCCAAGTCTACCCTCCCTGGCCTTAAGGGTTTTGATATGTCTCCATCTACGATTACGGCCATTACTACAATCTACCGTAACCGATGACGGTCGCTCCGAGGGACCTTGCATAATGTACTACAGAAGGTGGTAGAAGAGCCCACACACACTGAAATGCCAATAAGAGCCCACAGCCCGGATAACCGTGAAAATGCTCACACTGAATGGCCAAGAACGTAAGTGAACCCTCTAAGACCCACAGAATACCCCACAAGGGAAGAGCCCACAGCTCGAAAAACCCCAGAAACGGTTAGCCCCAGTCCAGTGTCAGCCCCCATAAGAAGGTAAAAAATGCATCCATAATAAACTCCAACAGGACACAGGAATGGACAAAAAACACGCTAATAGAACCTGACAGGGAACGCAAAGACAGCTCATACGCCCAGTATACGCCAAAGAATAAAACCCATCATTACCGGAGCGCTGAAAGAGTTAAAAAATAAGGGTCAACACGGAAAGCGTATTCCGAAGCTTCCAGAGAAGTTAATAGTCAACCCCGCATAGATAACCCCCGTCACACATGAACCCCGCGGAATATGAACACCTGAGCAGAAAAAAACCCCAAATATACCGGCTTGGAACTGCATGAGAATGCACATGTAGACAGAGTCACGAGCCCAAGAGATAACCCATCATAACCGAGGCGGAGAAAGCTAAAATTTTAATGGGTCAACACTGAAAGGGATAACAGAAGCTTCCAGAATCTTCGGGTACCCACACCACACCAAAACCCCCGCAGAGCATGCACACCCGAAGCAGAAACAACAACGTTTAAATAGAATATACTTCCCACTTGATTATGTTGGTTGGTACTAGTCCCCAGCAATGGGGATGGACTCCAGCCGTTGTTGTTCACCAAATGTATCGGACCAGTGCAGAGAAACCCTAACCAGACCAAAGAACAAAACGCACATCTGTGGGGAAAAACGAAAGGCACAGCGTTCGAAACAACATAACACGCCCCCAAGGGATATACGAAAGGCCCATCGACCAAAACATTCCTGTCAACCCCCAGAGTTGAAGAAAAAACCAGTCAATATCATGTTACCTGGGATGATGGTCTCCCTAGCCAAACCGCACAACCATACCAGTTCCGAAAGAAGCCATGAACCCTGCAAAAACCAGAATCCCTCCTTCATCTCCGCAAGATATTACATTGTTATGCCAAAGGAAGTGGATTATAAGGATGCAGAGCATGCACACCAGGATGAGACTATTCATCCACCGTATCAGACAGCTATCAGAATTCCATAAGAAAAAAAATGGAAAAGAAAAAGAAAAAGAAGAAAAAGTTTCCTTCCAACTAAGTATATGAATACATTGATAGACATTTTTTATTTGAAATTTGGGGTGAACTATGGCGTATGCTTTTTTATCTATTGACGAAGATGAGACAAGTGTACTCTTGAGATTGAATCTATGGCAGTCGTTCAAAATTCAAAATAAACAATTATAAAAAAGAAATATAAAAAATAAATGGCAGCTAAGTGATGAACGGATAACTAGTAGCAATGCAAGGATAACTCATAGTTGATGAATGGATAACCAACAACTCATGGCAGATAACTGCACGGTGATAACATATAGCTAAGCAAGGATAACTCATAATTGAACCTTTTAACTAGAAGAATATGAAGAATTAAAAAATATTTTCCATTCCATAACTATCTCTCAACCATTTGATCTCTATCTACGAGATCCAACCAGAAACAATGTGGGTGTGCTAGATTATTTCCTTCCTTATCTTTAAAATCGACATATGCTCTTTCTTGAAGTAATTTAAGTACTCTTTTCTTTATGCTCTTTCTAGAAGCAATTTAAGTACTCTCTTCTGTACTCGGCCGCGACGCGTGTTACCCAAATCGTGTGTTTCTTTCCCGAAGGCCACTAACTAAATCTAAACATCTGGTTAAACGGGTAGTCAAGTAACGAAGGTTCGCGGTAGTAATCAATAGGGTTTTTGAATGTACAGTGTCACAATTTTATTTTTGAGGGTAAATTCTACTCCGTCGTCGTTTTTGAATGTATAATAGCATTTAAATTGGTCAGCCCACCTCAAGTACGTACGAGGGAAGTATCTGACGTGGAATGTAAACCTGGCAATTTCTTTTCTTTGTTGCATTGAACCAGCCATAGAGGAGAGCCAAGACTCCTGAACGCCACTGTTTATCGGATCCGTTAAAATAGCATTGAAAATTGAAAAGGGTTGACAAGATTAGCCCGACAGCAAGATAAAATTTGGGCAAATTACTCATAGAATGGATTTACCAGGGACTTGGGACGATCTTCGGAAACAGGTACAGGTCTCCTCCATTCAATTTAGTGTTTTGTTTGGTGTTTTAATCCCTTTTCCTATTTTTTTTCGTTTTGGGTACGTGTTTTCGTGATGCAATGTCTGGAACGCTTCTGAATGAACGGATTTGAACCCCTGACAATAGCACGGGCTAATCTCTGTTGCAAATAGAAGTTTTGATGAAATTCCTTCTTATTACCCACTTGGTACTCAATAATAGAGATGTTTTATGGGATTTGGGTAGAGCTAATTATAAGTGGCGCTTCAATTATTGCTGAACGATACCTCTGACCATATTATTTTAAATAAAATTTAAGGAGGAGGATAAAATATTTGGTGATAGTACGAATTTGTATTTGGAGGAGGCAATTGAGTTGTAGGAAACAATAGTCTGTTTGATTTGTTTTTCGGATTTCGAACGTAATCTATAAGATTAGACTCGGTTGCGTATGGGCAATTTCGCCACTGCCCTCTTTGCTTTAGCATAATAGATTGGGATATGCTACTGAGCTCTTTTTGAGTGATCAATAATTCCAGATCCCTGAACCTGGTCATGATCCGGCCTATTCTCTGATTGTAGCACTGAGAGAATTGAGGTGCATTCTACAGCCTGGGTGGGGTTGCTGGTGGTGCATCAACTGTGTGGGCGTAACGGTGCATTATACTTAGACAATTAAATTAGTTGTACTGAATATGGACACTATCAGAGCCCTATTTAAATCAGGGTCTTATATACAGCTCAAGGATGCATATCTCAACCTTGAGCTTCACAGTCTTGAGGTGCATATCACACCTGGGTTTGAATGGGTCTGTGCTAGTAAATGTAATTTTTTGCACATAAGAACTCTCCCCATTGATTGACCTTGTGATTTATGTTTGCCAAATGCAACCGGAAACCCACTTTGTGGGTATGGAAAGACTATTTGAATTGGTGAAGTTTTTGAAATTACACACCTGGTGAGTTTTCAACACTCTCAGCAACATTATTTTCTTCTTGATATATATTTTTTTCGTAGTTTTGACAGGATGCCTATGTTGCAAAACAAAATAACGATGAAATGAAATGTGGAAATCAATAAATAGACATGCATTTCAAGTTGCAAAATTCCTTTTATTTCATCTAGAGCACGTTTTGCACATTTTCTAACATTGGTGCTGGTCTTCATCGTGATCATTTTGCTCGGGGAACGTAAACAAATATTTATGTCCATCTCTATTAGAAGCGATTGTGGTCCTAATTTCAGTACCAAGTTTGGTAGATTTCTGTGCCTCCAGTTCTTTTTATTTATATTTTATTTCAGTAGCAAGTGTTACTATGCAAGTTATGGACGGGTCAAAAGTGTAAACTAGGTTCTAACCTAAGCTGTAGGAAACGCCTAACTCGTCAGTATTGGAAACTCACCTATATGCAGAAATGCCTTGAGCTGTACTGTATGATGTTTCACGATTTGGAAATGTTGCATGATATGGCTCAGGGTGTTTTGGGGCATTTGTTAATTTTCCGAACTCTAGGTGACTACTGTCCTTATGTTCTCAACTAAACACAAACTTGTTATTTAATTGCGCAAATTAAATTCTTTCACATAGCAGCAGTCACACATATAGTTGGAAAGTAAACATCAGAAGCAAAATACAATACATTAGATAATTTACTCCTTCAACTCAGCCTTTCATTAATAATTCAAAGCTTACAAGGAAACTTCCACAGACTATCAAACTAACAGTTGTATGGTGCATTCAAATGGAACAAATCTGCACACTTACTGAGGAAAACTGCTTGACAAAACCTTAAAAACAGGCCACATGTTGCTGCATGCTGTAAAGGCCGTTAATATGGATGTACGGGCTTGTTTTGTACAATGGATCTATCCGTACAATGGCATAGATATGTCTATACGGATCTGTATGATGGTACAGCTCTGTCCTGTATGGACCTACACACTGTCATCTGCCTGGTTGCTGAATTGGCTCTTCTTTGGTGCTCTAAATCTACCCAACCAAACTGTCTTTGAGTGAATAATGAATGTGTCTAACCCTCTACTTTGACTTGCCTTTATACTTCAGCTGAAACCCTAATCTACCAGAACCCTAATCTCTTAGTGAGATGTATGGTTGCGATTAGTCTAAATCAATAGTTGTGCAGAGAGGCACTTTCTACAGCTCAAATGGGTGAGATTAAGATATGTAACGTTTGTAATGGTGATGTGGCATGTGTCAACTCCAAAAAAAATTATAAAACCAAACACAGGTAGACTCCAAGTTTAATTTGACTATATTGTAAAACACATTTATAAGATCCATCTTAACTATGGCTTTATCAAGTGACGAGAGGGATCAAATCCCTTGAGGTGCAAACCTTTACTCAAGTTTAGGACGCTAAAAGGGGTTTGCACCTCAAGGGATTTGATCCCTCTCGGTTCTTGATAGAGCCAGAGTTAAGATGGATCTATGCTGGTGTATTAAAAATACACTTTATTAGACTCAACAACTAAATATAAGTCTTTCACTCTATTACTAAAGTGAATTACAAAATAGAAATGACTTGAACGACTTCCAGCACGTATGACACTAAACATGTGCATAAGTTCCTATCCGAGCTTTAATTTTCAGCAACATTTTGGTGTGAAATCCCCGTGTTTTGATGCGTTTTTTAAGCTCTTCAGGCCCACCAAGGTGCCCATGAGTTGTTGAATCCATATGAAGTTTACAAACCCCTAATCTATTGAAAATGAAGACAAATTAACCTCTATTTTGTTTCTAAACCTACCTACAAAGTAACCTATTATTCTTATTTTCTTGCAAGATAATGTGTTATTCAATATATATCTATATATGTATGTATGTATGTATGTATGTACAGACTCACGCATATATTGTGTCTTTGTTGACATACCCATTTCAGGGGGTCGTGTTTCTAAGCATTCCCGTTTTTGAAACCTGTACCCATTTCCAAGTTCCATGCAACTTAGGCTCTAACTTATGTGCAATGTGTATGAGTTGAATAAACCAATTGTGAGATGAATTGATTTGATTGGGGTTTGTAGTGCAGAAAATATGCACTTGTGTGCTCAATCCTTTATGGTGCGCTATGATATCCCTATGGTGATTCCTCTCAAGGTCACTTATTAACAATTACATGCTCTTTATGTCGTAACCTACTTGTTCAACACCGCCCTTATCCAAAAGCTATGTCACACTACACTTGATGATCCCCCTCCTATAGGCACCCTTTTCCTTTAGGTCAACCCATATACACTTGACGTCTGCCTCATATAGGCCCTCCCTTTTTCTCTAGGCTAGGTCATCTACACGTGATGTATGCCTCCTATAGGTCCTCCCTTTTTCTTTAGGTTAGGTCATCTACATATGATGTTTGACTATTTTAGGCACCCTTTTCTCATGGGCTAGCCATTATACACTATGACCCATGTATGCTTCCTTTAGGTGCTAGATATCTAGTTCGTTTCCTTATGTTGTTGGTCTAGTAGTATTATATTGTTTAGCATGTGCACCCCCTAGAAATTTGGTATTGCTTCGAGTTGGCCCCTATTGGCCCCATGGAACACACTTTCATATCTCATAAATGATTGATCATGCATGGACAACCCTACATGGGCTGGGAAACATTGCACTATGCCCTTTCTAGTTTCATCTCTTATCGTTTGACCATCTACATTTTTTTTAGAAATGTGTCTTTTTCAGGTACCATTTTTCATCCTTTTTATCCAAAAAACCTTTGGTTTTGCTTCAAGACCCTAGTGTTTCCAAAATTCCACTTTTTTCCTATGTTTGGTCATCTTTCTTCATACCATGAATTTCTTTCTGATCACAGAAATACCACATTTGTCTCTTTATGTATCATGGTATAGAGAAAAATAATTGAGGAGCATATAAACTTCCGTTCTATGCTATTAATTTCATAACATTATTCTTGCTAATTCTATTTATCCAACCTTGCATGCATTTGAGGGTTTATAGTGTATCAACTAATTTGAATCACTTGTAGTTTAATGCTTCTGATTAGGAGTCACTTGTGACTTCAAATTTGATGGCGACCAATTATGTGTACACTCTTGTGCTCTCTCACCAAAGTGACTCTTGATTCTTTGCTTAATAAGTGCTCAACAAACGCACAAGCCCTCCAAGTTTTTCTTTTTCTCATTCTACAGACATTATGAGGGACAAACTACTTGGAATTTCATGATATTTCCCATGGTTTAAGCATAGTGCTAATTTGTAGTGTACCCTACATAAGCACCCATATCCATTGTAATGCTTTGCATGAGAAATATTTTACTTTGGTATTAGAGGGTAAAGAGTGATTCTTTTGCATAAAATAAACTGCTAATTCGCAGCGCAGTAGAGAACTTTGTGCTACAACAGTTAGAAGATTTCTATAAATTAGAATTTGGTTTGGCACTTAGGGAGTCTAGTGTTGGAGTTTAGCGTTCTTGCCTGCTTCTTCTTATAATAGATCTGAAATTTCCTACCATCGATTGGAGTCCAATTCTCATTGATTTAGATGATTAGGCCATTGGTGACACATGGGATCCCACCTAGTTTTACTCCATGGTATACCATTTCATTTTTCCTTATTCATTATTTTCTATAAAAGACTTCATCCTTAGTCTCGACACCAAACTTGCATCCTGATGCTCTTGGAAGAACTTGGAGCACTTGAAGGAGGATGGCTTGATCAACAATTGGAACTCTTCCTGAAAGGCATTGCAACATAGGTAGGTCAACTTACCGCTCTTTTGGGAAATTCATCATGTTTATTTGGACAGGAACTTCTTGCACAGGTTTTAAAATGAACGTGTAGGGAGTGCTTCCAGACATTTCAAGGATGTTGCAGAGGATGAGATGGCATAATGGTACCCCCAACGAAGAGTGGGAGAATCTACATGGCACTTGGTGGACTAGTTTAGGAGGACCTTGAGACCTAAGTCAACATGTGTCTTAGGATAGGTTTCCTTTTATTTCAATTCCTATCATTATTGGTAATGTGACCACTTAGGAAAAGTGGGAAGTATGTCTATTTTGTAATTTTACTTGAAAAAGTGAAAGTCTAATGTTTTGAAGTCGACTTAGTCTTAGGGGTCTAAATGAATCGTATTTAATACATTAATGACTTAGACTAGATTTAATCTTAGTCGTACATCTCAAGATTGAGATAGATGACAGTTAGGGTTGAGGAGATTAGGGTTTTGGCAAAGCATAAAGACATTTAATATAGAGAGGTCGATTACAGTTGAGTAGAGCAAGCGAGCAAGAAAAGATCCAGACTGCATTAGGAAGGAGAAGAGGAAGCAAGATGTACACTACTGCTATTGTTTTCCTTTATGTGCATGCCATACACCTTCAGTTACCAGGACATACATTGTCTTCATTTGTTACCTAGGTGTGTTTTAGTTGTTGAGGAGAAAGGGAGGGTGATCTAATATCTAGAAAATGCAGAAAAAATAGGTCGACTAATGTAGCTTTCCCTTCTTACATAGCTTGTACACCTCTGTTTGGGGTGGTTTTATTAATCATATAGTTGTTAGTTTAAGCAGGATGCAGAAGTCACCTTGTGAGCTTTGATCAAAGGAATGCGAAGCTGATTAGAAGGAGAAATCATTTGTGTATGTGTGCATTTCATTATGCTTCTGCACTTCACTTTTCCAGCTATTATGTGATTGATGCTATGATTAAGAACTAATTTTCCATGGTTAAATAAATTCAATATTTGATTTTTTGGATTTGAAAATATAAGGACAACAATCATATAGGGTTGTAAATTTTAATATGGTCTTAGAGGAACTCTTTGATTGAGATTATCAAAGATTTATGGCAATAGATCAATTGCCAGAAACATTTGTTGGAAACAACTACCAAAAACAAGGACCAACAGTTAGAGGGTTTCAGTATTTTTGTTTGAAGGACTAATTTACAAATATAGGAGTTTGTGTATTAGATCTCAGAGATGGCATCGACTAGCCTCATATTTGAGGACATATTAGAAGGTGCCTAAAATTTCTTACCTTGGAAAGTCAGGGTACATTCTTGTTGGAAGAAAATAATCTTTGGGATATCATCAAAGATGTTGTGACTCCACCTACAAATCAACAATAATTGGCAGCACATAAGAAGGAAGTGAAGGCCAAGTGGATGATCTTGGATGTTATAAACGATCATTTGATTACTCACATGCAAGAAGAAAACGACAAAGGAGATGTTTAATGCCCTAGTTAGATTTTACTAGAGCAAGAACATAAATAATAAGATGAAATTGAAACACAAACTCATATCTATAGAGATGTCCAGATTAGACTTAATTACTAGTTACTTGATGAAGGTCATGCAGATTCTTGATCAACTTATAGCAGTTGGGGAGAAGATGGAAGACTCAGGGCTAGTGAAAATGGCATTGAACGGATTTTGATCTTCACGGGAAACATTTATCTAGGGAATTTGTGCTATTGAGCATCTTCCTTCCTTTCGAAAGACTATGAGATGATTTTATCCAAGAGGAGAGTTGGATGGAGTCATAATCCATCAAGAAGGGTGGTAGCGATAGCCTAGACCTATTTGGACAAACCAAGAAGGGTAATATTTGGACAAACCAAGAAGGGAAGAGGTAAAGGATCTAGAAGGGCAAGGGAAAGAATGAGGAGTCAACCTCATAGCCAGGGAAGAAGGACTTGAGCAAGGTCAAGTGCTTCATTTGTCATAAGCATGGGCGTTATGCATCAAGTGTCTAGAAAAGAAGAAGGGAAAACAAAAGCAACAACAGAAGCAAGTGGCAACATTCACAAAGACTAAGATGAACAAGTTTGCCACCAAATTTGAGAAGGATTTCTCGATAGTATCTTGCCTTTCTACCAGCACAGTCTCAAGGGATGCTTGGTATGTAGACAATGGGGTATCTCAGCATATGACATCGGCTCGATAGTGTTTTAAACTTTTACTAGTATAAGAGCACGACTTGGGGGTTCAGTTAGATCTTGGTGATGATGCCAAGTACCTAGTAGCAAGAGTTGGTGCTATTTCCTTCCAACTCTAACCAAGTAACATTTTAGACTTTGATGATGTTTTTTTTGTTCTAGGTCCCACGAAGATCTTGCTTTCATTTTTGGTTATGGAAGATAAGGGTTTTGTAGTAGAGTTCAAGAATCAACATTTTCTTATTATACCAAAGGAATCTATCCTAGTAGCAACACAAGTGATAGGGGTTAGGGAAGGCAATCTAAATAGGTTGCACGGTGAACTTGTTTGAGCACTAGCTCATCACAGTGATAGCTTGTGCAAGTTGTTACATAAGAGGATGGGGGCACCTGCATCACAGAGCATTGCCTATTCTAAGGGAGATAGTTATAGGCCTTCTAGAGTTCAACATCCAGCAATAGGGAGTATGCTGAGGGTGCATGCTTGGTAATCATGCCAAGGTTGCTTTTCCAAGCAGTGAACATAGGTCTAAGGAGATTTTAGACCTAGTGCTTTCAGATGTTTATGCATTGATGTCAGTAGCATCAATCCTAGGTAGCATGTACTAAGTTTCCTTTATTGATGATTTCCAAGACATGGATCTACTCCTTAAAGACCAAGGATGAGGTTTTTAGCAAGTTTCAGGACTTTAAATCTCTAGTCGAAAATTTGAGATGAAAGAAGATCAAAGTCTCGAGATCAGACAATGGGGGTGAGTATGCCTCCAGAGAGTTCGAGGGTTTCTGCAAAGAGGTAGGAATCAAGAACGAGTTAATTGTTCCATAGAACTCTTAACAAAATGGGGTTGTAGAGTGGAAGAGTCGATCCATCACAGTGATTGATAAGGCCATGATTCATGACTAGGACTTGCTGATATTTCTTTGGGCATAAGCATGCAACACAACAATCTATATGTAGAACATGTGTGTTCATAGGATCTTGGAGGACAAGACACCAAAGGAGGCAATAACTGGTGTGAATCCATAGGTGAGTCATTTCCGCATCCTTGGATGTCTATTTTATATTAAAGTACCAGTAGAGAAGAGGAACAAGTTGGATCCCTCTAGTAGGAAAGGTTTTATTTGTAGGTTACAATGAGACTTCAAAGGCCTATAGGGTCTATATTCTAGAGTAGAGGAAGATAATAGTATGCAAGGATATAAAGTTTGAGGTAGAATTTACATATAGTAAGTCTCAAGACTCTCATGAGCCTATTCCAATGTCAAAGGATGAGGAGGAAGAAACTTTGGAGGTTGATCTAGGGTTACCGACTTACCAATGACTTCCAGTGTAGGACAACAACCTTTAGGTGAAGAGGAGGAGACATTAGCTCCTTCTAGTTTTGTCGAGAGCCTTTCTATGGCTACCATTTAGAAGAGTCTACTGAAGGGCTTGGCACAATTAATGAACAAGATTTTGCTGAAGATGAAAGATTGTGTATGGTAGTTGATGGCCCTAGTAAAATACTTGAAGTTAAGATGGAGAAAGGCAAAGAACCTATGTATGCTTCAACATTAACAATTCAAGAGAGAGGATCCTCTATTTATGATAGGATCACTGATGAAAGACTTAAGCTTTTGAAAGGAGAAAACTTTCAAAACCCCACATGAAATCATAAGGGAGATTCTCCTTCCCAAGGAGCAACCTGATGAAATTATGATT
The DNA here is from genome assembly GCA_001517045.1 of Pseudotsuga menziesii. Taxonomy (NCBI): domain Eukaryota; kingdom Viridiplantae; phylum Streptophyta; class Pinopsida; order Pinales; family Pinaceae; genus Pseudotsuga; species Pseudotsuga menziesii. The sequence goes on along the minus strand of LPNX011189016.1, from coordinate 232,471 downwards.
GGCTCCATTCCAATTCCCCTGGGAAAGGAGATTAACTAACCACATGCTAATGAAGTTGTCATTGGAGAATTTTCCATCTTAATGAGTAATGAATCACTTGTCACTACTCAAGAAGAGCAAAATCATACTCTGGTGTCAAACAGAGGAGAACATCCAATAGTTGATATTCATTTTGATGTAGAACTGGATCTTTTTAAAGACATGGAATGCTATACACAATCCTTGAATAGGAGGCAATACACTTACCGAGAGCAAGTCATAATTTTGAACCAAGCCTTAGATACTTTTATCACTAAATGTATTGGTATTTGTGTATGGCAGAGAGTAGTGACCACTAGACTCGTGATACCTTGGGCATTTGCCCCAATGTGTCATGCCGGGCAAAAACCTCTCTTTAGGCTTCTCGGATTTGTTGATCGCAGACCCAAACTAGCCACGAGAGGTGTCCCCAGTCTTGCTTTCCTAAGTACCTATTGATAAACTTAACTTTCCAAAAGTAGTTACAAAACCGATTTTGGGTAGGAAATAGGGCACCTTTGGGGTTTTAGTAAATATGATAAATTGGTACCGTGGGGAATCTCACCTTAAGGATGAAGAAAGATATGGATATTAGATGAAATAACCCCTAAAATGACTAAGACAAGCAACTAATAGATAAAGAAATGAAATGCACACACTACTTGGAGTGAAGCATATCCTCTTGGCACCTGAGATGGCTAGACTTTAGATTTTTAAGTGGCTTCCCCAGAGGGTTTATATTGCTGATTTATACCAACTCTATAAATGAAGTCTAGGGAAGGAAACCAAAGGAGTTTGAGAAAACTAGATGCTATGGCGAATTTCAGCTCTTAGAACTTATTGATTTGATTAATTTAACATATAAAGAGCGAAAACCTAAGTAGCATTGGTACTCGTACTTGAGGGTAGGGTACGCATACCGGATACCCGTACCCACGTACTGAATACCTTGTACCCACATATCGGATACCCCGTACCCATGTACCCTGCCGCACCCTATCGTACTCGAAACTTGGCCAAAGTACCCAAGACGTTTCTCACAGATCCAAGGGACACTGATTATAGAGGAGATGGAGTACCCCTGCTTTGGGACGCCTAAGGATGCCCAGGGACCAGTTTTGTAGAGGGTACCCCTATTTTGGGGACGCCTAGGGACTAGTTTGTATGAGCTCAACCAGTTTTGTGTAGGTGACATTAAAGTTAGTACTATTAAATTCTTAAAGTAAAAGTGACATTCTCCTTATTTTTCATTCTCTATCCTTTTACTTAAATTTTTGACATTACCATTAATTGTTTCAAGATGTTTGAGAGTGGTTCCAACCTCATTGGACTTCATATCCAAAAAGTAGAATTCTAGATCAGATTCAGAATTCAACAAACTTAATAGTTTTTAGGATTTCAGGATTGCAACGTTTCCATCGGATTCTATCATGTACAAGGGTATGGGATTGGCATTTAATCAAGCAAATTAACCTCTCTTTGTACCTTGATGTTGGTGGTGCTTATTGTTGAACTCCTCTATCATGACCTTAACAAAATGTACCCTTCACTCAAGCAAAATCATTTATTAAGCATGGAAATCTTTTTCTACTTTATTTTAACACTTGAATTAGGAAGTCTCATCAAAATTGTAGGGTGTTGACTAATGTCCTTGGAAGACCAACTTTGAGATTTAAGGTAGAGGCAATGGATGGACCCTAGAGGAGGGGGCACAGGGTGTAATTGATGAATAGGATCCCAATATAGGCAAGGATTTCGATATGCAATTATTTGTTGTAGCTTGAAGTTTTTTGGTCTCTATAGGCCATTTAGTCGTTTTGTTTATGTATTTTGGGTCAAATATGGATTTCACTTGATGTTTTTTAGTTATATGCACCCTTGCTATATACATGAAAAACTTTGCATATTTGCGTATAATGGTTTGGAATTTGGATTCATATGGATGCACATGAATATATATGTACATTGAAAATGTTATAAATTTCATATGTATTATATATGTATATATAGTACCCTCGACGTACACAAGTCCCCTGTTTCAAAAAGTGGCGTCCCCGTCCCCGTACCCAGTTTCTTGGCAACTTAGGTGAAAACCAACAAATTTCTTAGGGAGCTTAATAGTTGGTTTATTTTTAATAATGCTCCTAAGAAAGGTTTGCTGCTACAAAATCAAATCTGTAAAATACCAAGTAGCAAACAAACTAAGCATGCAAGAGAGGAAAAACACCCACCTAAATGATTGAAAAATTACTTATATAGACCAGTGCCTATCCTAAAAGGAAAGTAGAGTCACAAGCTATAAGTATTCAACATGTTAATCCTGGAGAGACAACTGAAAGCTACAACCATGTAAATGGTGTTAACCACCCCCACATGCAAACAAAACAAAGAGAAAACAATAAAATTGAGTGACTTGTGGATTTCAAAGAATTTTCGCCAAAATAATACGGTACTTACCTCTGTTCTGCACGGTTGAAGAAGTGTTCTCTCCTCCCCAATTGCTCTTGAGTAGATGTTGACCTTAGGAAATTCCTCTTCTCTTGCTTGGGCACACTAGACAATCTTTCTTCCTTTACCTGCAACACAAAACCAACTTAGTTAGCAAAGCACAAATACCAAATTAAAACTTAGTGAGGCAAATGTAGAAAACATGCAAACTCAAATAGAGGACTGGTGAGAAATAGAAAGTTTGAGTCCAATCGATTTTAGTATGCAGAGAACTCCCTTTGCTCATATATCCAGGGTGCATGGGCGACTATGGATCTCCTTCACCTGCATGAAAACTCACACGAAAATTGCCTAAGACAAGATGCATTCGACATCTAACATACAATAGGGATTGGCAAGAGATCATATTCATTTTCCCAACCCAAAAACAAGAGATTTGATAGTCACAAAAATTCTTGTTATTATTATGCTAAAAATGACCAAGAGTCCCTACAATAGAGAGCTCACTCTCTTTTATAGGAGAGTGAGCAACATCCCTAGTCAATATGGTAGATGGCTGAGATTAAACGATGGGAGAATAAGATTAATGGCTGAGATCTTTTCTTTATTTACAATTTTAATAAATTGCTAGAAATGACTTTTCCTTGGAGGGGGGAAAATTACCTCCATGAGCCCATATACATTTGTAAAATGAGTAAGTGGTAAGTGTGTTACATTATTTGGGGCCACTAGGGGATCCCTTTGGTGGTCCCTTCCACCTTTTACATTATTACAATAGTTGAAGTATTCACATCTCAAATGCCCAAGTGTGCCCCAAGGGAGAGAGTGCGCCCCACCTAGAGGTGCTATGTTAAATGTTGAGTGGACTCAAGCCAAAATGCTAGGGAGATGATCAAAATGTATTTAGGATCCCAAAACAAGACTACCCATGTCATTACTTCACTTTTCCGGAATTTCGTTATCATACATATTGAACCTTAGGAAATTTTTAAATTGGACCTTAAGATAAAATTAATTAATGTGCCATTAATTGGATCCTTGACTTCCCTTTCCTAGAATGCAAATTTGATTCCATGGATGAGTTCCTTGACCTCAAAAACCATTGGATGCACCAAACTTTTTCCCAAATACAATCTAAAATGTATCTTTTAGAATCAACTCCAAATAATTAAATTATACTTAGGCTAAAATTCTAGACTAGGAAAATAGTTCCATTTTTAGCCAATTAGTCAAGAAATGACACACGTTGTATTTGGAGGGGTCCAATTGACCTCCAAAGGCTGAGATATGATGAATGATGTCTATGTGAACGCCCCTTGCTATTGATTGACTCCTTTGACTAGGTCAAACCCGAGTTTGACCAAGTAAAAAAATCAAACTTTGACCAATATGAAAAATGATAGGAGAACCATACATCAAGCCTTTAGAGGAGTGCAAGCACTTAGTTATGTTAAGTATTGATGAACCACTAAGAATAAGGTCCCATTCTATAACATGTGATCACCATGTGGCTCATTGCATGATATGTCCACATTGCACGAAAACATAACAAACACAGAGTACAAGCAAAGGTGTTATATACATATAATCTTTTAACAAAATCATCACATAGTATTGCAAAGATCAACCTTCCTCATTGGGTGGAGTGGATGGTCAAGTAGTCAATAGGCTAGTTAGGAGAATTGTTTGATCAATGGAATGCTTGAGTTACTCTTGGAGAAGAAAGGATATCAGGGGCCTTTGTGACATTTGTTAGTTGGAAAACACTAGGGAGTAGGGTTTCTCACAGATGGATAATGTGCTAGAAGGTCCCCCCTTGACTTTAGCAAGCCCTCCTTTTATTTCATTTTGACTTTTCATTTTCAATTTTCCTTTTTGATACTTTATTCTCTTTCTTTCTTTGGATATTTCTTTGAAGCACAATTTTTTTTTGTCATCCTTTAGTTGGCTAATGACTAAAAGGTATTAGTCCTAGATTTCCTTCTGGGCACCAATTATGACACCACGACCTTAGCTCCACTGCTAGCCACCATCCATACGTGCGGCGAAGTTGCCATAATAATTCCTTTTTAGAGCAAGTAGGCTTAACCTCTTAATCCAAGGAGTACCTACCCTACCAGTCACTAACCAATTTCAAGGAAGGGGAGACTTGTTTCAAGATTCAGGGGAAAAATTTTGGTGATGAGGACAACCTTAACTCACGCTCAATCCATAGGGGTCTACAAGTAGAAGGAGATCAATGGGGTCAAAAAGCTTTATCACACACATCGGAGCTGAGACACCAGGGGTATACATGGGGGCCATCCTAACTAAGAGGTCACAAAGGGGAAGGTCCTTGAGACACTTAGCCATATCCGGATCAAATGGGATTTGTATCATGCAAGGTGAATGGGTGGAATATGGGTAAGGCCAATTGTGGAACCAAGGGTCAGGTGATGATTAAAGTAATACTTTGGAGACCTGCCAAAGAACATGTATATAACAACCAACTAACACTAAATGTAATGCTAAGCAAGTGTTTTACGCATCATACTTATCAAATAATCACAAGTCATAAGATAATCCTATCACTAGTTAGTCTACCAATACCACACATAATTATCCATAACAATGTCCTCTAGAAACAACATCTGATACACACCTACATCTATGGGATGCATCATAGGCATATATGTGAAGCACTGCAAACTAAGATCCAAACTCAATGTCCAATAGTGGAGAAATCCATTGTATAAAGGTTCCAACATGTATGGCAAGGGATCCCAAAAGAAGCTCGGTAAATGAACTGGGCCCTGCTCTAAGACGCGACCCACAAAATTGATCCACCTATGATCTCAAAATGGGCTCAATTTATCTATCTCTCGTTATATATTTGTGAAGCTCACTGTAATGGACTAAACAAAATCTGGTCTACTCTGGCAAAAAAATGAGGAGTAATTTGGTTGCTATTCCTATTCACTAGGACTTCATCAAAGATTAGATACCTGGTGTTCCCTAACATTAAGTTATCTCTTGTTAGCGTAGTTGTCAATTTTGTGCTTTTTCTTTCTTAGCTTAGTTTTCATTATGTTAGCTTAGTTTGATTATGTTTGCTTTCATAGTTTAATATTTTTAAAGTATTTCCTTTATGTTATTAGATTTTGTTGTACTTTGCTTTTATTTGCATTTCTAATAAATTGGTATGTGAGGAAGGTATATTGTTCTTGTAGCTACTTAGTTTATTGCTGTTGTACTAGAGATGTTGAGGTTCTCAAGTGCTCTCTTCCTTAGAGCACTTATTCTCCATGGAGCTAGATGTTATGCCATATTCTGTGGGCATATTTTTGAACTTATTTTTGCCTCAACATGAGGATGTATTATAGACTATTGTGGCCCATTTCTGCTTTTTGTTGGGCCTTCTATATGATTCCAGTGATGTGATGATGTGATGATCATATATATAATGATGTATAACCACAGTATATATATGATTCTACTGCTATACCATGTCAGATGATGTATAATGATGATATATTATTTGATGTTGTACTTCATATTGTTGTTGCTACATGATGTATTGGTTGTTTGATGAGTATAGTTAGCAGTTCACTTATCTAGGTATATGCCATCAGATTGATCACTACTGCCTCAAATCAATCAATTCTATAGGGTGGTGACTACATTACTCAATGTTCAATAATCTTGATTTTCATGAACGTGCATGGGCTTGCTATACTCGGTATTTTCCAAATCTATTGATGGATTTGGATACACATTTGGCCCTACATTCAATCTAAAGGGTTGCATGTCAAAACACTCCTCCACTTTGGTTAGATCTATAGGGGTCATATAGATATCATCAACGAGCAACCTGCAGATTTCATGGACGTGCATGGTTTGATCTAGCCTCTAGATGCACAATGACTTGGTCTTCTTGGGCAACCATTTGGCTCTTCTATCCAACCATACCCTCAGTTTTCCCAACAACCTCTTATTTTACTGATTTTCAACCAGTAGGGGGGTTTACATTCATAGTTCAGTAGGTTGGTAGATTATTACAGGATATTACTATGGTTTTTCTAGTTTATTTGCGTAAGTTGAGGCAAATATTATTACTAGATAAGATAAGATAAGATAATTTTATTAATGTCCACTAATGACCACAAAGTAGTTCAACGGGACTGTCGGTTACAATGATATATGTGCATGTGAGAGGATCAAACGATCTCCCTTAAATGAAATACAATACAAGAAGTAAAATAGAAAGAAGTAAAAGTGTACAAGCTGAGCTGGGCTGTAGCATGGGAGAGCTCTTGCCCCAGTTCCAACACTGTAACCCTCATAGGGGCGAAGAAGCTCAGGTGGACAGGATCCGGGAGCCAAAACGACTGCAGAAGGTCTAGTACTCCTAACATTCGAGGTTGAACGAGGAAAAGTGAGGGAAGTGTAATAGTGTCTGCTGCCTCGAATGGGAGTTGGTAGGCGTGGGGCGTCCTCTGGAGTGATGTCGATGAGGTTTGGAGGGTCTTGAGTGCCTCTCGGAGGGAGGTCTGGTACGGAGTTGCCGCTGAGATCTCGTGGGTCGAGAACCATCAACCTTTGCCGATCTGGGAACTGGATCGATATCGAGGTGAGTAGATCTCTTGGTGCCCTTGGAAAGTGGTAGCACGCTAAAGAACGCCATGATCCGCTGTGTGGTATCTAGTCTGGTGGGAGGTTGGAGGACCTGCACTCGAAGCCTGAGAGCCTCCTTAATATAAAGTGCTAGACATCTCTGGTTGGTGTATCTGAAGAAGGCGGCTAGAGTTTGAGGCCCCTTAAATAAGCAATGGAAGCGTCCTCTGATCTCGTAGTAAACAGTGCACTTGGGCACACATGTTGAGGCATTTCTTGATGATTTGGCACCTTGGCACGTATGTTGAGGCCTATTGGGATCATCATGCCTTTATCTCACTTGATGATTAGATCTTAGCCTTTGATTACTACTTCTCACATGGATCGTCCCCTCTTCATGCATGGATCACTTCACTCAACGATTCGCTAAAGGAGGCTTGTTTGACCAACGACTTGCCATGGGATGATAACTCATGGTATTGGCACATGGTTTCATCTTTGCTCATGCTTTTTGCTTGTGGTTTTGGAGAAGCACATGGTATTTGTCTTTATTTTACTATAATTTACATGGTCAAGATAAATTCGCACCTTTAAAGGAGGATGACTAGGCTTATTCCATGAATATTTTTGTAAAAGATGAAATCTAGACCTTTGATCTAACATCTAATTCCATTTGAAGCATCACATTATGTAATTATTCTTGATCTCTTCCACTTTGGCTAATTCGCACCATTACTTTATAAAAGGGAAGGTCGAATCCATCGTGGGGGTCGAAATGCTTTGGAATAATAACACTCTTTGATTTCTCTCTAGCGTTTTTATGCTTAAATTTTTGTTCATGTAAGGGGGGTTCACTCTCTTGGTGGAAGGAGGCTCTACACAAGGGCCAAAGGTAACATTATTTTTGTGGTAGTTAAAACTTAAATTTAAACAAGTTAAGAATTGTCTTGACCCTCTTGCTTGGATTAGATCTTGTGTGATATGTTTGGATCGAAGTTGCACGAAACAGGGAAACAGGGACGTGTTGGAAACTCGATCTCCCAAAATTTTGGAAACAAGGAAATGCGATATATATATTTAAATTTAAAAAATATATATACATACATATATGTCTATTTATATGTATGTATATTTTAAATTAATAAATGAGCAATGACATTTAAAAAATGAATGTGAAACATAAATCATAAATCATACATGTCGGCAAATCATTGCCTATATTGGGATCCTATTCATCAATAACACCCTATGACTCCCTCCTCTAGGCTCTAGCCCTTCCCTCTAACTCGAATCTCAAGGTTGATCTTCCAAGGACATTAGTCAATGAGTCAACACCCTACAATTTTGATGAAACTTCCTAATCCAATCATTAAAATAAGGTAGAAAAAGCTTCCCATGCTTAATAGGTGATTTTGCTTCAGTGAAGAGTACATTTTTATCAAAGAAGTAAAAATCGCTGATCTTTTCGAAAAATCCCGACTTTTTCCTGGGGCTGAAATATTAGCTAGGGAAAAGTGCGATTTTTTAATATAAGTGAACACCAAGATTTTTTTTTTTAAATTGCGATTTTTTGGTAAATAGCGCTCCATAATGGAAAAAATCGCCAAGGAGGCTTTTTTACACTTTTAAAACTCAGATTTAAAAAAAATGATTAGTTTTGTACAAGTGACATTGAAGTCAACAATACTAAATGGTAATATTAAATTCTTGAAGTAATTGTGACATTCTCTTTATCTTTCATTTTCCATCCTTTTACTTAATTTTTGACATTACCATTAATTGTTTCAGGATGTTTGAGAGTGGTTCCAACCTCATCGGACTTCATATGCAAAAAGTAGAATTTTAGATCCCAGTCAGAATTCAATAGACTTAATGGTTTTCAAGATTTCAGGATTGCAACGTCTCCACTGGATTCTATCATGTATGGGGGTAACGGATTGGAATTTAATCAAGCACATCAAACTCTCTAAATACCTTGATGTTGGTGGTGCTGATGCTTGATTGTTGAAGTTGATTGAACTCCTCTGTCATGACCTTAATAAAAAATGTACCCTTTAGTCAAGCAAAATTACTTACTAAGCATGGGAATCTCTTTCTACCTTATTTTAATGCTTGAATTAAGAAATTTCATCAAAATTGTAGGGTGTTAACTAATGTCCTTAGAGGATCAACTTTGAGATTCGAGGTAGAGGCAAGGGCTAGAGCCTGGAGGAGGGGGGAACATGGTGTTATTGATGAATAGGATCCCAACATAGACAATGATTTTGATGATTATGTATTTTCAATTTTGATTTAGATATGTATTGCACTTGGTGCCATTTTGATATATTCACCCTTAGATTGTATGACTCTGCATATTTTGTCTCTAATGGTTTGGAATCCTTAAAATATAATTTTTTTTTTCATTAAAATTGTAAAACTTTATGTATTTTTTAGTAGTTTGAGTCATTGAAATCAAACCGCTCCAAATTATTTTCATCCTCTACATCTATATATCAATGCTTTCTTCATATTTATGTGCCAATGTGTTTATTTGATGTTGTTGTTGCTTTATATGTATAAACTCTGAAAAGAATGAATATATTATGTATTTTTTAATGTTTGTCATGGTTTGTCAAATTTTGCCAACTTTTTCGTCGATGTTGACAAGAAGCTGCATTCGAGATCCTTGTCGATTTTTATCCGATGTTGACATTTACTTCTTTGATTTTTATTAAGGTTATGACAGAGGAGTTCAACAATCAACACCACCAACTTCAAGGTACAAACAAGGGTTAATGTGCTTGATTAAATGCCAATCCCATACCCTTATACAAGATAAAATCTGGTGGAAACTTTGCAATCTTGAAATCCTAAAAACTATTAAATCTACTAAATTTTGAATGGGATCTCAAATTTTACTTTTTGCATATGAAGTTCGATGAGGTTGGAACCACTCTCAAACATCTTGAAACAGTTAATGGTGATGTTAAAAATTTAAGTAAAATGATAGAAATGAAAGATAAGGAGAATGTCTCTTTTACTTTAAGAATTTAATGTTACCATTTAATATTGACAGGTAGTACTGTCCATAGCGATATTTTTGATCAACCAAGGGAAACTTTTTTGGAAATGTGTCCTTTCGGACTGCATCCATATCCGAAATGTGTTTCCATACAGATGAAACATGTTTCCTTCTTGGGATACGTGCTTGTCCGTACAGAAACATGTTTCCATGCTGTATGACACGCGTTCCGCGTTTCCAATAGGAAATGGGGTGGGGATGTGGTGGGGGTTGCGTTTTCTGCAACTTAGGTTTGGATTGTCTTGTACCTCCATTCCCATTTTGATTTAATCATATTTAATCATTTACTAACCCCCTTGATGCATAGCAAGTCTAGGATTTGGATTGCTTTGTCTTCCTTGTTCTTCTTAGGTTCCCATCAAGAGTTGGAGTGAAGACTTAATTTTGCCTTTGGCTAGCAAAGTATGAGGATTGTCTTGATCTCCCACCTCCCTTGGAGACTACTTGCGATCAATTGGGACGCTTCTCATTTAAAGGCACTTGGTCTAATCATTTGTTGTGTTTTATTTTAGCTTTCTTCCATTTTAATTTTTATTGCTTTATCTCTTTTTCATGTACTTGGTAATCAAAACTGATAAAAACCTAAGAACCTAATTGGGAAACCTTTTGCTCTCCCTTAGGCACATTATAAGATCATCTTTACAAAGAAATAAACACATAATCATTGAAAGATTCTAATAATCATCATGTTATAACTCATTGATCTTGTGGTTATTTGCTTCTTGGGTAATTTTGTTATTTGGTTTGTCAAGTACCTAGCTAGTATGTAATTAAAATTCACTCTTATTTTCTGCCCCATTAGCTATTTTACTTGGTGTTCTATTCATTTATATAGCAGATCTGAAATGATAGCAAATACTCATGTTATGAATGATCTAATGAGTTCTTAACTAGCATTGTGTATTTGGGTATTTTCCATTTCTATGTTTTATGCTTAAATACATGTTCAGCATTGCTGGTAACTTAATCTAATTTAACACTATAATTTTGCTAGACTAGTGAAGAGGGCTTTGACCTTTAGCAAACTTATCTTTGCTCAAGGCCAAACTATCCTCTCACAAGGAAAGACCCCTAAGGGGAAACTCCAAGGAGATTCTCCTTCTAAGACCAACTTAACTTGTGCTTGTTCAATTTCACTTTCATCCAAGAAATATCTTATTGGTTGATTTTTCTATAAATAGTTCAAGTATACTCATACAACATCGACAATTTGCACTTTCTTGGATATTTGATATATGTTAATGTTATTTCATGCTTGAATTTTATTATATGTTATGGTGATTTAATTTAAATGACATGTTTATGTTATTCATATAGTTCAATATTTCAAGTACTTCAACTACACTCGGGTATGTTTATCAGTGGGTAGAAGACGTGTTCTGATGTCTATAAATAACAACAAGGACTTGTTATTACACGTGTAAATCTGCGGTTGGGTGATACTATTATTATTTGTGAATACAATAGGTTCTTAAGCGCAGGCTCTTCCCTTGATTGGTGTAGTGTTGGCCACTGCTGTAACTCCCTTTAATACCTCCTTGAAGTAGTATTGCATTAGATAGGACTTGAACATGGATTTAGTTCCACATACCTTGAGTATATCGTAAGTCCCCGATCCTACTAAAACCACCCTTTGTCCATTTTGTCATTGTAGTGCATCGAAAACAACATTCGAGAAGATTACTCTTCATGTATTCAGAGAGTTACAATAGCATAACGCTCCCTTTATGACTTGAGCCATTTTATTTTTCGGGATTACTATTCATGGTTAAATATTGGTTTATTTAATGTGATTATGAGCTATATTTCAATGTATCATGTCATGTCACTTTTATGGTAACTTGTAGTATCTATATCATTTTGTTGCCTTGAATTTCATATTGGCTAAAAAGGTGTTGTATCTAAGTTTTATATTTGCAAGTATCTTTAACCACCTATAGCCTAGAGCGTGTCTTGTTTTCAACCCTTAATTTCAACTAGGACACATCTTTATTCCAAAAACACATCTAGATGAGTACTTGAGGCAACTAACGCTTGTTGGTTGATATCAAGTAAATTTGATTAGGCTCTCTCCCTTGGTTAGTCTAGGTCTACCTACTTGTAGGTCTAGGAAGCCTAAAAGAGGGGTTTCTCTTCGGTAGTGACACGTTGGGAGGGAAATCCTATCGTTATGATAGGTTAGTGGCTGATTTTCCTTTCTAATCAGGAGGCCGCTAGCCTGCTAGGTTGTTCAAGAATAGGGCCTATGGTTTGATAAAATTCTCCAAAACAGGAAGAATGTGTTTAGTAGAGTGGATGACATTGAGTATGGGGTTAACAATCAATAATAAATTTGAACTCAAACTGGAACATGTTATCTCAGATCAATCTCGTCGCTCCCACTGCCAATCTTGCACTTAGGTTGCCTCTAATTAACTAGCATCTCAATTATGGCCATTAGACTTAATGCTCCACAAACCGCAAGCAATCTTCGATGGAGAATATAACAACTGTTGAAACTATTACAAGCAAGTTTTGGGTGCTCTGCTGTTGCTTGTGATTGATAAGGAGCCTAGTTGTGGTGGTGGGTGTGTGAACATGAGTATTCTTCTCTTCGACAACCTATGGTGGAGTCCAATCAAATTTTGAATGTCCTTCAAGAGATTGTTCATGACATAAACATACAAAGGTGCATGATAAATATGCCTGTTCTTGTTTTTAACAAGCAATTTTGCAACTGTGTGACTAGGAGTTGCATCTGTGCTTACCTGCACAACATTTGAAGGGTCAACATCCTCTATGGTCTCCTGTAGCACCTCTAATAGGAAAAAGGCTAAGTCACCTGACACGGGGACACAAGACACGAAGGACACGGGGATTCGAGTGTCCGACATGGACACGCTGACCCCCGGAATCAGGACACATAGGACATGTTATATATGTATATATATATTTTAAAAAATTATATATATTAAAATTATAGACATATAGATCCAAATTTTTACAAATATTCAATATAAATCAGAATCAATGCACATTTAACATTAATATTACACATTTACAAATCAAATCAGTAATCACAATGAGATTATGAGACACATAGATATCATAGTCATAGATCAAGATGTCAATACTCATGAGTCAAAACCATATTTGTCATTAAGTCATGAAAATTAAAATGTATAATGTATTGCATAGATGTTAGAATGCCACTGGAAGTAGTAAATACAAAAAGGTGTAGATCAAAATGGAAGAATGAAGAGTCTCAACTATCAATAGTCCTCGTCCTCCTCCATGCCTGAATCAACAAACTCATCACTGCTCTCCTCCTCCTCCACCTCCTCCTCCTCCTCAACCATCTGAGGATCAATATCTGCTGGTGTGGAGGATGACCCCTCCAAAGGATCACTATCATCAAATGTCACCGGCTCTAGCACTGGATCATTAAGATGCAGGTTGGCTAATGCCAACTCATTACTTCTGTCCAAACCCATATCATTAGGAAATACATCCCACATCTTTGTCTTTCCCTTCACCCACTCCTCCCTCTTCCTGTAAATAAGATGAAGGTTGGTGTGCACATACACCATCGTCTCTGCTTTGGACTGCTCAAGCTTGCTCTTCTTCAAACTGTACAAGTTGCCATATGTGGTCCAATCCCTCTCACAACTAGAGGATGATGTAGCTTGAGAGATGATCCTCAAGGCTAGCTTTTGTAGAATAGGGCATGTTGCCCACCAATTATAGGGCTTCTTAACTCCCCTGTCTCCAACCACATCATAGCCTCCAAATCTCCCAGTAGCACAGGAAAACTCTACAAAGCTCATCTCCACCTCATTAAGTAAGTCTCTATCCTGAAATAGCCGCCTAAATGCTATCTTCCTCCCTTGTGAAATCTCTCCATCCATGTGAGGAGGGACTCTATTTGAGGTCCCACCCGTGAGCCATTCTTGATTGTAGAACTTGGGGTTCAAGGAGTGGGCCAAGCAATGCAAAGGTGTGCAATTCTTATCCCACCTGGAGATAAGAATATCTTGAATGGTGGACCATAAGTTCTCTGCTGATGTCTCATACTCGAGACACTCATTCTCCATAACAATGGTCCTTGTGGACTCAATCATGGAATCCCACCCCTCATAAACATCCTCTAGGATGGGTTGGTCCGTGTCTACAAAGCGTAACAAAGAAATGAGTGGTTCCATGATCTTAATGGTAAGATCCACCCTCTCCCACCAAACATCATCTAATACTGTGTCCTTCACCTTTTTTGAAACACTTTGATCCGTCTTTCTCCAGAAAGACCAGTACTTTGAAATCACCATGGACCCAAGAGTGGTTTTGACCTCCCTCAACCTCTTGAGCATGATGAATGAGGAAGCAAACCAAGTATCTGCAATCTTCAGCAATGAAAGATGTGTGTACTCTTTGTAGATGGTGAGGGCATTTGTGTGGTTTTGTACAAAGTTACGGATATGGCGTGCATCCTCAATAATGTTGCCAATCCATGTCACATCTGAAGAAATGGATTTGAGTGCTAAGTTCAAGGAATGGACAATGCAAAGTCTCCAAAAAACTTGTAAGAGCAAAAAAGACAAGTATAAATGTCTCTACAACACTAACAAGTTAACTACTTAAATCATTAACAATGAAAGGTGTCCAAAATGAAAATACCTGTGGATATTTAGTTTCCACAATCATGTTAGCGGCCTTGCAAACATGTGCATTGTCCATGATGATTTGTACACAAGAATCAACACCTACTTCTTCAATGATTTTGATGAACAACTCACCCATAAAATGTGCATCCTTGTATTTCCCAAGAGCATCCACCGCTTTTAAGAACACCGGTCCATTTTGGGAAGATACCATGAAATTGATGACTGGATGGTGTGCTGGATCCGTCCATCCATTGGAAACAATACTCACTCCAGATGAGGGCCATGTTGTTCTAATTGGATCAAGAATTTTGTCCACCTCCTTCCTTGCCTTAACCAACAATGTCGTTCTAAGCTTCTTCGAACCAGGAGGCACATAACCAGATGGAGCTCGTTCACTGATACTTCGACACATCTTAAAAAACAATGGTGACCGTGCAACATTGAATGAGATGAAGTTGGGGTAGAAAAATAATGCAATGGTGAGGTCTACCTCTTCTCGTGCCTCTTGTTGGAAAATCTTGTCCATTGGACCACTTGAAGATGGCCTCTTTCTTGCTGGATTTGTATCACCTCTGCTAGGTGGAAATGGAGGCTGAATTGTAGAGGGTTTTGCTTAAGAATGGAAGAGGATCCTTATCCTTTTTCTTGCTTGCTGCTGCTACATTTCCTAAGTCTTCTTGATCCTCCTTTCCCATTTCTTTCCTTTGGATAACACTCACACCTTTGTATGAAGAAATCCCACAAGAAGGAAGGCCCAACAAATGGCCCTTAATTCGGTAGTATGTGCTCTTAAACTCATTCTTGCAAAAATTGCAAGTCCAAGACACATTGCCTCCCCTACTTAGCTTTGCCCCAGGCCCTTCTTTCCTAGTCACATACCTCCACAAAGGGTATTTCTTCTCTTGGGCTTGTTGTCTTGCTAAAACAGGATTCAATGGATCATGAGCTCCACTAGCAGCAAATGGAGGAGTAGAAGAGCTTGTGTTTGGAGGAGTAGGAGGGGAGACAATAGATGGAGCATTTCTCCCTTTCCTTCGCCCTTTAGCTCCTCCCCTAGCTGAATGAGACATTGTTCTCCTTGTTTGATGGTTGAGCTTGCAATCCACCCAACCAAATCCACCTTCAATGGACTTTAGCACCCTTCCAAAGCCTTCAAATCCTCTTCACCTGCAAAAAAAACCTCTTTGAGCTCTCCCAACATTTGCAAATGAAAAAAAAGAGAAAAAATTGTTTTAAAGAGGGCTCGACCGTCTTTTTCACGGGCTGCGTGTCCTGTTTTCAGGACATGATGTGACAGTTCCTGGACACGCGTGTCCGAACACGGCACACGCTGGACAGTCGTGTCGGACATGAACTGTCAGCGTGTCCATGTCTGACACGGGACACGTAGGCCTAAAGTGGCGTGTCCGGTTTCTTAGGAAAAAGGTAATTTTTTCACTTCAATGTGCAATCTATGGACCTCAGAAAAAATGTTTGGGAAACAAGAAACAATGATGTTTAGCAAGGTCCCCTTTGCAGATTGAACCATCCATAACAATTGAGTAGCCCTCCTTTGACCACTCACTTTGTATTGGCTCCACGACTTTGGCATCCATTCTTTAACGTTCAAAAGAGATGACATATTTCTCCTATTTTGGAGGTTTGTAGCTTTGGATATATCATATATGGTAGGTACCATTTTTTAAAGAAGGAAGAAAGAGATACGTTAAATGGATTCTGTAAGCTCCGAAAAAGGGACTATAGTTGTTGAATTTTAACTATTTTCATAAATAGGTAATTATGTGTGTATTTAAATTTTTTTTTCTTTAAAACAATTACACATGAAAGTATCAACCATATTAATTTCTTATGAGCAGTATGACAATAAACTAGATAGAGCATAAAGTAGACACATCACAAAACATGCATAGTATACACCATGATTTTTACCATGGGAAAACCCTCTTTCCTCCCGAGAAAAAAGCCCAACAACCTTTCTTATGATAGATTCATTAAATAGAAGAATAAGTATACATCATGACCATGAACATTAAACCCTTCTTAGATGAGGGTAAACAAACATAGAGATCAAGTACTTATCTTTTCATCTGAAGCATGAGACTGCAGAGTCTGGAGCTGCTACTCTTTCTTCATCATGATTGTAACAAGTCCTAGGGATAAACCCTCCAAGAAAGATCATGACTGGTGGACTAATTTGATTGCTATCATAAATTCCTGACTGCTGATAACCTCTGACATTTTCCATCCTTCTATGCCAAGTCACCGCATTCGCTGATTTTCAAGCTTAAAAATTGAAATTGGCCGAATTTTAAGGGAAGACAAATTTAAAGGGTCAAGTTCGCCGAATTTCATCGTTTCGACTTAGCACCAGACAGACAACCCACGCAAAACTTCATAGCCGCACCAGCATTCACTAATTCACCCGATGCTCTGAGAAAAATAAAAAAAATGCAAGAGCTTGTGCTTCGCTTGACGCCCTGGACTGGAACTGCGACAGAGCTTTCGGTCAACAGTCATGCTCTTTCTCCAGTCTCAGCAAATGAAAGTCGAACTAGAATCTCCAAACTGTTCGATGGTTCATGCCAAACCGGTTTGTAGACCTGTGGCAAACTAGTTTTGACAGTCATTTTTTACTCGAGGATAACTGCATTTATCTACTTTGTCAAGAAATTTGCCTGAAATTTTCTTTCGGGTCGACCTAGGGTTTGTGTTAAGATTCAATTATTTTATTATTTTAGGTTTCATTTATTTTATTGTTTGTATTTCATATATTTTATAATAATATTAATAAGCTTATTCTTTATAATATTACTATTAATTTTAAAAGACCTAATTAATATTATAAATCAGGTTAAATTTATTATTGATATTATAAATGTTATTATAAATGTTATTATTATTATTAGGATTATACTAAACCAAAACTAATATTAACACTAGGATTATTAAAACTATTATTAGCATAACTATAAGTCTAACTAATACTAATATTAATATTATTAGAAAATACTAAATGCTAATTCCAAAAACTAATACTAAAAAATATCATATATATATATATATAGTCTCTCGAATTTAATGCTGAATTTTATCATTAAAATTTTCATTGCCGAATTTCAGAGTCGCCGAACTTGAACACGAATTCGAACCAGGTGACTTAGCTTCTATGGCTTATTAGATCATGCCAACGTTAGCCCATTGTCCAATATTAGATCTGTTGTAGATGATTACATCCCTAATCTTGACGACATTATCCCTCTAGCATGTAATGGCAGCCTTGACACTTCTCTAAACTGATGATGGCACTCCTTTTGGGTTTGATCTGAGTCAAGTCAGCCCTTTAGGGCCTGAACAGTCTCATGGCAGCCCTGCTAGGGCTGGAACAAAACCTTGGCAGCTCTGCATGGGCTATAACAAAACCTTGGCAACCCTTCTAGGTCTAGAACAAAACCTTGGCAGCCCTGCAAGGGATAAAGCCTAGAACAGAACCTTTGCAGCCCTTCTAGGGCTAGAACAAAACCTTGGCAGCCCTGCTAGGGCTAGAACAAAACCTTGGCAGCCCTACTAGGGCTATAACAGACCTATGACAACCCTGATAAAACCTCAAAAACTCTGATTTGAAGGATGGCATCCCTGTTGGGGCTAAGTCAGACCCTCGGCAGCCCTACAGAGACCCTCGACAACCTTGATTTGGAAGACAGAAGGCCTGTGGAGGATAGGGAAGATTCTTGGCAACCTTTTTGAGAAGGCGACGACCCTGTTGGGGCTTAAACTAATCTACAACATCCCTATGGAAGAGATTGTAGACCTGCTGAGGTAGACGACAGCCTTGTGAGCCTGCTAACTGATCCAAACACTCGAAACTTGACTGAGCTGAGATGAAAGAGATATGCAGCAGCAGAAAATACCCGCAACGAAGTCTTGGACAGACATGATGATTGAAATGAAGATGATTTGATGTCTTGAGAGTGTTCCTCATCTATATTTCATCATTGAGTAATCCAAGGGGTGACTTCCATAAGTCAAGGGTCAACAAATAATATAAAATACATTAGTTAGGTCCCTTTTAATTTTATTGTGGGCTTTTAACACCTTATACATTAGTTGGGGTCCTTTTAAATTCATTGTGGGCTTTTAACTCCTTATACATTAGTTGGGGTCCTTTTAAGTTCATTGTGGGCTTTTAACCCACCCTTCTTGAGTAAATCACCTTTTGACAAATTCTTAGCCCCTTCCATGATCCACACATGCCTACTGAAGTACATCATCATTTATAAGGGACTTTTCTTCTTTTATTCTTCACAAGGCGCTAGGGCTTTGGGTCCTCTTCTTTATGGCATTGACTTCTCTTTATGTCAATATGACTTGTCATGTCTTCTTTAGATCCATAAGGACCACCTGTGCCATCTAGATGCTCACAAGAAAGGTCTTTCTAAAGTGCTTCTAACTTGAGCCCACATGACTCAACTTCACAATACCACTTAGGGTCCAATAAGTACTAGGTCTTCTTCTCTCTTCAATGGTCAACTTGTCTTCTCAAATCTTCATCACAAGAAAGGTTTTCTCGAGACTGCTTCTACGTTGATGTTATCTCCTTTACACGAGGGGATCTCATGTCATCAACATCCTGGTCCTTGACCAGGTCCTCAGCCCCAGGCTGATGCCAATTCTCCATCATTCTTTTACTTTCCTATACTACAAAAAGACAAAAAGCCACTCTCCCAGATCACCTTGTGCCTAGTTGGTAATCCTATTTCCTAGGGAAATCCCCTTTGAGTTGGAGGAGAGCCAACCTAAAGAGAGAGAGGGAGTTACTTAGGTGACAATGGGTAGCCCCTCTAGGTTGCCTTTGGATTAACATTGTTCTTTGGGGTTTTAATTACACAGCTACTGCAGGAGATAACACTCATTGAAATCCCCTTTGAGCTGGAGAAGAGCCAACCTAAAGAGAGAGAGGGAGTTACTTAGGTGACAATGGGTAGCCCCTCTAGGTTGCCTTTGGATTAACATTGTTCTTTGGGGTTTTAATTACACAGTTACTCCGGGAGATAACACTCATTGAAATCAATCACAAAAGTGTTAGGTTGTTTCTTTTGATTTTGCACACGACAGTCTATTAAAGATTCATGTTGAGGTTAAAGTCAAATGACCTTGACTAAAAATTGCAGTGTTTGACAGTATTCTAAAGTAACTGGTTAACTGCTTAGGGAATGTTTTTTAACCTTAGTATTTTCTGAAAGAAAATATTTAATTCTATCCTCACCATGCAGGTAGTGTGAAATGGCCCTTAGATTCTAAATGCATCGTAGCTGGTTCTGAAAACTGTTGTCAACATTGCAAATGCTGAATTTACTTTGGCCATACTTGGTTCTCATGCTCATGCTCATGCTTAAAGGTGTACATTGCTTCTTAATTCTGAAGTGTGGATTTGTTGACCATTTACATTCATGGTCGCTTATTTATTTCCACATTGAAAGCTCCTAAAATTCCTTACAAAGTTTATAGCCTGCCTCTGGCTGTTTGTCTCTTATGAACTAGGTAATGTGCACAGAACTTTATCACTACTCATGTTATTTCACTCTCATATGTAAGTTTGTAACAGTATTTGTCTCCAAAGCAAACTTTACACTAATCTGTAAGTGGCTGTCTTGTTTTGCTGATCCTTTAAATTTTATTTATATGCTTAGATAGCACCTATTTTACTTCACTGAAATGCTACAATTGTTAGCTTTTGGATGATTTCCTCATCATTGAGGTGTGTTCTTTACAAGAGCATAATATTAGAGTGACATACTTTGGAAGGAATGCTGATTCCTCTGCTAACTTGTCCCTAGCATTTTTACTGTTATAATGTTATCTGAAATGCTGTTTAAAATTTTAGGATCTTAATGGTGTTTATTTAGTCGACAAATTTTTTCCTTTATTATATATTAGTATTTTTAATGCATAAACTTATATCATGTACAGGCTAGAAAATTAGAAGGGCAATTGGATGAGCAGTTGACTTCTTACAGAAGACTAGTCAACACCAAAGTTGAGGGCTCTGAGCAAGAGAAGGAAGCTGGAATTGAGAGATTGCTACAGCAACTGCAGCATGTCAATGCACAAATGCAAGTTTGGGTTTCATCAGGAAGCTCAGAGATCCTTTCTCATACTCTGACTCGGCACCGAGAAATTCTTAATGACCTTAGTCAGGTTAGGTTTCATTTTCTTATATGGGGGCTGGAGCTGAATTGAGTACCTGGTAAAGACTCTAAGAAAATTTCTGTGATAAATCAGGGATTCTGCTTGAAAAGTTCTATTACAATTTACAAATATTTGTTCAAGGCTTTTTTTGTAGGCATTTTGACAGTTTTCAATGATTTTACTTATATTCATCTCATCTGCAGGAATTCAAGAGGCTTCGTTCAAGCCTCAAAGCCAGACGAGAGCATGAAACACTGCTACAAAGTTTCACTTCATTTGACAATGCAAATAATGATGTTGAAAGAAGCAGTGACTCAGCAGAGCAAGCACTTTTGAAGGAGCAAGCAAGACTACAAAGTAGTACAGGACAGGTAAGGAACATTTTAGTCAGGTAGATAGGAATAAACTGTTTTGGCTGTATTGTCACTGTGCCAATTCAGAATCCAGATCAATATTGCGCGCAAACCAATATTCTTTGTATGGTTTCAAATTTTCAATATGTTTGTACTTGTGCTTTTGAGGTTCCAGAATTATTTATGTGACTGGTTTACGAAGTGTAGATTCATAGGCATAGGTTTGGATTGAGGGTAGAGTATCGAGAGAAGATTGAGAGAGGAAAGCTCTCCCTCTTTAAATTCGAAGGGTGTTGTTATAACTTATAAGATCCCCTTCAGAACAAGAGAAAATGAAGGAAGAGCTGCTTTGAAGCTTGGAAGAACAAGGGGACAATTCAATGAGAGAAAGCAGAGGCTGTGTGAAGAATGTTGAATCTTTTCCAGCTGCTAAGGTGAGATCCTCTCCTAGCATGGAAACTATTGCCATGCTTAAGGTTTGTGCACTCATCCGTAAATTTCATGGGTTACGACCAAACCCAAACACCTTGAATGAGTGAGTGAGTTAAAGTTTAGACATAGCAGGGGAAATTGAAGGTATGGATGAAATCCAAATATTGTTATGTTCTAGAGGATACTTTATTGCAAATATTGTGCAGATAATGGACAGATAAATATATTAATTTCAAATAAATGACCAGAAAGGGAGCTCAATGGGATTGAAGAAAAAAAACATTATGAGCAATAAGAACCTGCAGGAGTACGTAAGATTACTCCAAAAGCATAAAGTAAGCTAAACTAATTGAGACATGAGAAAATGCATGAAAGAGCATGATCAAATAATATCAGAAGAAAGAAAAGGAGCAGGGGCTAGATATTCATACAACAGCGAGGCCTTGGCTCAGTATCGGCGTTGTAGATTTAAAAATGAGTTGGAGTGGGGGAGAAGGGGAACCCTTGTCACCACTAGTTGCTGAGAAGGGACCAAGCAGTCATTTAGATATAGCATTTGTTCCACATCTGCATTTTGGCCTTTTACATTTCATTTCATAGCCCTCTTAGATGTGCTTAAAAGCATAGTTATTTGCAGTTTTAACCAGGGACTTACATTTCAAAAATATAGAGCAATAAGTCACATAAATGCATGTATTGATGGTAGTACAACTTGCTTCAAGTCTAGTTGACACAACTCGGGCAACTAGCCAACCTTAGCTCATGTCACAACACAAGCAGGTACTCCTGGCCCAAAAGTGAATCATGGGGTCAGTTGGCGGAATCATCCACATTTAGGACCAAACATTGGGGGCAACCGACCAGAAGGGTCAAGGCTTCAGAATCCCAACCCACCTAGGCTCAAGACCCAACACCAGCGGGCTCTCCTGGCCCAAAAGGGTCAAGGCTTTCGGTAAGTTCTGCCGCACAACTCAGAGTCGAGACACATGACAACATGGGGTCTATCCAACATAGAGATCCAATTGGGGGAAGGTCTTCAATCTCACTGATTAAGGTCTCAATATGGAAGAAACACATGGGTGGAGGAAAGTGAAAAGGTGGTGCCAACATAGCAAGGTAAGGGTAAGTCTGCATAAGGTAGGCAATACTAGTGAGCATATAAAAATGTCTTAACATCCAAGATCATATATCCACTCAATACCACAAGTATATGAAAGCACAATCATAAATAATCACCAATCATGAATTGCCATGTCAAGTTAAAGCTAATAAGATGAGCAAGACAATTTAATGTCACCCAAATACACATACATATACCTGTCCAACCATTTACCCGTCTCTGATAAAACCACCTCCAATTGTATGGGCAATGAACATATAGTAGTTGACTGATTTGATAAGTGAACCATGGATACAAAAAGTCCATCTCAATGGGTCACCCGATGCTAAGTCATGTCATGCAATACTGTTGCTACTCGATAGAAATGGCTTTGACTAGCTATACCACCGATGATCTCAAGGAAAATGCTCAACACATCTGGGAGTGGCGCTGACTGGAAGAAAAATATAGTCTGCTCCATCCTCGTAGCTCCAGCCACAATGTATGTGATAACATTTGGCTCCAGCTGGGAAAAGTGCTCTAAGGGAGAGAGTGCTTTAGAACCTTAGAAATCTCTGGTCCACAACACCCCTCTCATCATCCACGAACATGCACCCGAACGTATGCTTCATCTTCAAAATGTACCTATTCCTACATCAAGCAAAACATTCTAACAATCTCTGTAGACCACATATTAGTATGCCTCCTATATGATAGAGAAAATCACTCTAAAAATAAAATGCTGAAAATAAATGCTGAAATAAAATGCGGAAATAGAAACCTAAACTACGAACTGTTGAGACAGTTTAGCTTTATTAACTGAAAAAGAAAAAGCACACAAGAAAGCAAACAAAAAGCTAGACTCAATGGCAAAAGAAAAAAGCTAACTACT
The DNA here is from genome assembly GCA_001517045.1 of Pseudotsuga menziesii. Classification (NCBI taxonomy): domain Eukaryota; kingdom Viridiplantae; phylum Streptophyta; class Pinopsida; order Pinales; family Pinaceae; genus Pseudotsuga; species Pseudotsuga menziesii. Next base: position 208,749 of record LPNX011189016.1, on the reverse strand, counting down.
GCTCAAGTGAGCTTATTCAGTCCTACTCTAAAGGTCCTCTCCTAATTATAGGTGAAAAACAATGCTTATGCAAGCACCCATTCATTGGCAACTTTATTTCTTCTCCATCTAGTGTTATTACCCAAACCGATCCTTTTCCAACAATTCGATTCACGCGGTAAGGCCCCTTCCATAATTTGTCAAGTTTTCCATGGTTAGCGGGTTTTTCTTTGTTCTTATCCCATAGTAATACTATATCTCCAACTTTGAAATCTTCATTACGACTGCTTTGGTCGAATGTGCCTTTAACCCTTTCTTGTTCAATAACCATCTTATCAAAAGCTTCTCTTTTTTCCATCAAGTTCTACTAACCTATCCATTCTTTCCTGCATAGCCTCTTGATCTAATGTGTACTGATGCAATAATTCATGCACTGGGATTTGCAAGTTAATGGGAAGTCTACAATCTTGGCCATATACCAATTCAAATGGACATTTCCCCGTAATTCTTTTGACAGTTGTTCTATCGGCCCATACATCTTTGCTAGGAAAGGTGCAGTTTCAGAATTGTGATTCACCCTTGTTTTGTTGGGAGCTAACTGCTGATTTTTAACCTAGGGAAGTGTTTGTTCACTCATGCCTTGGGGTGGACAAGGGCACTTTAAATGTGGTCCCTAGCCATATTAAAAGGTGTGAATGACTTTATGATAAAGTGACCTTTTAATTAAATGTTTGAGTTTATAATTGTAAAGCGACTTTATGAGCATTAAAGAGGGTGAGTATTAAAGTCTCATTATTATTTAAAAAATGAATTTTTAATGAGTAAATGAGACGAGCCATTGATCTCATGAAGTTGGTTTTTAATTCTAGCGTTTGATTTCAAGGAGGAAGTTACCCAAACAAAAAGGGAGAGGGAAATGCAAATTACTAAATTAGGGCTATTGTTCACTTTCAAGAGAGAATTTTGAGAGAGGAGCAAGAGAAAAATTCAGAGAGAAGAAACCCTTGTCAATTTTTCAATTTCAGAAAGAGGAGAAAGGGCACACAAATCGAGAAGATTGTACCAGCAGATTGGCACGATTCCGTAGGCAGATCGTACAAAATTGATTGCAGCCATCCGTACAACATTAAATGCAGTCTGTACAGTCGCACGTGTGAACCGTACATCACAGATTTCGAGGCAGCTGTACAACACAAAATTCGAGGTGAGCAGACATGAATTTCGAGGCATCCATACAGCACAGATTTTGAGTTCCGTACAACATTTATTGCGTCAGTACAACAGCAGGTTTGGTACATATTTTGAGGTTCGTACAACCATACGTGTGGGGCCGTAAAACACAGAAATCGAGGCATCCGTACAACAGTTTGTCAGAGAGAAGTTGACACGAATTTAGAGGAGGAGATAAGTACTCTTGTATTTAAGTTGTATTTCTGCCTGAAGAATAAAAATATCTCTTTGAAGAACAGGTTTTCCCTTCAAGGTTTTTCTTGGGTCATCTTGACCAAAAATCTGTGTGTTAAAATTTCATGTGTGGGGCTGAAAATTAAATTTCTGAGGAAGAGTTTAGGGCTGCCTTTAATTTTCAGAATTCAAAAGAAAGAGAAAATCTCATGTGTTTTATGTTTTCAGTACAAAATTATTAAATATTTATGTGTATGCTAACCTTGGGGTTTGGGCATTAAACAATGAAAAACTGAAACTGGAACCGGGTTGGGGTTTTGAAAAATCTTCACTAACCAATGTTGCGTATATTGTCCCGGGGAAAGTATCGGTGAGGCTCTGGAATATAACTTCTCAGTGGTATCGACGGATAATATCGGAAAATCTCAGAAAATGTCGCAAGACCTCAAAAAAAAACAATTATACTCATTTTTTTCAATTTTTTAAACATCTAAAGCAACAACAACATCAAATAGACACATTGCTACATAAATATGATGATACAACTAATAAATAAGATGCATAAGATGTCAAGTGGTCACATATCATTACAAAACTGAAACTTAGGATTGCTAAAGTTTATGCAAATAAGACTCATGGTGATGTGAAGATTCAATTCAACAAAACATAAATTGTAGTATGGTTTTTATAAATAGAGTGGAAGGAGGACTGAGACCAGTGCCTATCGAGGTTGGGCAAATGGAATGAATAAGGGAACAAGGAGGGATGGAAATAAGTGAGTGGGGATAGTGAGAAGCGTTGTTACAACATGCAACATTTAATCTATGTATGCTTGATTAGATTGCTGGAAACTTACCCAATGTCGGCTACTGAAAAGGTGCTCTACATGTCAACATGCTAAAACAATTAGGTGTGATCCTACTCCAAGATTTGATGCATGATATATGCTTTCATTGAAACACCATTACATAAATGTATCGATCATAAAATAAGAACAACAAGAAAAGTAAACATGTAGGACCTTTTTTTAGGCTTTTAGCCTCCTTATTCAAAAAGAAATCTGTCTTGTTGAAGCCCTAGCTTCAACATAACTTAGGTGTGGTTTCCAACATGTCAAATCAACAAAACATGAATGGTATGGACATGCACACTTTTTCTTACTTTCCAGCAGCAGGCTGACATATTCAAATACATCGGAAATGTCGTGATTTTTTAATTTCGATATATCAGAAGGGGCAAAGATTCAACGATATATTCGATATATCACCGATATGTGCAATACTGGAGTTAACAGCCACATTGAATCCATGCTAGGCTGGCAGTAAATGTACAACTTTGCATGAATCTTCCTCAGAGATAATCCCAGGCATTGTGTGACAGTGGCTGCCTAGTGTAAGGTAGTTCACTGTTTTGCTCAGGAATAGATACCGACTCCTGAGGCTTCCAGTAAATTTACAACTATGCTTTGTCAAGATAATTATGGGTATTGTGTGACAGTGGCTGCCTAGTGTAAGGTAGTTTGTTGTTTTGGTCTGGAATAGATGCTGAGGTTGCCAATAAATTCACCAATTGTGTATGAACCTTCTTTGGAGATTATTCTGGGCATTGTGTAGCAGTGGCTCCCTAGTATAAGGTAGTTTACTGTTTTGCTCTGGAATAGATACTAAGGAAAGGACCTCACGGTTTGGCTTGGAATTGGAAAGAAGAACCATGCTATTGGTATAGAAATTGGATGAATGCCATGCTATTCTCCTGGTGGGGAATTCCTCTGTGCACCTGTCCATTCTCTGTTTTAGCAATCTTGAGATTTCTACTGGTAAATTCAAAGTCTCAGCTTGGGGGTGGCACCATGTTGAGAGATTGATGAACAAGGCAGCCTGTGGTTGGGTGGAGCATGCCTCACACGCAGTCAGTTGCTCAAGTCATCATTTATACAGATTAGTAATTAATGCTTTGTTTCTGCTTCATGATTTTATGAATTTCTAAGAATCTGAAAGGATGGAATATGGCCTAAAGGATTGAATTATTATTAATTGCATTTAGAATGAAGCTCGGTAAACTGAATGGTTAAACTCTGTTTGTGTTGGGTGTGAAATCGTACTGGTATAATCTGGTTCGAATTCTGTGCATTTGTTTATGTTCTATACTAGAATGAGCTATTTTTGATTGCACAGATAATAAGTGGAATGAATAGTCAATGGATGGATTTACATATTGTGCATAATTATGTATGGAATTTGCATGTTATTATCTGAAAATTGTGTGCCTGATATGAGTTTCTTGAAAATATATAGAAGGGAATTGGAACATTTTCATTTTCTGCTGTTGGAGTTCAAGATGTTTGGGAGCCTGTTTATGCATGGTTGTCCTGTGTGTTGAATATGTTTTCTGGTATGAATGTGTGAAGTTTAAATAGAAAATGAAAGACTAATTAAAGGCTAGAGTCCTGTGGCAGCACGGTCTGTGTTGTCTTTAAGTGGACTTGGCATAATTGGGTTCTGTGTATGAAGTTCTTGGAGTGCTTTAGAGCTTCATAGTGGCAGTTGATAAGTAATTGTGTTTAATACAGGGCTGAATGGTATAGAACAGAAGAATATTATAGTAATTAGTGTTGGAATTGTATTCACGAATAATTTTATCTTCATAAACATCGAATAATCAGGAGATGCCAACGATATGAGTGATGCATTGACTGTGTGATGTGAACTGTTCATGTCTGAAATGTTCATTTATCAAGTAGATTGTCTTTGAGATAGTATTTAATTGCTATTCCCTTTACTTGCATGAATGGTGGATGAAACCTGTGGTCAGAAGCCTTATCAAGGCCGTCTGTGGAAGCTAAACTTGGGTCTGTGACTTTTAAGTTTAATGTTAAAATCCTGAGATGGTTAAGTTATAGCTGCCAGTTTGAAGGAAGGTATCTGTATAATTTTCTTCTGAGTTCATTTGCCATGCCTTAGCCTGTAAACGCCTTCCATGTTTATATATAAAAAAAAATTCGAACCATGCGTGTGCTAGCATGTGAGTTAGTGTCGTAACCGGGTACATTACAATTTTTTTATATAATTTGTATCCAGATCAGTTCTTATAATACTAGAAATTTACCATATGAAAATTCCTTTGCTATTGTTTCCTACACCTGTAACCTTCATGGGGTACATTTCATTTTAGCAGGTAGCTCCTGTTGTATCTATGATTGTACTTCATATTTTGGTCTCATTAGCCTTGATTTCTTCCTGAAGCAGTATCCATCACAGAATCATTCTTCATAATCTCTTCCAGGATTGGCTCACTTAACATTTGCTAATAGATGACTGGGATTCAATACAGTTTTAAATGTTTCGCTGTTCTCATGATGTTTATCAAGTTGACATATATTGTTCATTGGTTTTCCTGTTATTGTTCTTAGCATATGTTTAATGCTGGTAGCTGTTTTCAATGGAATTTCTGTGGGCTGAATTTTCTACAAGATCTTTGCTGTAGATGTTATCCAACATTATGTGCTTAAATGACCATTGTCAATCTTATCCAGATAGACAATGTGATATTCCAGGCCCAAGCTACGCTTGGTTCACTCATGTTTCAACGCTCGACCTTTGGAAATATTGGCTCAAAGATCAGCAATGTTAGCAGTCGGCTACCTTCAGTAAGTACAAGCCAGTTCTTTCTTAAAAGTGCCATTTTTTTAAATGTTTTATCCATTTCTGGTGTTAAATTGTAATTGTTCTCTTCGTCAAAATAAAATAAGTGATGTCAACTGCTGTCTATGTGTAGGTGAACCATATTCTTTCAGCAGTTCGTCGCAGAAAATCAATGGACACAATAATACTTTCTCTTGTAGCATCTGCTTGCACTATTTTCATTTTGTTATATTGGTTTTCAAAGTAGGCTATTTTTTCCAAATTGAAAATTCAGAAATTATGGTATGCTTTATATGCAGGTAGAGCTCATGCTAAGATTTCTGATGTGTGGTGCCTGGTTTTGAATATTCTGTTAAATTGGTTAATTTGTTATGTAGAGATGTGTCTGATGGTTGTTCACATTCAATGGCTTTGAAATGGATATTGGATTCCTTACCCACGTTTTATTTTTGGTTGTATAGATTACCTTTAGGCTTTATTGATAGTATGATTATCTAAAATCTCCCCCAATCTTATGTATCTAAATTCTTTTTCAGGCAACAAAATTCTTGCCTTGTGACATCTTAAATTTAGCTGCTCTTCTCTTGCTTGTTTTGCTTCTTACTCTAGCATTCTATTTAAGCTGGTAATCTGGGATTGATTACATATTGATAGGATGAACCTTTAGCATGTAATAACTACATTTAGTTCATAAATGAAACCTTCACTGCCAGAAGTCCATCTGAAGCATTGTTTGAACATTCAGAAGGCTGGATTGTATATTAGAGGACTTTTTTTTCTTTAGTGGCATTTTCTGGCCTGCAACTCATGATTAGGCTTAAGAGATTTCATACGAGGAACTAGGTCCACATAAGTCCCAGTCCTAAAATCTTCATAACTGGATATTTGAAAATGATTTCTTTCTCGCTTGCTATCCGACAGCCTATGATCAACAATTTTCCTGATGACTGTTATGGTAGCCAGTACAGACCGTTTCTGATAAAACTTAGTGCAACCACAAGGCATGATAAACCTGTTTATTGCTCTTATTGTATTATGAACGAGTTAAAGATAAATCATTGGGAGTTATGCAGTACAATCACTGCATGATTGCAGAAGTATTACTAATTACAGTGAGTGCCATGATTCTCTTTATTTTCATTGTATACAAAGATGGCCATCCTAGTAATTGTTAGACGAGAATAATTCAGATCATTGTTAGCTGCTGGTTACATGCCTTATCTTTTAAGTTTTTACTTCCTAAACTCAACAGAGATCATAGTTAATGAAGTAGAAATGGTACACAAAAATTATAAGAAACCTTTTATGTTAGTGTTAATGGTTCTCTTTAGTATTACTAATTACAGCGAGTGCAATCATTTTCTTTATTTTTATGGCACACAAAGACAGGCATCCAACTAATTGTCAGACGAGAATAATTTAGATTATTGTTAGTTGTTGATTACATGCCTTATCTTTTAACTTCCTAAACTCAACAGAGATCACAGTTAACAAAGTAGAAAGGGTATACAAAAATCATAAGAAACATTTTATGTCAGTGCTAATGTTTATTTGCTTTGTGTGACTGATTGGAGGCCTACATGGTCTACTTAAGTGTTCTGTCCACCAATTATAGCCCCATGACATGTATATATATCGGCTCATACCAACGACTATATGTATCAAGTATTGAGCAACAAATGAGTGTCAGAATATCAAAAAGTTATTGAGTGGTGCTATGCACCAAAATACTCCAAACTGGAACCGGATAGGAACCTTTTTAACCCAAAAATTTGACTTGAACTGGAAACCATTGACGGCAAATGATTATCATATTAACACTTGAAGGCAAATGATTATCATATTGAAGAGTGGGATTGCAATACAATATCCAGAGGCTTGCAATCAAAGTATTGCAATGAAAGCTTGTACGACTTACACAAACGCTACAGCACTCTGCTGTCTGTGATAAATTCATCAAGCAACAGAATTCCATGAAAATATCCTTCTGCGTTTTATTCACAAACAAGTGCAAAAAAACAAAAAAACCAATCTTGATTACAATCACAGGACAAAACCTTTTCTTCTATGATATTCTCCACAGGCCTCGTCTTCTACAATAAAATGGCCATGGGCCTCTCAACATCAGCATATGGAGACAGCCAAAAGGCCCAATAAACAACAGAGAACAAAAGGCGCCAGATGCCAAATTTATGTGTGAATGATGAGAAGTTGACACAAAGGGTGATTCAACCATCGGTGGAATGGCTCCTTCATCTTATTAATGTGATCAAAACCAACTTTCTTATATCCCACAATGGGTCAAAGACCTTGTTGAATGTTGTTTGAGCAATATTCACAACCTCGATGGTAAGTTGAATCAGGGGTCTACAAGTTGACCTCGTATTCAATGTAGTGTTTTAGAATGCATGGAGACCCCAATTAAAACCTCAAAACTCTTGTGGACCATCAATTACCAATGAGTTAGAGGGGTTTTGTGGGAGTTCACTTGCACATTAAAAGAAGGGGACCTAAAGGACCACCACCAAACTTGTTTTGCCACGTCTTCCAACTTGCATTCCAATTAACTCTACACTGTTTAACACAGTGATCAAATTAAATTGATAGTAGTAATTTATCGCTCACCGGGGCTAAATTAATGCATGGCTTGGGAAGCAATTCACATGAGTCAATAGCATTTTCGAAGATCTACGAAACCCCTGTTGTCAATTGTTCAACTAATCTTCTAGGGATGAAATAGTGTTGTTAAAAGAGTCTCCACAACCTGTCAATTTCACTCAAAGCAAACTTGGAGAGAAATTTTGCATTCCAAGTAGATTGATCATGTCCACGAATTACATCATTTCTAATCTAATCATACTTATAAACTCAAAACTAACACAGTATATCCAATTTAACCAAATATATGCATGCATTAACTTGGCTCCTCGCATGGATCAAGAGGAAGATTTCTACCGTGGTATAATAGATGGATTTCAATCCGGGGGCGGTTGACTCTAATTAAGACGGTTTTGGAAGCTACGCCCGCATACCGGAGGCGATTGACTCTAATTAAGACAGCTTTGGAAGCTATGCCAGTATACCGGATGTTGCTTTCATTTATTCCAAATTTTTCCTCAATAGAAGAAGCAAACAATGCTTCCATTATCTTTGGGCAGGTCAAATAAAAAGGCATGGTATTACACTAATCAAGGTGGATCGCCCAGCACGACCCAAGGCAAATGGGGTCTCAAAAATCTGCATTTTTTTGTGTGCGATTTGAGTGCAAAGAGTATATGGAGAATGTCCTCTTTTGAGGGACTTGTGGGTAGTTTTTTATCAACATATATCACCCCAGATTTGGTCGAGCATTGGATTTGAGACCCATCAAAGTTCGAGTTGGGCTTTTCAATAGTTTGGAAAGCCATGATCTTGGCATTCCATAATTTTGCAAAGCACCTTAAGACACTAGTGAGGGGATGAAGGGTGGGATTGAGATGACAATGACATTGGTTTGGAAAGCCATGATCTTGGCATTTCATAATTTTTAAAAGCACCTTAAGCAACCGGTGGGGAATGAAGGGTGGGATTGAGATGACAATGCCATTGGTATTGGACATGACTCATATTTCAATATCAGTTACGAGTTGTTTAATCCATTGCATGGTGTAGTGGTTTTGAGGAATCTCTACATAGAAAGGGAAGGGTTGTGGTCTTTTGGATGGAAGTCTACGAAAGTGCTCAAAGAGGAGAATGTAACGTGTTACAACTTAATTTATCACTAAAGTGGAAAAGTGCCAGCCCTAGCGTTGACAAGGGAACAACTTCAAAGGAAAGCACCACTATCACCTCAATGTTAACTTCCGTTTTTTTATTAGCTCTCAAGGTCAAGGGGGTTTCACTAAGGTTGATTTAAGTGATTCCTAAAGAGAGCTGAGAGCGGGCTGATTTTAACTTTAATTAGATGTTTGAGTGATTTGCCAAAATGTAATTAATTCCCCAAAGACTGCTTGAATATGCAAGATTGTTAATTTTTCAAGTAAACCAAACTCTTTGCAATGGAAATATTCAAGAGATCAAAGATACTATCTTAAACATTAAAAACCCATCAACATCATAATTCTCAATTTTAAAAATTAAAGCAAATGCATAAAAAGTAAACTCACTTGGCACTTAAATTGGGTTTATTTGTTGCAAAAGTAAAATGCAACCAAAACTGAAAGAAATAAAATTTAAAAAAAATCCCGGAATGTTTTAAAGAACGAAATTTTAATTCAAGGTGAGGCTTTGTTTGAGAAGAATTCTTGGAGCAAGGTGTCACTCAAGAGTACTATAATAGTGAGATTTAGATTATCTTAGTGAAAATACCATATTTATTGAATTGATGAGAATCACTTCTCCAAATGTAGATTTGAGCCAAATAACTTATGACAAATGCTTCAATAGAATGTAAATGACTCTTATTCACAATTCAAGTGTATGAAGTGGCGTCCCGAGATTTTAAAAATAAGAGTACTATAATAGTGAGATTTAGATTATCTTAGTGAAAATACCATATTTATTGAATTGATGAGAATCCCTTCTCCAAATGTAGGTTTGAGCCAAATAACTTATGACAAATGCTTCAATAGAATGTAAATGACTCTTATTCACAATTCAAGTGTATGAAGTGGCATCCCAAGATTTTAAAAATAAGAGTACTATAATAGTGAGATTTAGATTATCTTAGTGAAAATACCATATTTATTGAATTGATGAGAATCCCTTCTCCAAATGTAGGTTTGAGCCAAATAACTAATGACAAATGCTTCAATAGAATGTAAATGAGTCTTATTCAAAATTCAGGTGTATGAAGTGGTATCCTAAGATTTATAAAATAATTCAAATGAGTGGATCACTTGGTTAATGCCATAATACTTGGATTAGAACAATGAATCATAATTCAACCATTGAACCAAATAATTTACTCATATAAAGATAGTCTCAAAAGGAAATATTTGTTATATGAAAAAAAGAGATCAATAAGAAAAACCAAAATTACATCATAAATTATTTAGCATAAAATTAAATATGAATTTTGAAGATTAAAGAGTGCAAGTAGCCCATGCAATATTTCAGAATTATACAAAATAAAACTGCAATGAATTTCTAGAAATTTTGAAAAGAAAATAATAACATTACCACTAAGGTTTTTTCTGTGTGATCAAAATCCTAGTGAATTTTTATTTTTATGAAGTGTTAGGGGTAGATTTAATTATACATAATAAAAATAAATCTAAGTAAAACAAGCTCTAAAATGATACCAAAATGTTTATCTAGGCTTGATGGTTTAGAAATATGGAAATTTAAATCAAATTTATAGTTTGCAAATTTCTAGCCAAAATAAATAAAGAAAAATAAAAGGGGAGCTTTGTTTTATGGTTGGTGATAATGGAATGTGGCAATTGTCTTGAATCCTTGGGCTCATGCAGTCTTAGAGATAGTCCTTCTTGGGTTTAGTTTGATATTACTTGGAGCTAGAATACCTGCAAAAACATGATAGTTTCATCTCAAGCCTTTGGGGTTTTATGCAAAATCCTTCAAGGAAGGATCACCTTATAGGCATACACCTTCAACAACTAGATCTAGAATATGCCTTGGCTATACTCATTTGAACTTGTAATTTTCTCATTGATGCCACCTACATGCAAGCTAGTAAAACTAAAGCATACATCAAGCAAATATATTTTCTTATACTTAAATTCGATAGAGCAAAGTTACTCGTCTATATATTAGATCAAGAAATTTTACAATGGAAAAATAAGCATGTCACCTCAAAATTAGCTTTAGTAAGAATGCCTCACAAAATAAGAAAGATCTTCATTAACACACTTAAGATATTTTAGACAAAATATAGTTTTATTCTCCAATCAATTACAACAAGATACAAATGAGAGGGAGCCTCTTATATAGGTTATTGGCTCAACAATTCTCTAAATAAAATTCAATATCTTGTGTTATAAACCTAGATCTATCTTAGGGAGCATCAAAATCCTCAAAAAGTAATAAACAATGGAGAGGTTAGGAGAACCAACTCCAAACCCTTAACCAATGGCCTAAGATGAGGGGGGTGCAACCTCCTAGTCCAGGCAAATACATCAAATGGTACAAAGTAGCTCCGAATGAGGGAGGGCTCCATTATATATGCTCCAAAATATAACAAATTCCAACAAGATTCTCTCAAAGCCTAGAGCACTCCATAAATGGCACACATGTGGTCCAAATGAGCTCCAAGATGCAATGTCTAGGTCTATGGGTTAAAAAAATGAGTGGTAAATGCCTCTAAGAGTGCAACTGTTGATTATTTTACCTAGGAAGTGTTTGTCCACTCACGCCCTGGGGTGGACAAGGATACTTTAAAATGTGGTCCCTAGTCAAATTAAAAGGTGAGAATAACTTTATGATAAAGTGACCTTTTAATAAATGTTTGAGTTTATATTTTAAAAGTGGCTTTATGAGTATTAATGAGTGTGTGCATTAAATTCTTCTTATTAAATAAAAAATGATTGTTTAATGAGGAAATGAGATGGGCCCTAGATCTCATGTAGATGACTTTTAATTTAAGCCATTGATCTCAAGGAGGAAGTTACTCAAACAAAAGGGGCTTGGGAAAGGCAAAGAGAGATCGTTGTTCACTTTCACAAAAGAGAATTTTGAGAGAGAGAGAGAAGCATGAGTATAAACAAGGGTTCGGAGAGATTTCATTTCTAAAACTTGAGAGAGAAAGAGAGAAAATTTATGCAAATATTCCAAAGACGGGAAGAGGAGAATGTGGCATTAGTAGCGAAGGGGAAGAAGAATAAGTTCAAGAAGGATTCTAAGGGTGGAACCAAGCAACATGATGGAGAGAAGAAGCACATGAGCAAAGTGAAATGCTTTGCTTGTCAGAAGTTTGGGCATTATGCTGGACAATGCCCAAACAACAACAAGAAATAACAATAGACAACAACTTCAACATTGATTGATGAGTATGCTGTGAGAATTGAGAGAGAGTTTTCTCTCTTCGCTGGTGGTTGTGTAGAGAGAACATCACCCTACCAACAGGGACTCTGAGGATCACATGGATCATTCGATGATTGTTGGACATTCATCGAGTGCTTCCACTACTTCCTCCATTTGGTACATTGATAGTGGAGCTTCTAGTCACATGAAAGGTGATCAAGACATGTTCACCGATATTTCAGAGATAGGCTTGGAGTTGGAGGTTGTATTGGGTGATGATACAATGGTGAGAGCAGTTGGGTGTGGGGAAATTTGCTTTGACATGGATACCATGCAACCCATGTTTCTAAAGGATGTCTTGTATGTCCCTGGGATGAAGAATAATCTTGTATCATTTTCCATGATTGAGGACACAGGCCTTGGGGTATATGTCCTACATGAGAAAGCTTACATATTTCCCAAACCAGAGGGTCCATCTACTTCATATGCGATTGGAGTTAGATGCGGGAAAATGTACAAGCTTCTCTTCCAGCCACATTATGCACTGTCATGCACTCAGAGCAGTAATGAGTTGTGTGAGTTATGGCACAGGAGGATGGCCCACCTTCATCATTTCACTTTAAGGATGCTGAGAGACATGACCACTGATTTTCCAAATTTTAGCACATAGCAGAGTGGCGTATGTAGAGGGTGTGTTTTGGGAAAGTACACCAAGACTGCTTTTCCGAGTAGTGACAACATATCAGAGGGAGTGTTGGAGTTGATTCATTCATATTTATGTGGTACCATGTCTTATGCCTTATTGACAGGTTTTGAGTATTACATTACTTTCATTGATGACTTTTCCAGGAAGACCTAGATCTATTTCCTCAGAAGCAAGAGATCAGAGGAGGTCTTGCTTCGGTTCCAAGAGTTCAAAGCTCATGTGGAGTAATAGACATGAAATAAGATCAAGGTACTCTAGATCAGATAATGGGGGCGAGTTTACTTCTGTTATCACCTGGTAATTTTCCTATGGTTGTGAGTAGGAAATCACTAGGGTAACCATTTCAAACCAACTTTAGGATGCATTATGTCATGTCCCAAATTTTGCATTGGGTCACAATGGCCTAATCATATTTTCCATATTCATTAAAGTTTGCCAAATTGATGCCAAGAGTCAAATAATTGCCAAGGAGGAAAACTACTAGTTTCCTAGGTTGGGGGTGGAAGCTTTGGGATTTGGAATAAGGGGGACATTAAATGATGTTTGAACATTAGAATGACATAACTATTTAATAAATGAGTAAATAAATAAATAAAAAAGAAAAATCAAAGTGGAAATTGATTATGAAGACACGTGGAGAATGTGGACCCACACAAGCTAGATTTTCTATGCCACATGACATCCTCCTCTTGTCATTTTGAATCCATAAAAATACCAAGGGTCTTGGGATGAGTTAGAAGGTCAATATACTTGGCATGAATCAATTCAGGTCAAATTAGAGTGGAAGAGTATTCCCATGGAAGAGGAAGAGACATTTTGGAGCTAGTGAGACACTTGGACTAGATTCCCTAGCTCTATGACAACAATGATGAAAATGTTATGACACCTATGACACAAATAAAGCCTGAAGGCTGACATCTGTCATGTCAGGTCGAAATAGAGCATCCAATAGGTCTCTCATGTGAGTTGGGGAAGCTCAATGAGTTCCTACTCAAATTGGGGGAAGATGGAAGGCTAGGAAAAGGGGGACACTTGGCAAATTTCGAGCCCACACCCAAATTAGAATTGTCTTGAGTTTGTGGATGGATTGGTAACCTTATAAGGCTAAGGATGTTTATAAAATACAAGAGTCAACCAAGAGAATATATTTTGATCATTTGAGAAATTGTCATTTGTGAATTGTGAAAGCTAGTGGATGACTAGTTTTCTTGCCTTAGCCAATTTCAAGGGTGAAAGATTCCCACCCAAGTTGGTATTTGGAGAGGCCACTCAGGTCTTTCATGGAGCTTTAATGGAGTCTTATTTGCAGGTGTAAGCTACAGGAAAGTTGTGGATTCTTTTATTGCAACATTTTCTCTCAACCATTTCCAGTTTTTATGGCATAGTCTTGTTCACGGAAAGATTGCGCTTTGGGTGAGCTATTGATCTATTTGGGGAAGCTTATAATGCTCCATTATTTTATGTTCTGATGTAAATTATCTATATTTAAAGTTCATAAGACTCTTAGGTCGAAATGCCAAAAGATTTCATGTAAAAGTGTAAAACAATGAAGAAATAGTGCCATTTCCCCACTATCTTGTTGTGCACCATTGTAATGCTAATGATTTCGAATTGGGAGAGATTTTCATTGTCCATTACTGATTGCAATAAGATCAACATGCTATTTTCTTCATTCTTATAAAGTTTCAGGTCGAAATATCAAATGGTTGCAAGGAAAAATGATTTTTAATGAGCAAACAATGACCATTTCTCCACTACATTGATGTATGCTATGATAATGTTGATTATTTCAAATGGAAGTATGCATCTCTGATAAATGTATGATAAATGGACTGTAATTAATTTGTAGTGACAAGTTTCATGTTCAGTACTTAACCATCGAAATCCATTTTACTCATTTTAATTGCATTGGGAGAAGATTTGGTGCCTTTTCCCTAAGGGTCGAAATTGTGATTTGGGAGCTGTTTGGGAGAGAGTCATAACAGCCTGTATAAAATGAACCATGATGCATATGAGACCTTAAAAATTCCCTCCTACACATCCCCTGCCTTTTTTCAGGAATTCAAGTGACTTTGGGATCATTTGAGAAGCCATTTCAGGCAATTACGCAGGGGGAATTGGAGCCCCAATTTGCTAGTAAAGACTCCTACTTTGAACAAAACGTTAAACAAGTTTTCAGAAATAATTGAGAGGTCATAAAACATCCCTTAACATCACATTTAATTTCTAATATCAGTCATGTACCTTCTGAGAAGATTTGGGAGCATTTTGGTCAATTTGGAGGTTTAGACATCAAAACTAGTTACGGTCGAAATTGAAAAAGTGAAAAAAATTGGTCATTAATAAAATTTTAAAAAGGGACATTACAAGTGGTATCATAGCATAATCTTGGCACCTTATGTGGTTTGATATTTATGAGGACAAGAATTTAGGGACCACCATTAGATATTGAAACCCAAAAGTACTTTTGTTGAAGAGGAAACAATGACTAGGGATGAAAGGGGAACCTCATATGATGGTGAGGAGCATATAAAAATCATTGAACCTATAATTGAAGGCATTACCAAGAATATTATGAAAGGATTCAAGTTGTTGTCTTATCCAAAGTTGGAAAAAATATTTTGATTTTAAGAAAACCAAGGGGAAAAATGCGTTAGCTTGCTTGAAGGAGCAAAAGGAGGAGACCCATGAACCACTTAGCGCTGAAATTTGTGAAGTAGAAGAAATAGTACATGAAGAGGATCGAAATTCACTCCCAAGTGACTCTGAAAAATATGAAGAGACATCACATGAGTATGAAGAAGTTTATATTGAAAATATTGAAGATAATTTTGAGACACATTCTACTTTGGAAATGAAACAAAGAGAATCTAATGATGGATGCTTGAATTATGAAGGAGTACATATTGATGGGTGCCCACACCTCTATGTTTGTGACATAGAGATCACTTTTGAAAGTGTTGCTGCAAGCCAAACTTCCATTAAACATGAAAATGAAGACCTTGTAGCAGTTGAAGAAGAAACAAGATCAACTTCTCCATCACCACTTGAGTTTCATGAAGTTGGTCCAAGCAAGAAGGAAGAAGATGAGGAGGTTCATTTGCAAGAGCCTCATTTTCTTGAAGGGTCCTTAAATATGAATGACAATAATATCCAAGGGGCCCTTAGCATACTCCATGACACTCGAGCATTGGTATCAAATTCTTGTTGGAGAGCTACTTCCTTGGAGGAGCCATCCTACCTTGAAGACATGGAGAAGATTCAAAGAGCAATGTGCAATATTGACGGTAATTTCATGTCTTTACTTTTTGATAGAAACAATTTGGTTGAGCTTAACGAATTGTTACATGATGCATACTTGAAAAATAACGAGGATAACCATAAGCTCACATTTCAAAATGAGCAACTTCTTGAAAAGTTGCAAGACACTTGTTTTTCCTCCTACGTTTCAGATTGTCAAATGGTAGATTGTTTGGAGGATTCTCATGACATGGTGGATCATGAAAAATGTGGAAATTTGAATGTTCTTGATGTGTTTGAAGATGAACTTGAAGATATCCAAACACTTGATGTGGTGGCATATGAACTTGAATTGTCTCTTGATGAAGGTTATGTAATTTTTAAAGAAGAGCATGATTCCTTTACATTGGAACCAATCTATGACAAAGGTTTCACACTTTTGAAGGAGCTGCATGATACTACCCATATGGATCATTCTCATGATGAAACTTATGCATGTTTTAATCATTTGGGTGATTTAGTTCATTCTCCTACATCCTACAATTCCATGTTTTGCAGCATTAGTCTCAATGAAGTATGGGTGAAAGGGTTCTTTTTGATGGTGCCACATGAAGAGTATGGAACTCCTAGATTTACTTTTTTATGATGACATGGTTGGAGCGCACTCTTATTCACATTTACAGTAGCATCCTTTGTTACTTTATGATGATGCACATCTACATGGATTGATATGCATTTGAGTCACTTGAAGACTCATGGTTTTTCTTGCTCAACACTTGGTTCATTTGATGTTGGAGGAACTTCATCCAACACTGGGGTGAATAGATTTATGATTGGAGAACATTTTCATTGCCATCCACATAATTTGTTATATATTTATGATTCTCTCATTCATGGATGTATTGATGAGAATTCTTTGAGCCCCTTGAAGTCTTCATGTTTTATTTTTTTCTTGTTTGGTTCAGATTTTGGTGGAGGTTCTTCATTCAATTCTTGGATGAAAGAACACACAGCTGCTTATTATTTTGATGCATATTACATTATTTGGGAGCAACATTATAGGCCATGGGATCCTCACCTATGTCATTGGAGCATATTTTATTGGTCACTTGAAGCTTGTATGCACTTGGCAAATGGTGGTCTACTTACTTGAATGTATAAGCACTTTCATGATTTTTTGATGAGGAACCTCCTTGATGTACATTTTTATTATGTTGTTATGTACTTTGATGATATATATTATGTACTCATTATGTTTGGAAGAATGTATACAAGAAAATGGGATCCCATAATTCTCTTTCCTAATGGTATGGGTTGGAGAGCACTCTTAATAGTTGGAGTGCAATACAAGCAATGGGACCCTGGGATAGTTTTTAGTCCCATTGATTTCAATTTTTTTGGGAAACAAGAAGTATGGGAGATAGATTCCCCACTTAATAAAGTGATTTTAATCAGAGTATTGCAACAACAAGCATGTTGGTTCCTCTCTCAAATCTTCATGGAATCTCAAAGACTCAAAGTTGGGAAACTCAGTGGCAACTTCGAAGAATCATACAGAAAGTAGGTTCTTCAACACCCATGTTTGAAATTGCTTGAGGACAAGCAATATTGGGAAGAGAGGATTTGTCATGTCCCAAATTTTGCATTGGGTCACAATGGCCTAATCACATTTTCCATATTCATTAGAGTTTGTCAAATTGATGCTAAGGGTAAAATAATTGTCAAGGAGAAAAAATACTAGTTTCCTAGGTTGGGGGTGTAATCTTTGGGATTTGGAATAAGGGGGACATTAAATTATGTTCGAACATTAGAATGTAATAAATATTTAATAAAGGGGCAAAATAAATAAATACAAGGGAAAATCAAAGTGACAATTGATCATGAAGACACATGGAGAATGTGGGACCCACACAAGCTAGATTTTCTATGTCACATGGAATCCTCCTCTTGTCATTTCGAATCCATAAGAAGACCAAGAGTCTTGAGATGAGTTGGAAGGTCAATATACTTGGCATGAATAAATTTAGGTCTAATTGGAGTGGAAGAGTAATTCCCATGGAAGAGGAAGATGCATTTTGGAGCTAGTGAGACACATGGACTAAATTCCCTAGCTCTATGACAACAATGATGAAGATGCTATGAAACCTATGACACAAATCAGATTTTAAGATTGGCATATGACATATCTGACATGTTAGGTCGAAATAGAGCATCCAAGAGGTATCTCATGTGAGTTGGGGAAGCTCAATGGGTTCCTACTCAAATTGGGGGAAGATGGAAGGCTAAGAAAGGGAGGGCACATGGAAAATCTTGAGCCCACACCCAAATTCGAATTGGATTGAGCTTGTGGTTGGCTTGGTAACCTTATAAGGTTAAGGATATTTATAGAATACATGAATCAACCAAGATAATATATTTTGATCATTTGAGAAATTGTCATTTGTGAATTGTGAGAGCTAGTGGATGACTAGTTTTCTTTCCTTAGCTAATTTCAAGGGTTAAAGATTCCCATCCAAGTTGGTGTTTGGAGAGGGAAATCAGGTCTTTCATGGAGCTTTAATGGAGTTTTATTTGCAGGTGTAAGCTACAGGGCAGCTTGTGGATTCTTCTATTGCAACACTTTCTCTCAACCATTTCTAGTTTTTATGGCATATTCTTGCTCATAAAGGGATTGCACTTTGGGTGAGCTATTGATTTATTTGGGGAAGATTATGATGATCCATTGTTTTATGTTATGATGTAAATTCTATGTATTTCAATTTCATAATACTCTTAGGTCGAAATGCCAAAATATTTCATGTAAAAATGTTAAACAATGAAGAAATAGTGTCATTTCCCCACTATCTTGTTGCGTACCATTGTAATGCTAATGGTTTCGAATTGGGAGAGATTTCCATTATTCATTATTGATTGTAATAAGATAAACATGCTCTGTTCTTCATTCTCATAAAGTCTCAGGTCAAAATATCAAATGGTTGTAAGGAAAAGTGATTATTAATGAGAAAACAATGACCATTTCCACACTACATTGATGTATGCTATGATAATGTAGATTATTTCGAACAGAAGGATGTCTCTATGATAAATGAATGATGAATGGACTTTCATTCATGTTTATTACAAGTCTAATTTTCATTACTTAAGCATCGGAAGCCATTTTACTCATTTTAATTGCATTGAGAGAAGATTTGGTGCCTTTTCCCCAGGGGTCGAAATTGTTATTTGGGAGTTGTTTGGGAGAGAGTCATAACAACCTATATAAATTAAACCATGATGCATATGAGACCGTAAAAATTTCCCCCACACATCCCCTTCCCTTGTTCATAAATTTGAGTGATTGCTATCCTCCCTATGAGGTGACATTGAACAGTAGACCAAGTTCCTGATCCATTTGGCCCTGCTGTTATTGAAAAACCCTAGTCAACTGCATACCTTTGATTTTCCCTAAAGGCCTATTTCCTCAAAATTTATTTCAGTGCCTTTAACTCCAAATTCTAAAAAGGAAAGAAAATTAAATGATAGCTCTTCCTGGAGACCTTACTGCATTCACCTCGGGCTTTAAGTCTACCAAAGAGCTATCCACACATGCAATATAAAAATAAAATGGTATATACAATGATATGGAAGATCGAACTTACTTCAAAGAAAATAGTGCTTGAGGAGCCTCCCATTTACATGAGCTCCTGACATAAAACCGCCCTCCATTTCCTCCAATATGTAGGAATTCTTCGCTCTTAAAGTTGCAATTTTGTAAGGGCCCTTCCAAAGGTGATCAAATTTTCCATGCTTTCCCTTCTCTTCATGGGGTGCATCCCACTACAAAACTACATCCCCCATTTGGAAATCCTCAAGCTTTGTCCTCTTGTCAAATATGTCTTTCTTTTTATCTTGAAACTTCTGAGTTCTGTAAAAAATCTGCTCTTTGCTGCTGTAGTTCAACCAACCGATACATCCTTCTCTGAGTTGGGTGGGTTTCAACATCTTCCTCCTGTAACAACCTCATTACTGGAAAACTCAGAGAACTAGGTAAAATTACCTCAGAACCATAGACTAGCTGGAATGATGAGGTGCCAATGGATTTCTTTACACTGATTCTGTCAGCCCACAAAGCATGAGTCAATTTTGTGTTCCAGGCCTTCTTGTTGTCTTGCAACAAATTTTTGATTATCCTCATCAGAATCTTGTTTGAAGATTCTTCCAACCCATTTCCTTGCGGGTAATAGGCCGTGGAATGCCCCAAATGTATGTGATATTTGAAACAAAACTCAACAATCTTCTTTGATTTGAATGCGACAACATTGTCAGTGAACAAATTCCTAGGCAATCCAAACCTTGACAAGATGTTCTCCTCCAAAAACTGAATAATTATTGTCTTAGTAGCATGTCTAGTTGGGATGGATTCAATCCATTTGGTGAAATAATCAGTGGCAATGAGAATCCACTTGTGTTTCTCTGAGGAATACGGGTTTATTTCTCCAATGAAATCCAATCCATATTGTTGGAAAGGGGCCTCAACATGTATTGGCTTCAGAGGTAATGGAAAAAGATTCCTCCTCCCTTCAAGGATCTGACACTTACGGCAGGAAAAAATATCCTTGTGGGTGTCAAAAAAGATGGTGAGCCAATTAAATCATGCTCTCAGAATTTTATTCACAGTGGTATTCCAGTAATGATGGCCTCCACATTCTCCTGCATGAAACTCCTCAATGAGCTTCTTTGTCTCTTGTTCATTAACACAGTTCAACAGAACCCCTCCTGATTCTTTCCAATACAATTTCCCATTCAAGATGCAAAACTTTGCTTCCTTCTGCTTGAGGAATCCGACCCTTGTTCTATCCATATCCTGTGGATCTTGCAAATGTTGCAACACTAAGATGATGTCAATGTACCATGAGGATGATAGGAAATATTCAGCCACTTGTAGCTCTGATCGCTCCTCAGGGTTTTTCTCTTCTGTTGATAATTCAGCTACCATGTGCATGCTGAGTAGATCACAATTAGACTGTGCCATGAGGTTTGCTAGTCCTTGGTCTTTAATCATCTTTGTGGGCTTAATATCCAAGTCATACTCAAGTAAGAATGCTATCCATTTTCCCCTTCTACCCTCAGGATCTGGTTGGGTTAGAATATCCTTCACTGCACTGGTGAGAACATGAGTAATGATGTGAGAATGCAGGATGTACACCTGGAACTTCTTCAATGCCTGTACCAGAGCATAAGCATGCTTTTCCAGAATGTTGTATTTCAGTGGGGCATCTCTCAATGTTTTGTTGTAGAAAGCAATGGGATGCTCATTTCCATCATGATTCTTTTGTAACAATACCCCTTTCACTATGTGCTCTAAAGCAAATGAGAATGTGAGGAAATATTTGGAGAAATCATGCCTTACCAATACAGGTGCTTATGGTATAGCCTTCTTTATGTCCTCAAAAGACTGCTTTTCTTCAGGTTTCCACTTGATCTCATTCTTTTCTCATCATACTAGTTATCCACCTCACAATCTCAGCAAAAACAACAATAAACCTTCTAAGAAAACCCACCCTTCCTAGAAAAGATTGAACCTCAACCTTGTTCCGAGGGAGCTCAATTTTATGTATGGATTCAAATATTTTTTGGTCTATTTTGATTCCTTCCTGGGAGATTATGTGCCTGCGCAACTTCCCCTCTTTCATAGCAAAGTGGGACTTCCTCGGATTCAAAGAGATGCTGAACTTTCTGCATTTTTTGAACACTCTTAGCAGGCCCGTGCGACGTGTTCCTCATTAGACTTTGAAAAAATAGTGATGTCATCTAAATAGAGGACCAAAATCTTGTCCTTCTCATTAACAAATGCTATGTCCATGGCTCATTAAAAGGTTTCCCTTGCATTCATGAGTCTGAAAGGCATTTTTACATACATAAAGGTACCTTAGGGTGTGGTGAAGCAAGTCTTCTCTTGGTCTTCTGGGTGCACCATGATCTGATTGTAGACCGAGAAGCCATCCAAAGTGGAGATCTTTTGAAAGCCTACCACCCTCTGCAGAATGTGGTCCATCTTAGGAAGAGCATAATGGTCTTTTAAAGAGACTGTTCAGATTTCTGAAATCAATGCACAACCTTATTTCTTCATTCTTATTCCTCATCGGAACTAAGTTGGCCACCCACCTTGAGAACCTAAGAGCCACAATGTTTTGTCTCGAACAACTTCTTTATTTATTTTTCAATCAGGGGTAGGAGATTGGGGTTAATTCTACTTAGTTTTTGATTGACAGGAATCTCATCATTTTTTATTGGTATAGTGTGCTAAATTATACTTGTGTCATAAGCTTTAAGATCATGTTGCTGCTGCAACTGCTTCCCCCAATTTTTTTACATTTTAGGGCCCCTCCTTACATTTCTATGCTTTACACTTGTTGCCCAACTCATATTTTTTCCTCCCTGCATATGTAGGTTTTCCTAGAAGCTTGAGCATAAGGTTTTTCCCTAAGCCTGAAAGGTGATTTTGGTAAAAAAATACTTAGGCGTCACCAAGAAACAAGCCTTACAAGAAGATCCTCTTTTGATTTACAAATCAATGGCTGAGAATCGCTCCGCACAAATCAATGCTAAGAACTGGAGGGAGCGAAAGGGAGGAATCAGAAAATCCAAGTTTAGCTTATGAAAAAGATGCAAATCCGCCTTTCGTCTTCCGCAGTTCAAGATCCAACGGTCCAGAGGGTTTTTGCGAAGATCGACGGTTAGGGAAAGGGTGGGATCGGAAAAGTAAAATTAAACTTCATGACAAATTGACATTCTGCTTTCTGGAAGTGCGGAAGCAAAAATGCGGAAGAGGAAAGTTTAAGTATGAACTTCGTGAAAGATTGGAATCTCGATTTCTGACTTCCGCATAGATAAACAATTCAGAAAGATTCCCCATAGATCAAAGGCTCAGAAGGATGCGTAAATGCGGAGTCAGAAAAGCCAAAGTTAAACTTCGTGACAAGTTGATATTCTGTTTTTCGATTTCCGAAGTGCAAAAGTGCGGAAGCGAAAATGCGGAGGCAGAAAAGACAAAGTTAAACTTAGTGACAAATTGACATTCCACTTTCCGAAGTGTGGAAGTGGAAAGACGGAAGTTAAACTTCGTGACAAATTGATATTCCGCTTTCCGATTTCTGAAGTGAAGAGTGCGGAGGATAAAAGTTGAAATTTTTACTTCGTGAGAAATTGAAAGTCCACTTTCCGATTTACGAAGTGTGGAAAGATGGAAGCAAAAAGTTAAGGTTTGAACTTCGTGAAAGATTGGAATCCTGATTTCCAATTTCAACATAGATCAACGGTTCAGAAAGCTTTTGCACAGATGAACGACTCATAAGGGTGCATAAGTGCGGAAGCAGAAAGGTTAAAGTTTATTTTCGGAAAAGATTGACTTTTCATTTTTCGATTTCTATTTTTTGGAAAAGTGCAGAAGCGGAAATTTAAGGTTTGAACTTCATGACAAGTTGAAAGCCCGCTTTCCGATTTTCGAAGTGTGGAATCAGAAAGTTAAAGTTTAAACTTTGTGACAAGTTGGCATTCCGCTTTCCGACTTTCAAAGTGCTGAAGGGAGGAAGCGGAAGTGTGGAGTCGGAAAAGCCAAAGTTTAAATCTTAAAAAAGATGACATTCCACTTCCCGATTTTCGAAGTCCGAAAGGGCGGAATTGGAAAGAAGATGTCAGGGCTACATGATCTAACAGATCAAATCAAACCCAACCCATCCTAAGATGATATGAGCCGTTCAATCCGTGTTTTTTTTGTTTGACTGTGAACTTGTTGCAGCTGCCACCTGTTTCCCAAATTTCTAAAAAATTTTGGACCCTCCTTTTATTGTTATCTTGCCTAGGATTGTTTGGATCCCTGAACTCTGTTTTTCCTCTGCTACAATTTGGATTTTTGAAGTTGATTTGAGGTAAACTATTTTCCTTCATTTCGAAAGTTGAATGATACAAAAATGCCTTTGTCTAGCTACTGCTTTTGACTGTGAAACTTTAAGTTTTGATTTGTAAATGTTTCCATTTATCGCTGTCGGAAGTCATTTGAACAGTGAATCGGGGCAGTGGTTCTCTACGCAGCTGCCATTGCGGAAGGTAAATAATGAACGTCCTAATGGACAGTCATGTTTTTTGCCCATGGGATTTTATCTCCTTTGTGTTATTTTTCAAAAAACTTTTACTTTTTGACTTTCGACATTTTCTGTTTTATCAAGGTCAGAGCATTAGTCTTTTGCGTTGCCGCCGTTTCAGACGGCAAATAGAAAAAACCCCGACGGAAATCCCTTATCCTTGCCGATTCCGTGGTTTTATTGCCTAAACCTTTTGCTTTTAAATGATTTGCTTTCTTTTCGCTATCAGAACAGTGTTTGACAATTGATCGGAGGGCTAGTCCTTTGCGTTTCCAACACGGCGGCGACATTGAGCTTTGAGTTGCTGATACGTAGTCATTAGTTGTTTCAATTGCCGACGGTTTTGTGTTTTGTGGGGTCCGTAGTCAGTTTGTCATTCGCTGTTGCGGCGATCTATCACACTATCTCTCTGACGTTTAGTTGTTTAATCTACAAATGCTTTATTAGTTAGTCCTCCGAGCCTCCGATCATCGATGTTTTCAGTTGGTCGCGGAACCCATAGTTTGTCCGTCGACCGCTGTTGTGGCTCCTTAGTGAACTAATTGCCCGATGCTTAGTTATTCCACTCGCCGATAGGGTTTTCCTGCTACTATATTTACTGATGGTTAGTATATATTGGAACGGGGTCTTATTTTATTATTTATCCTTGTAAAAACTTGCGTTTTCTCTATCCTTGTCGAGTCGAACTGTACCAACATGCTTAGCTGTCAGGATTTCGTTTATTTGGAGTGCTGCCGTGGAAGTTTCGAACCATCCCATCGAATGCACAACTTGATTTCCAGGTAGGCCAACCATGGTTTCTCCTTCCTCTTGATTTTATGGGTCATTTTGGGAACTAGGGTCTTCCCTGGTTAGGTTTTCCTGCCGTTGTATAGTTAGCCGTCTAAAATGAATTTTTATCCTTACGACGTGAGGTATTAGTTAGATTAACAGTTTTGGCAGTGGGGGTTTTTCTTAAGCCTGTTTTTGAACCATTATGGAAGCTCGATTCTGGTCTGAAGGTTTAGGTAGTTGGTGCAGACAAGCGTTACGCTATCTGTACTGACTTTTGTGGGGTTGTTTATGGCTGTCCGGGGGGAGTTTTTAGTTTTCTTAGGCACTCACCCTAGTTTCGAGGAACGACGAGGGGTTTTCAACATTTTAGTCGAGCTGGGATTTCCACATTTTTTATTACAATTGATAGTGTGGTTCTTGTGATTGAAGAATTACAGTATTTTGATTGCAGTCTGATTTTAATGATAGGTTCTCTATCGGGTTTATGTTTTAGTTGCAGACATACTTAGAGAATTTTAAACCCAGCTACAGAAGTTCCTTTTTCCTTTTCATTTTCTTTCATGCATTAACGTTCTGTATAGTTTATTTGTGAAAATGCATATGGATGAGGTAAATAGTTTTATACAGTTCTCCTTCATTTTTAACACTAGCTAAAAGCTCCAATGGTCTAAGAACATATTGCGTTTGGTGCCTGATGCAGGGTTCGAAGAACTGACTATATATGCAAACATCGAGAAATCTGCTTTGATGAAGGTAGCCACTAGACCTGAGCTGTTCCCATGCTCCGAGGTGATCGACTGGATTCTGCCTAGGGTAGATGTAACTACAATGATCTTGGAGAATACTGCCAAATAGGGATATGTTGCATACAGTCCTACTTATGTCTCAATGGCATATCACCTGCCTCCTGCTCAAATCTACTTAACTGAAAGTTGGCCGAAAGAGATAAATTTGGACCTGGTCGAAACAGTCAAAATAATGATGATACCAGGGAAGAACTTTCGAACAAGGCCATAAGGGGAATATGAAACAACCACTCTCAGGACTCCTTATAGATTTATAGCACTGATGCTGAATAGAATTTTTGGGAGATCTCATGGAAAAAGCTTCAAGTTGGGATGGATACCAATCATTTTCTATGTGGCCACTCAGGGGACCATATTCAACTGGGCAAACATAGTGTCCAATAGCCTCTCAACATGCATATCTTCAGCTTTGGGAGGGGTGTCACAGAAGAAGTCATAGTTCTACATGAGCTCTATCTTAGTGGACTGTATATTATGTACCCAGTCATTTCCAGTCTTAAGGTGTAATTGGGATAGGGACATGACCCCTGTATACACTGCATACAAATTATTTTGGGCACACAAATACTATAGCCACTACGAAGAGATATGTGAACACTTCATTATGCCTTTGTACACTCTAATTTTCTTGGAAGAATGTAACTGTATGTCCAATGAGGCACTCAAAGTCATTGAGGAATATGGAAATTATTATCTGACTGATGAAGGGATGTATATTAGAATGTATGGTGACTCTAGGGCACCTTCTCTACTTCCTAAATATGCCACTGATTATGTGCTGCATAAAGAAGCAGTTAGACAGGTATATCTTAATGGTGTAGGGAGTTTTTTGTTCGAACATAAGAAGGCAACATATCCTACCATACCTTTCTGGTTAGGGATTTATAAGTTTACAAAGGTCAAAGAAACTGCAAAATTCGTGAAGGATCTGGAGCACTTTCATTTTGGTGAGATGAAATTCCACAAGAATGACTCCCAAAATAAGGTTGCAGAGCATTGCAAAGAGGCAAATGTTCATTTTGAATACGCAAATTTCTAGGACAAGGATGAAGAAATCTTCAGAAATGCAAAGAATATGACTGCATTAAAGAAGAGATTTAAACAAAAAATCACTGTTGTGGGTGGAAAGGGCAAAACCACACAGAAGAAATCTGAAGAAGAAGAAGCCAAAAAGAGGGAAGAGGATGCTAGGAGGCTAGCACAAGAGGCAGAAAATTGGCTAAAGAATGAAGAAAAAGAAAGAAAGAGAGCTGTCGAGGAATCAACATAGAAGGAGGAGGAGGAAAGAAAGAAGAAGGAAGATGCAGAGATAAAGAAAAAACAAGAAGAAACTGAAGGTTTAAGATTGACAAGATCTAAAATAGATCAGCAGACTACTGACCCATTAGACACTCAGGGGGCACACGATGATACAGACATAGGGCATGGACAAGATAATCCTGATCCTCAGGAGCCTGCTGCA
Source organism: Pseudotsuga menziesii (assembly GCA_001517045.1). Lineage (NCBI taxonomy): Eukaryota > Viridiplantae > Streptophyta > Pinopsida > Pinales > Pinaceae > Pseudotsuga > Pseudotsuga menziesii. The sequence goes on along the minus strand of LPNX011189016.1, from coordinate 181,657 downwards.
ACTTTTGGCAGCACTCAAGAACAAGTGGTGTTTTCTTGGAATGAATTTGATACCTTTCAAGCAGAAAGAAGGAGGAGAGGTTCCTGATTTCAGTACTATCTTCTATGACAAGGAGAAGAAAAGGATTGTCAAAAGAACCAAAAAAAGGGTTGAAACAGGAGGACAATCAGGTAAGATGATAACTGATAAAAATTTGGTGTATGGCACAGATGTAGATCCAAAATTGATAGCAAGAGTTGGGGTGGCATTAACCCAAGCTACAGAAGATAATGTAGATAGACTGATGATGGATCTGGAGCAATCAAGAAAGAAAGCAGCTCAGTTAAAAGAAACACTGAAGAAAGAAAGAGATGAAGGCCACAAGCTGAAGAGAAAATTTGAGGACATGCAAAATGAAGTGAAGACTTCAAAGGCAGAGCTCCAGACTCTGCAGGAAAATAAGATGACTTTAGAAGTTGCTGTAGAGAAAAATGCTCAGAACAGCTTGGAAGAATTACAGAAACTGTAGTTAGAGCTTCAAGTGCTGAAAACTGAGAAGACTGACCTTCAAGTATCATACGAGACTCTAAGATCATAGAAGGTCCAACTGCGAAGCAAGGTAATTGAGCTGGAATCAGAGAAGGCTGCCACTGAAGAGAGAGAGAAACAATATCAAATGCAGATAGCAGTTTTGGAGGGGGACATAGTGCTTCATTGACAACATCACTAAAAGATGCTATGGGACAGAATATGGATGTCCAACCTTTGAAAGAATATGTTCTGGCCCAGAGAAAGAAAATCCACCAACTACAAGTGTGCATTGAGGAAGAAAGGTGTAAGATTGTGCAAATAGATGGAAAATTAGAAGAAATATTGGACACCACTTCATATTTTGTAGATAGATGTCAGTATATTTTGGAGGTCCTGACTGGAAGGATAGTGTGGATAGAAACAAATGAAGAACCCCTGCGGAGCTACCAGCTAAAGATCGACATAGTTTAAAGAAGGATTACGACTTATTGGAGTTCATAATAAATACTGCGGAAGAATTCAAGAATACTGTGAAGAAAACGAAAGGATTATGTGCTGAATACTACAGAAGAATGATAGTCACATACAATAGATGTCAAGTTAGTGCAGATAAAAGACTGGGTGCGATACCAGAACATGAGTTGTTCATAGAACAACTACAGAACATGTATCAGGAAGGCGAGCATGAGATCCAACAAGTTAAGGATCTAGATGAACAAATTCTGGAGAAAGCAGTACCTCATGCAGTAGTAAGCATCCATTTACTTGAAGATCAAGTGCGCCTGAGTCCGGTAAGAATAGAAGTGGTTAAGAATCAGGCTGCAAAGTATGAGATAAGCATCCGTTTAATTGAACCATCAGATTTTGAGAGCATAGCAGTAGAGGCCCAGGTGTGGAAAAAGTTTATTAATGACCAAGCGGGGCCCTCTTCATAAGAGTGTTCTATTTATTTTTGTTTTAAATGTAATATATTGTATAAATTATGAGCAGTCACTACAGGACAAAATTTTGGGATTGAAACATTGGGGAATCCCAAAAGCCATTTGGGGGTAGCCCAAAGGTTTTGCTTTTGTATAAGTATAGGAGAGTTAGATGTAGAAAATGACTTTTCTTTCCCATGCAATTTTCGAGAGTTATTGTAAGAAGAACTACTTCCTTTTGCAATAAAGAGTTACAATTTTTTATGCTGGAGAAAGTTTGGTGGACTGTTTCAAATGCTTTGCTGTGGATTAGTTGAATGTGAACTATTGCGTTTAAAGCTCATGTCCATTAACCGTGAGATCGTTCTAACTCATTGCATTTCTGCTTATGTTATGGATGTCTTATAGTTTATTCTGTGAAATTTCCATTGTGAGAAATGGAGGTTGTCATAAACAATAAGCTATCTTGTTGTCAATATTTTTCTTAATGTTCATGTGTTCTGAAATAAATAACAACTATCTGTAATTGTTCATAATACATGTGTAGAAATACATTACTCATTGTCAACTGTTAATTCTGCTCCCTAGGGATAGGTTAGTTAGATAAATTTATTTTCTTGCTGTGTGTGATTTAGATGCGAGAGATTTAAGACGAGAGGTAAGAACCTGTGCATCACATTGTGACGCTTCTCGTTATCTCTATCAATCTGCATTTTTAGATAGGCACTTGCGCCTCATACTTAAATCCAAAAACTAAAAATATACACAGTGGACCGGGCCATAACCGGTAAAACATTTTATTTTGTTACTTGAACTACGGTAGCCGGACCATAAACCAGACGGATTCCCCATACCAAACAATAACGGGCTAGTTGGGAACGTTATTGGGGAGAATCCCTAACTGTTGTTATCTGCGATTTTCTAGGCCTCAACAGAACCATTGGGGAAACTGAGAACTTCCCCCCTGAAGCTTAAATTAGATAAAACTGTTGTGTAAAAGGGCGTTGGTCATTATTTATTTTCTGTTTAATAATTAATGCATATCATTAAATTGAAACACTATCGATTATTGTTGTTTCCAGATCAGATATATCTCTCGTTATGTTTTCTTTCTACGTCGCAGGTATTATTGCTCACCAGGTTCGAAAGAGGGAAGCGTGAAACAGACGTAGAGGCAGAGGATTAATCATCAGGAGATAGTACACATGGAGGCGCAGTAGCTTGACTAGTTCTTGAGCCAACAAAATCAATTTCACCATGTAAAGATGCAGAAAAAAGTAAAGGAGTGTGTATTTCCATCAGGGCAAGGCCTGTGTAATTTGTTTTTATTTGTTTGTTTTTGAAACCGTTAGATTCAGCCATGTGGGAGAATAATAAGCTTGGGAACCTCCCGGGTGATGGATAGAGATAGTATAAATAGGGGTGCAAAGCACCATAGAAAGGACTTTTTTTCTGGTGAAAGAATTATGGACTATTTTTGTAAAAGAGCTACCTCTTTGCTAATAAGAAGGATCATTTTGCTGCAACAACGGGCTTTCCCAGAGATTTAATCGGAATGTGTGGAATGCATACTGTAGAACTATTTCTTCTTGCTTCTGTACATCATAAAATGATATTTTTCTAATGTCTTGGAACTATTTCCTTGGTCATGAATGTCTGTTGTATGTATAAATGTCTGTGTTGACAGGGTAATAAATGATTTAATTATATTAGAGATACCTATGGTATTCTTTCTTCTGTGAATGTGATTATTGTGTTGGTACGACTATCTGTTAGACCTTTATGAGCATTTACAGTATATTAATCTGAACTGTAAATTTGCTCCCTGGTCGGGGATAGAATAGCTTAGTTTTAGATCTAGATTAGACCTACATTTAGCTTAGGAACCTGCACATCATTCTTTAAACAAAAATTACATAAACGGTGGACTGGGCCATAACTAGTAAAAGATTAAAGAACTTAATCTACGGTAACCAGAACCATGAACCAAATCGATTCCCCACACCAAACGGTGTCTGATCTAATTGGGATTGTTCACCGGGGAGAATACCTACTGTTTGATACTTAGGTTTTTCCAGGAGTCAACAGAATTGGCGCTAGAAAGAGGGTATGAGCTAGAGCATGGCCTATAGAGGAAATACAAATTTTCAAAGAATATTACATTGGAACAACATCAGAAAACACTTTCCCTGAAAATATTTTTCCTCAAAAACAAGAAAAAGAACAGATAGGTTCTGGAGAAGAGGAATCAGAACGTTTGTATGCTGTCCCATTTGAAGAAGTAGATATGTTTAGGAGACATACAAGATCCTACATTAAGAAAATTGGGGTTTTAAATTTATTCTTGCTTTACCTAGAAGGCAAGCTTCCAAGAAATTTACCTCATACATAAGGATTCAATTCTTGTGGGAAATTTGGAAGGACTGGTAGATCTATCCATCCAAGAAATTGTTCAGCCTCTTGATCAAGTAGATCCAGAATCCCATGAAACTTCTATGTTTAGTCAATCTCCACCATAGTCTCCACCTCAAATCATGGCTGCTGTTAATCAACCAACATGGAGAGAAAGAACGCCACTCAACCTGGTTGCTCGATTGCATGATTTGCCTAAGAACCCAGAAAAGGTGTTACCAAATTTTGATCTTGGAAAGATGTTTCTGCTGAAGATTACTTACATAATTTTTATCTGGCTTTGAATTTTTTAAATGTTGACCATGATGATGTGGGTTTCAGACTTTTTCAATATACTTTTGAACCTAAAGCATCTTCATGGTATTTTATTCTACAAGCTAATTCAATAGTAAATTGGGATGGTTTTGAAAAGGCATTCTTACGGAAATTTGAAAACCAGAAAACTGTAGCCACTCTCATGAAAGAATTACTGTCTATGAGAATGGAAAAGAAAGAAAAGGCCTAAGAATTTAATCAGTGATTCACCACTTTATTGAATAATTTTAGTGCTGCAACAAAACCAGCTGAAGAGTCTTTAATAGAATATTATACTAGTACAACACTTGATCCGCAAATAACAATGTTTGTGAAAAGGGCTGGTAAAGTTACATTGGTGGAAAACTATGAAGAGGCCAAGAAGGTAGAGACAGAGCTGGATAGTATAGAAAAACATACTCCAGAACCTGATTTGAAACATACCACAGGAAAAAGGCCTTTGCTATTGACCAAGCCTAAAGAAGAACACTCTAATGAGATAGAAAATGTAGTGAAAATGGTACAAAAATTGTCAAATAAATAGTGGACATGGAAAAGGATAAGGGAGCTAGTTCTTATAGAAATCCATTCAACCCTTATTAGAAAAAAAAGGAAGAGAATGGGCCATCCCAACCACATATGCATAACACTATTGTTTTACATTTTATTGAAGTAGGTATGGATAACTTCTGTACTTTTCACCAAGAACCTCATTCTGAAAAGAGATTTCCACAGTGGGTTAATTCAATGACTATGGTAACCTCATTCTGAAAAGAGATGTCCACAGGGGGTTAATTCAATGACTCTGGTTATGAATCAATTATTAGATACCCGTCTAACAGATCCTGAAGAAGAGCAAGCCCAAACTAATGAGCCAGAACAAAAAAAAGAAGAAACCACTATGATATTATGGGATTAGGAGCCTACTTTGGGGCTTAGTGAAGATGAACCTATGGAGGAAATTCAAACGTCTTAAGTTAATGTCACGATGATAGTAAAGGCCCAATAGTGGATGAAAGTATGTTATGAACTAAAATAAATAAGTTTAGAGAAAAAATGAAGAAAATTCTCGGTCCTGCTCAAACAACAACTAAGCCTAATCCAACAAATATAAAAGAGACAATCCTAGTAGTTGGCAAACCAATGAAGACAACAATTAATAAACCAGTGGAAACTTTGGCAAATAAAATAGAGACTACTAAAGAACAGGGCATGGGGTATGATATTGTAGAATACATTAAGAAAATGAAGTCAAAAATTTCTATATTTGAACTATGTAATTTGCCTCAACAAAGGAAGAAACTTGTAGAAGCTTTTAATTCACAAACTAGTAGTATCCCAAAATCCAAAGAATCTGATGATGAAGTAAATGACGCAAGCATTGGGGGAAAGTCTAAATCTCAGAATTTACCTTTTCTATTATTATTTGAGATTTTTAATCATTATGTACATAACTGTTTGGTACATTCTGGGGCTTCATCAAACATTATTCCACCTTCATTATGTAAAAGGATTAATGGCCAACCCATACCATCCCCATCTTGGATAATTCAACTAGATAGATCTGTTGTTAAAGTCATAGGGGAAATGAAAGATGTTTTGATTCGTTTATATGCTGATCCCAGGGTCTGTCAATTTATAGATATTATGGTGGTTGATATACCAAAAGCTTATGGATTAATTTTGAGTAGGGACTGGTCAACGAAACTAAATGGTTACTTTGCAACTGACTAGTCTCACATGTGGCTGCCATTCAACAATAGTCAAAACCAAATTAAAATAGTAAGCGAACCACACATGAAGTATAATGTAACTCAGTTAGAAGGGAAGAATGAACCTGTGAAATTCTCATCTTCAGTTTTAGGAAATTACTTTTTAGAGCTCGAACCAGGGAACTACCAAGCTGAAGAAGCCAGTTGTGAATCAGACACACAGTCTGATATCCTTCAATTCTCATGGGATGATAATATTGATTGTAATATATTTAACTTAGTGACTAACATAGGAGATGATACTAACCAGTTAGAGTTAGATGATAGATTTTAGTTTCTGTATTTTGATGGTTCTAAAACCCAAGAGGGATCATGGGTAGGTTACAGCCCGATTGATCCAGATAGGAATAAACATTTTCTCTCTTGTATACTAGCGTTCGAGTGCACACATAATACTGCCGAGTATGAAGCTCTAGTTCTAGGCCTGAAGAAAGCTATGGAACTCAAGGTTAAACATTTAAAAGTTTTTGGTGATTTTGAGATAGTTGTCATACAAAGTAAAAAACACCATTCATTGTTTATCCCCGCATATTAAAGTATACTAGTATGAGGTATGGAATTTGATTATGCACTTCAATGCTTTTAATATAAATGCAATACCTAGATTGCAAAAGTTGCAGTTGATTTATTAGCTACTTCTGCATCTAGATTAGTACCAACAAATAACAAATGTTCTATTGAATTGATTTTCAGGCCATCAGTACCTGATAATGTTACAAATCTGAGGGCATTCGATGACGATGAGTAGATTATCGATCTTTTGACAAATGAAGAATCTTTTAAAGAATCGATAATTGATGAAGAAGAAAATTTGTCAGGTTTACAAAATGAAGACACAGTTAAAGGAAATTTCATTCCTTAAGCGGTAAGAACCCTCGAAGGGATGTTTGATTTGCAGAGTAAATTCTTGAAACCAGCGAATGTGAAGATGAACAGTTCATCAATGTAGCATGAGATGGTCAATATGGGATCAGTAGCTGAACCCAAATATTTAAATTTTGGTAAATGTTGCTCGCCTGAAGAAATATGTAAGTTTATCAAGTTGTTTCAGCAATACAAAGACATCTTCTCCTGGACATATGAATATCTAAAGAGTTATGACACTCGTATTATCCAGCATGTGATTCCTATCAAAACTGGGGAAAACCGTTTCAACAACAACTTAGAAAGATGCACCCGAAGTTAGAACCTCTGATCCATAATGAAGTAAAGAAGTCACTGGACGCAAAGATCATTTTCAAGGTTTAGCATTCAGAATGGGTGGCCAATCTAGTCCCAGTGAGAAAAAATTCAGGGGAGATAAGGCTGTGCGTTGACTTCAGGAACTTAAATAGAGAATCATATAAAGATAACTATCCAGTTCCACCAATGGAACAGATCTTATAGATGGTTTCAGGATCAGAATTGTTCTCCTTATTAGATGGATTTTTAGGGTATAATCAAGTGTTAGTGGCCGAGCAGGACCGGTTAAAGACAAAATTTCATACAAAGTGGGGAACATTCACTTATAGAAGAATGCCTTTTGGCCTCATGAACACCAAAGCCACATTTTAAAGGGCGATGGACTTTAGATTCATAGGTTTAAGTGGCCACTATGTAGTAGTGTACTTGGATGATGTAAAAATTTTCTCCAAGAGAAGAGAAGACCATGTTTTTCACTTAAAGCAGATTTTTGACCACTGTAGAAAATATGGTATATCTCAACCCAAAGAAAAGCATCTTTGCAGTTCTTGAAGGAAAATTGTTGGGATACATCATCTCAAAGAAGGGAATCTCAATAGATAAAGAGAGAGTTGAGGCTATAACTTAGATTCCCATTCCCCATAAAAGGAAATCTATGCAATCATTTATGGGCACAATAAATTTTGTTCGAAGGTTTGTCCTTGATTTTTCTCAAATTGTGAAACCTCTGCAGCAAATGGTGAAGCAAAGTGTATAGTTCAAGTGGATTGACATTGAGAAAGTTTCCTTTAAAGATATCAAATTAGAAATAGCTCAGGCACCTCCTTTGCAGAGTCTAGACTTTGAAAATGACTTTATTTTATATACTTTTGCTTCAGACAACTCTCTTGCAGCAGTGCTTATGCAAAAAGAGGAATTGGCAGATGAATACCCAATATCATTCATGAGTACTGGGTTACAAGGGGCTGAATTGAATTACCCAGCCGTGGAAAAGAAAGCATATGTACTCTTCGAGGCAACAAAACAGTTCAGATTCTATATTCTAAAAAACAGAACAAAATTTGTAGTTCCTCACCTAACTGTTAGGTCTCTTTTTGTGCAAAAGGAACTGGGTGAGCAAAGAGGGAATTGAGTGACTGCCCTGCACGAGTATGAACTAGAATTCAAACCAGCTATCATCATCATAGGTCAAGGATTGTGCAAGTTGATAGCAGATCATCAAACTGATAAAGATCCTAATTGGGAGAATGAAGTTGGAGTGAACTTGATTGATATATGTTCTATATTCATTGCTCCTGAATATTGGTACAGAGATCTGGTGTACTATCTCAATAAGCATATCTACGGGAGCATTGGAGCTCCACACAAAGAAGGGAAATTCAGTTGAAGTTAGCCCCATATCAAATAATGGATGGAGTGCTTTTCAGAAAAAAATTAATGATGGAGTTTTGCTCAGATGTCTGGAAAGAGAAGATGCCTCCAAAATAGTCAAAGATTTGCATGACGGACCAGCACGAGGACATTATTTTGGGGATACCACATCTCACAAGATACCTAGAGCTAGATATTACTGGCCAACTTTGTTTAAAGATGCCCATGCCTATGCAAGAAAGTGTGATGTATGTTAGAGGAGTGGTGGAAAATTGGCAAAAGTGGCGGGACCGTTACAACCTATTACTATTTTAGATCCTTTTGAACAATGGGGCATAGATGTTATTGGGGAAATCAATCCGAATTCTTCATTACGACATCGATATATCCTTACGACTACTGATTATTTCACATGATGGGTGGAAGCGATTCCATTGCGCAAAGTGAATGAAGATGTTGTTATTGACTTCTTGCAAGAGAACATTATGAAGAAGTTTGGAGTTCCAATTTCTCTTATTTTTGATAATGCATCTTATTTATCATCTGTTAAAATAACTGAGTTTTCTTATGAAAAGGGAATTAAGTTGTATTACTCAACTAATTATTGTCCTTAGGGAAATGTTTTAGCGAAATCGACAAATAATAATCTTATTCGAATTTTGGAGAAAACTGTTATTGAAAATTAGAGAAATTGGCACTCAGCCCTTCCAAATGCATTGTGGGCAGACAGGGTCACTCCAAATAATTCCTTAGGAGTGTCTCCCTATACTCTGGTATATGGAAAATAAGATTTATTTCCCCCAAATATTCTTCTCCCATATTCACAGTTAGCTCAAGCCTCAAGGGGTTCTAGTAGCGAAGTTTTACAAGCACGAATTGACACTTTGTTAAAATTGGAGGAGCTTCGGCAAACGGCTAGAGATAATTTCAACCAACATCAGGGTGTCATCAAAAGATGGTTCGAAAAGAGAAAATATGGTAAACGAAACTTTGATGTAGGAGACCTGGTTTTGAAATGGGATAATCCTCATGCAGAAAAGGGCAAGCACATAAAGTTCCAACATTTATGGATTGGCCCTTATCTAGTCACTGAAAAGTTAGGCCCTACAACTTACAAATTGCAAGATTTACAAGGACAGGAAGAAAGTCTTCCTGTAAATGGCAGTTGTCTCAAACATTACTTTACTTAGAGTCGTAGGAACCCTGCGTACATAAATAAACTTGTTGTTATTGATTTTGTTTTCCAGTTGTTTATTTTCCTGCTTTGTTTCACCTTATTTCATAGCCTTAGTTTGTCTTCTTTTATTAAAATAACTCAATCTTTGGTGCTTGGAAATATAGAAATATGATTAAACTCAAAATATTTGGATGTCAGGAATCGCCTATGGGAAAGAGAAAATGGTAAAGTTTGATCATAATGAGATTCTTTAAATGTTGACAAACAATGAAAAGGGAAGCTAGTCTTCAATCTCACATTTGAATCATTATAACCCATGCAAAATAACCAAGAATCATGAGGTATGGAGTACTATCTCAGGGTTTCATCCATTCTCACATTAATACTTGTCACAGGAAGCATATCATGATAGACCCATGGAAAGGAAGCAGGTTTGACGGATGTATGGTATTCAAAATAATCCCATTGCTACAAATAAAAAAGGGCCAAACGGCTTAGATTGAAAAGTCAAATTTCTAAAATATTCAGTCTTCAATTAAAGAAATGATGCTGACGAAATAAAAAAAAACAGAATAAAAGGGTTGTCAAAATAGCAAAGATCAACACGGTTCTTCTCTGTTCGTGAGGATAAGTAAACAAAGCTGTCACTCACACAAAAGGACATTGTGGATGGAAGAACCTGTACCAAATTCTCAAAGAAAAAGGAATGCCGAGAAGACTTTTTCAGTCATAAAGAAAGCATCAAAATAATGCTAATAGCATGGGAATGAGGAACAAACGAATACATCTTTCTTACTCCGTTACGATCCCGTGGAGTCTTATCTGGTGGCAAATTAAAGACAGGGGGTAAATGAAATTCATACTTTGACCCCGGGGGAGTTATCAAGACACTAAACTCTTGGTTATCTTACTCCCAAAGAAATGATATCAAATGTGATGCTTGAAAGTTGCATCCCTGAATGCATTTGGTTTAAAGATGTCTTGGGGATTACATTTTAAGTAATCATTGAACATGCACAGTACGGTATCGTATGGCATTTTTGTTCTTCAAAGAAGTTTCATTAGAGGAAATTTGAGGTCTAAAATGGGCCTCCTAAAGAAAATAATAAAATAATAGTTAAAATAATAAAATAATAGGTAAAATAATAAAATAATATCTATTAATTTTGGAGGAAGAATGAAAAAAACTATTTTTGTTTGTATTTTTGACATATCTCCCAGTGTTTTCACTCAAATTTCGAGCGTGAGAGCTCGTTGGATGCATAATTAAATTACGAATCCAATGAGTACCTAAAATGCATACTTTTGACAGGCCCTACTACCCCAAAAATAAGAAATACCTGAAAAACGTGATGATTGTTGATAAGTTGAAAATACGATAAAAAAAGTAGTTTTTTTTATGAAAAATATGTCAATTCAACCATTATGGTTGACTCATTTTAATAAAATTCTATTGGTTCTTGAATTCCAACTCACAAGAATTTATTGTTGGCACGTTTTCTTATAAGGCCCAGTTTAGACCCCAAATTTCCTCTAATGTTTTTCAGAGATCTGTATTCACCAACTAGTCGCCAATTATTGTTGCTAGAACTGTTTCCCCAAATTTTTTTACATTTTAGGGCACCTCCTTACATTTTTATGCTTTACACTTGTTGCCCAAGTCATATTTTTCCTCCCTGCATACTTAGTTTTTACTAGAAGCTCGAGCATAAGGTTTTTCCCTAAGTTTGAAAGGTGATTCTGGTAAAAAATACTTAGGCACGACTAAGAAACAAGCCTTACAAGAATATCCGCTTTTGATTTACAAATCAAGGGATGAGAATCGCTCCACACAAATCAACGAACAAGAAATGGCGAGAGGAGAAGGGAGGAATTGGAAAATCCAAGTTTAGCTTATGAAAAAGTTGCAAATCCACATTCCACCTTCCACAGTTCAAGATCCAACGATCCAGATGATTTCCGCAAAGATCGACGGTCAAGGAAAGGGCGGAAGCGAAAAAACGGAAGCAGAAACTTCAAATTAAACTTCATGACAAATTGACATTCGTCTTTTTGACTTCCGCTTTCCGGAAGTGTGGAAGCAAAAAGTTAAGGTTTGAACTTGACGAAAGATTGGAATCCCGATTTCCAACTTCAACATAGATCAATGGTTCAGAAAGATTCCGCATAGATAACCAGCTTAGAAGGATGCAAAAATGCAGATTCGAAAAAAGCCAAAATTAAATTTCATGACAAGTTGATATTCCGTTTTTCGATTTCTGAAGAGTGGAAGTAGAAATGCAAAGGTAGAAAAGCCAAAGTTGAAGTTTATGACAAATTGACATTCCGCTTTTTTATTTATGAAGTGCGGAAGTGCAGAAGAGAAAAGGCGGAATTTAAACTTCGTGACAAATTGATAATCTACTTTCCGAATTCTGAAGTGCGGAAGTGCAGAGGAGAACAGTTTAAATTTTTACTTTGTGAGAAATTGAATGTGCGCTTTCCAATTTACGAAGTGCAGAAAGGCGGAAGCATAAAGTTAAGGTTTGAACTTCGTGAAATATTGGAATCCCAATTTCTGACTTCCGCATAGATCAACGGTTTAGAAAGATTTTGCATAGATGCACGACTCAGAAGGGTGCATAATTGCGGAAGCGGAAAGGCGAAAGCATAAAGGTTAAAGTTTATTTTCGGAAAATATTGACTTTCCGTTTTCTAGAAAAGTGCGGAAGTGGAAAGTTAAGTTTTAAACTTTGTGATAAGTTGAAAGTCTGATTTCCGATTTTCGAAGTACAGAAGTGTGGAAGTGGAAATTTAAAGTTTAAAGTGACAAGGTTGAATTCCACTTTCCGACTTCTGAAGTGCGAAGGGAGGAAGTGGAAGTGTAGAGTTGGAAAAGCCAAATTTTAATTCTAAAAAAAGGTGACATTCCACTTCCCGATTTCCGAAGTCCGGAAGGACAGAAGCGGAAGGGCGAAAGACGAAAGAAGTTGTGAGGGCCGCATGATCTAACAGATCAAATCAAACTTGACCCATCCTGAGATGATCTGAGCCGTTCAATTTGTGCTTTCTTTGTTTGACTATGAACCATTAGAGAAACTGAGAATTCCCCCCCAAAGCTTAAATTAGATAAAACTGTTGCGTAACAGGGCATTGGTCATTACCTGTTTTTTGTTTAATAATCGATGCATATCATTAAATTGAAACACTATGGATTATTGTTGCTTCCATATCAGATATATCTCTCATTATGTTTTCTTTCTGCATCATAGATATTATTGCTCACCAAGTTCAAAAGAAAGAAGCATGAAATGAACCCAGAGGCATAGGATTAATCACCAGGAGATAGCTCACATGGAGGCGTATCAACGTGACTAGTTCTTGATCCAACAAAATCAATTTCGTCATGTTAAGATACAAAAAAAGTAAAAGAGCGTGTATTTCCATTAGGGTAAGGCTTGTGTAATTTGTTTTTTTTAAAACCGTTATATTAAGCCAGGAGGGCGAAAAAGAAGCCTGGGAACCTCCTGGGTGATGGATAGAGATAGTATAAATAGGGGTGTAGAGCACCATAAAAAGGAATTTTTCCTGGTGAAAGAATTATGGACTATTTTTGTAAAAGAGCTACCTCTTTGCTAATAAGAATGATAATTTTGCTGGAACAAAGGAGCTGCACAGAGCTTTAATCGAAATGTGTGTAATGCACACTGTAGAACTATTTATTCTTGCTTCTGTACATCATACAATGAGATTGTTCTAACCTTCTGAAACTATTTCGTTGGTCATGAATGTCTGTTGTATGTATAAATGTCTGTTTTGATAGGGTAATAAATGGTTTAATTATATTAGAGCTACCTCTGGTATTCGTTCTTTTGTGAATGTGATTATTGTGTTGGTATGACTATCTGTTAGACCTTTATGAGCATTTACAGTATATTACACTGAAATCTAAATTTTCTCCCTGGCCGAGGATAAAATAGCTTAGTTTTAGATCTAGATTAGACCTTCATTTAGCTTAGGAACCTGCATATCATTCTTTAAACAAACATTACATAAATGGTGGACTGGTCCGTAACCAGTAAAAGATTAAAGAACTTAATCTACGGTAATCAGAACCGTGAACCAGATCGATTCCCCACACCAAACAGTGTTTGATCTAATTGGGATTGTTCACCAAGGAGAATCCCTACTGTTTGGTACCTGGGTTTTTCCAGGCATAAACAGATCACTATAGCTCCAAGAAAAGACATATGTGAATTCCTCCATCAGTGAGATTCATTTATGTTTGGCCTCTAGTGAGAGTGTTCTTGAGAGCTTCATGATTTTAGGATGGGCTTCTATTCCAATATTCACCTCTTCCACATCCTCACAGCTTGGGACAAGATGAGGTTCCTTAGCAACATCATTTGGGTCAAAGAGATTTTCTAAAGGAACTAAATCCCCATGGATAGAGTAATATATAAGCTACAGGATTGATTTGCCATAGATATTGTTTAAATATTCTTGCTGTCCATCAACCCTATGCAATTTTGGCCCAACAACTTCTTCAGTTTCATTTCCAACAATACCCTCAGTAAGGACAACAACATAATCATGTGGAATTTCTTTGGGAACATCAGTCTGATTTTGCAGGTGTTAGTCCCAGAAATTGTTCCAGACTACAAGAAGAACAAGCCAACACAATCTCTAAAATGAAACAAAGTAAGACTGTCTTTTTGTATTGTTTTGGTCTGAAATTTTCATAAACAAGAGGGTAACATCAAACAAGCTAAAACAAGTACTAAATCATATAAATATTAGAGACTGAGATGAACCATATATAACAAATAAAACATAAAGAACACAGAAAAATGACTGAGTTTCACCCACAACCTACAAGCATTTCATGAATAAGACATTATACAAGAAAGGAAATTGCACATTGAGTGATTTAACAAACCAGTAATGAAAATAATAAGGGCTTATCAGTGATATATATCATAATCAGTCTGGAAAATTACATGAGAGTTTGAATCTTATCTTGATGCGGTAGCTTTTGAGCCTCCCTTTGCAAAAAACTTGAACCCCTATACCCTATAATTTATTTCTTTTATCCTCATTACATCCCAAAAACAGTTACTCAACTACATAACTAACTTTTAGGTCAAGTTCTCGAAACTGCTACTAAACTGATTGTTTTACAAAATAAACTATTAACTTTACAAAAATTGACTATAGGATACATGTTAGAAATGATCTTTTAAAGATTTTTGGCTGCTTCAGCCAGAAGTTCTATCCCTTCTAAAGCTTGTGATTTTCTTCTGGTTCTTTGTTGCTCTGTTTCCAAGTCTTCAACCCTCCTTGACATTTCTTGATTTTGTTGAGTTAAATCCTAGATTTTCTAATTCAACTCCTCAAATTTGTCTTGAGTCTTCCTCTTCCTTTTTAATGCTTCCTTTGAAACCAAAATCAACTCCTGATAATGTGAGTTAATATCTTCAAGATATTCTCTTAATATCCCGTTTTCCATGACCAAACCCTCATTTGTTTCATTCAGAAAATCAATTTCATACTTATACTGTTTAACCGTCTTCTGAATATTTTCATTCTTTGAGTCTATGCATTTACCCTCTTGAAATGAAGAAGCTTTCTTTGATAACCAGGGGATATTCAGTTTCTTGAAAATTGCATCAGGATCCTCTTCTTGTTGATTTGCTATTGCTAAAGGAACCTTTTGAGAGTTATTCTTTAATAATGGAATCTTTTGACTGTTCTATAGCTCTGCTTTTGGCTGAAGATGATTTCACAGTCAATAAATCCTCTTTCTTACTATCCACTTGTTGAGAATTTTGGTCTTCACCTTCTTCCAAATCTTCTCAAGATGAGGAATTTTCTATTACAATAATTTTGTCCTTCATCAATCTAGGGTTTAAGAGATTTTTCATATTTAGTCTCAACTTATTCTTTGCTCTTGTTTTGGGTCTCCAATTTGATTCTCCTATCATGGCATAAGACTTTCCATGAAACTTTATACTGGAAATTAGTAAACCTTCATTCTTTGATTCAACCACTGACTTTCCTTTGATCTTTTTACTTGGAATTTGTATGTTTTCATCTTCAAGCTTGGCTGGAACAAAAACATCTGTTATATTTTCTTGAATATCAGTGAATTCTTGATCATGTTCAACTGATTTCCTTTCTTCTTCCTGTTTCAAACCCACTGCCTGAACTTCTTCTACATTTTCAGAAACTTCTATTTGATTACCTTCATCAATATTTCTTTGCTCTCCACATACAGGTTCTTCGAGCTTCTGAGCTAAATACTCCACTTGAGCATTCTCTTCTATTGATTCAATAATCACTTCATTCTTCAATATTTTAACCAGGCTGTGAATTTTATTCATCTGTCTCTTTTTTGACAGGTCCTCTTTTTCACTCTGAAACCCTGACCAGAACAAGAAGTAATCTCACATTTTACCCTTTTTTTGAAGCATAGTACAAATGATCAGTTTTATCAGTCCATGGTGGAAGATATATTGCTTGGTATGATCTTTATGTCCCTTTACCCTACTTGGAATTTTATGTAGGCTCTTTAGGAAGAAAAAGGGAAGATCCATCCTCAAGTCTTGGTTTAGATGCTGTAGAAATCTGATGTGATACTTGAAGACAGAAGCAAATCTACCTTCACAAGTTATATAACTCTGTAAAATATTAATAGGCTCCCTCCACTCAGGTTTGAAATTTTGAACATGCACACCCTTGCCCCAATCTGCTACAACCTCAGGAAACAGGAAATCCTTTGAATTGAAGGTAAATGGCACTTTTTAAAACCAAAATTCACCCTCATCTGCAATGTCTGTTGCTTCAGCTATCAGCTCTCTAGTTAACTCAATTTTAAGGGTATTGAACATTACTGTATCTTTCTCTAACCCTTGGGAAAACCCATATGATACTTCAGAATGATAACCATCAATTTTTTCAAAATACTTAAACCGGCCAGCTTTCTGGAACAATTTTGCACATTTAGGAAAGATTTTATCCCAACCCATATCAGAAGGTTCGACCCTGTTGGTTTTGTCACTCCTCTTCAGCTCTCTGCACTAAACCTTAACTATATCTTTCTTGCAAAACAACTCAGGAACATTCGAAATTATTCTCTACATAGTGGGATTAAAAACTCAAAGAAATCGTATTTCCCAGGATTACAATTTTTTTGAAAATGTCATAAGACTATGTCAATGCTGCCCCTAATCCTGGTCAATAATTCCGCTACCTGAGCATACAGTTATGGTGATGATGAACTAACCTCCTATGTTTGCGGTATTATGTATTCAATTAATGTTTAGCAGCTCCTGGTACCTTACTGTGAAACAAACCAAATATTTTAACCGCGTTCTTCACAATTTCGTCCAACGAACTACTGACAGGTATAACCACGATCTCTGAAGCTTCTCATACGCCCATTAAACTCATCACTACCTTTGAACATGCTTGAGAATGCACTAATTCATAAATATTTAAGAAATTTCCACTCTTCAAGACTTTGGATAGCTGCGATTTACCTGCAATATCATTACCCTATCTTGCACACTTGTCGTAATGATTATTTAGGCCTATACACATATCATTTTGTCTTTACAGATGTAAAAACCTCCATCATTTGTGATTTTGAACAACCCACGAGCTAATATTATAATTTTCAAGTGCCTCGAATTTCTTGTAGTGCTTTAGTGCACGGTCCTTCCCTTTTGCGCTACATGAATCTGCCTGATAAATATTTTTGACAAATGGCTCCAAAACAAAGGGTTAAGTAATATGATTCAACTTAGATCAAATCTTATGATAGATTTTTTTGACTTTTCAGAAATATATACACCTAATAATCCCATTAAAACTATAAAACCAACAAAATAAAGTAAATTAAAAAAGAAATGACATGAAATCAAATAAAAATATGCTCATGATTCTAATACCTCAAAACCAAGCTCAAAATTTAAAAGAATAAGAAAAACAATGCTTTGGAAAGAACATGTAATCTAGAAATAAAACTTATCTATAACAACAGGTACTCCTGGGTGAGAGTAGACCCTTCCAAGAGCATGGGTGATCTTCACCAATGATCAAGCCATCAAACTCCCCAGTGAGATTAAGGAGATTCTGTATTTGTTTATAATCCTCAAAGACTTTCCAATTCTTAACATTATCTAGGACAGAGGGCCCGTGCTTAACTTCAATCTCATATTTATTATTGGGGTACATGGGAATTTTGAAAAAAACAACAAAAGTGGCCAAAGAATCAACTATACCATTCTGTAATCTAGGAATTATATTTAACTTGCATTCTTCAAAACATCCTATCAAATCTAGGGAAGCATTTTTGTAGCTTCTCATCTTGGGATGTTTGGCCTGATACTCGCCTTGAATTCGCTGAATCACCAGATTAGAGTCCCCATGTATTACCACCCTCATGACTTGGAAATATTTTAGGATATGAATTGCCAACATCATATCCTCATATTCTGCCTCATTATTTGTGCATTCAAAGGCAAATTTATATGAATAATTTAAGGCTCTTCCTTTTGGGGGTTTCATCCAAACTCCAGCTTTTGCCCCTTCTTTGCATGCTGCCCCATCAAATATCACATTTCACAATCCTTCCAGTTCTTCCTGGATGGGGATAAAAGAAGTGTTCTGGGAATTAAAATTGTCTTTTCCTCCCTCTGTAAGGAAAATGGATGATCCTATCTCAGTGTCCAACAAATAGATGGGATGGTTATTTGGACTTTCAACACTGGTCACCATGTATGCCAGCTTTTTATCTCTATAAATCCTCCTCTATACACCATAAAAAAGGATGGTGGCATGCTACATATCCATTTTAAGTGCACCCTTGGGTTTGGCCTCCCAAGATCTTGACATCAACATTCCAAACTTTGGAGGAATGTCAGCCACCACTACGTCCATGAAAAGGATTTTGGGAGGGAATCCGAGCCAAAGAGATGACCAAATATTTGATCAATACTAGGAACTTAAATTTACTGGAATCAAAAGAGAAAAATTCTTTATAAGGCCTGGTCACCTCCAATCCTAGTTTATCCATGATCTTCCTAGGCATCATATTGTGTTAAGCTCTTGAATTAAGCATGGCATTATGTAGGATGGAATCATGAATGTTCATACTAGCGTAAGAGGTAGGGACCTCTTCATCGACAGACTCATCTACATGGGGTCCAAAAAGGATGGTGGGACTATCATCTTGAAGATTCAGAGAATTTGATATAGCATAGATTTCTCCTGGAGGATTAAATACAGTCGTGATTTGGGACTTATATTCAGAATTTCTTAATAATTTAGTTAGAGGGACAAAGATTTTTATTTTTGCAATTTCGACCTCTAAATTGAAAGTGGTTTGTCCTTGATCTGATTTGCTTGGATTGTCTTCTTTCCTTTCTTTCCCTTTGGGCTCTGTTATATTCTTGGAGGTGTCCTTACTACTTAGGGGGTAGATCATTCTTCGGTTTGCTTGTAAAGGATTTGTTTGTTGCATATTTATTCCTTATAATAGGAACATATCTGTTGCTCAAACCAATATGCATCTGCAAATCCATGACAACAAGTTGATAGTCCCTCTGAAAATCCTATGTTTCCTCAGCAGGCAGTTCCTCTGCTTCATGACAGGAATAATCATGTTCTTCTTTGATAAAAAAGGCAAAGGATGAGTCGGTGTCCAGCTGGTGAATCTCACCCTCAGCTTCATTTCCATATTCTTGCTCCACATAAGTCTCCTGAAATGGGGGCCTGACAGGATGATCAAGAGGGTTTCTCTGATCTCTCTACCTTTTTTGGACGACTTGGGGCCTTCTAACATTCTGGTTTCTATTCTGCTACTCTTGATTTTCCCTTGGATGTGGTCTATTGTCCACAATGAGTCTCTCCATCAAATTTTCCATGGATTTCATCATCATGTCCATCTTGGAGTCTTGTGAGTTAGAGGAAGAAGGATGTTTCAGCTCTTTATCCCTCCTGCTATCTCCCTCTTCTCTCCTCCATTCTCCCTCATCCCTCTTTTTCTTTCTAGAAGCAATCAGTTTTACCTCTACCTCTATGGCATCTTTCATCATATCGTCTAGGGAGTCTGATCTTATTTCACTTAGCAACAAGGTAAATTCACTGTTAAAAGCTTCAGCATATTGGAGCTGGGAAGAACTGGGAGGAGTTTTGAACTGGGTAGGGATTGCATTATATGTCTTCACAAACCAGTTAGAAAATTCTTGAATAGATTCACTCTCCCTCCTCCTCATGGAATGGTATTGGGACAAATACTTCTTGGGGTTTTTCTTGTCTGCCCATTTGTCCTTGAAAGGATCTTCAAATTCTTGATAGTTCATAATGGAGTTGTTCGGAATATTTTTGAACCATTTTCTTGCTTCTCCAACAAAAATTTGGGAAAATAGTCCGACTTTAACATCATCGTGGTCTACTTCCTCCAAGTCTATCCAGTCTAAAAACCATCCTAATTGTTCCTTGGCTGAATACCCCCTTTCCCCATTAAATTGTTTGAGTCTTTAGGAGTATCCTTGGGGAAGGTCATGAAGAGCGACAGGGAGAAGTATAGGGGAAAAACTATTATCCATTCATGTGGGTATAGTAGGGTTTCCAAGAGGAATTGAAGATAGTGTGCCGAACGAAATCACTATGTTGTGAGGAACTGCAGAGCTGTGAGGGGCTGTGAAACTGGATGATGAAGGCTACTTAAGCTTTCAAGTGGTGGGAAATGAGGGTATGGAAGAAGGCGACCCTGTGGCAGTGGATTTTAATGTAGCTAATTCAAAGGAAAATAGGGAACACTCTCGATCAGCCAAGTGTTGAATATCCCTACCTAGAGACTCTGAGATCTCAGGTGACCAGGAAGTAGGGGAGAACTCGAATGCAGAGGGGTCTAAAAATACTTCAGAGAGGCTGGACTCGGACCTAGTCCTAGGGAAAACTAGTTCAAATGATTCATCACAATGTTCAGATATATCATTAATAGAAACAACGCCTTCAACTCGTAAAGAAAGAGTTCTGTCTAACTGAGGTATAACTAACCTTTGCAACTTCTTGGCCTTCCGAATCAGTCTCTCTGGATCAAAAATATATTGAAAGGGTTCAACATCATGATTTCTCCTCGTGTTGGTCCTTCTGGCCACCAGTATTCCCAGTGGAGTCACCCGAGCATATACAATCAATATGTGTTTATGACCGACTTCTCAACAAGGTTGTAGAACTAGGACAATGTTGTTCTTTTGAGGAGATAATAGCAATTATTCCCCGGCAACGACGCCAAGTTGTTATCACCCGATAATTTTCCTATCGTTGTGAGTAGGAAATCACTAGAGTAACCATTTAAATCCAACTTTAGGCTACATTCTAGCCTATACATCCAGAGAGGGCTCTCTCAGTGTCACAAAGACCATTCACATATGCATTTGTCTCGCAACAAGCATTTAGAAGGCTATATTTCTGATGAGAACAAATAGGGTATTTCAAAGAGTGTAAGACAGACAAATAGAAAACACCATTGGGAAATGGAGTTGAAGCCTGAAACATTCAGGGGATTACAACAATAATGATAGGTAATTATCCTTCACAATATGAGGCAACATGGGCATTAACATTCATTCAAATAACCTTAAGAGATGGTAAGGGAAATGAGAAGAATTCCAATGAAACAGGAGGCACCTATCTGCAGATGAATCTTTTGAAACAATTTTAGCAGAAGCAACAATAAGGCTGATACTTGAAACATAACACCTAGCAAAGGATGAATTCCATGACATTCATCATAAACACATAACAAATACGATTTATAATGAAAGGAGCGCTTAACAGAGAACGAATTCCTTTCATACAACTAGAAGTGTATTAGCAGAAACTTCACACATACATGGAAATGGAGCATACATGAAAACATAGACTGAAAATTGAACACTGTGATGAATCTCAAACACTTGGAACGTACTTCTACATTAAATACTTCCAAGAAAATCCTTGGGATGCAAAACCAAGCACAGAGGCTTCCAAGATGAATGTCCAACCCTTTTCTCCTCTATTGAGGTTATATTTATAGTCCTATTTTTTCTCGAGACGAATCTCAAAACATGGTGCCAAAATTAGCTACATCATGGGAATCAAACCCGAATGTACAAAATCCTAACAAATTTCGAGGTGGAATACTTTCCATAATCACAAAACAAATCGGGAAAGCATGTTGTGATACGCGTGACTGATCAAAATAGAAAACCTTGATATCTGGGGGTATCAGGCTTGCTTGATGAAAATGAATATTCAGATCATCTTCAAACGACCTTTTGCTGCAGAGGTGAATGAGTGGTTTTGATATTTCAGTAGAGGCTCCTCGACCCCTTGTTCTTTGAATGTGTCAGTTGGATGGAAAACTACTATCTTCTTTGCAACCTCTTCCATATTCCACTGAGCCTCGAAGTATTCCTTTACCTATGCATATTTAATCCATGGAACCATCACCATTCGTTGATCCGGACTGGGAATTGATTTGAGCCGTCAGAACATATGGTCTTACAAGATTCTTTCCTTAAAATTGTGGATTTTGGATTGCAGGTTCACCAACTTTCATGACCGAACCCCAGCCTTTTTGTTTCCACCTTTTCCTTTCTGGAAGATCCTTTCCGCACAATTGCGGATTTGCCAATTCTCGCATCCAAAATTTCGCCTTTTTTATTTTTCCTTTTCCTTTCTACCACTCTTTACAACCGTTGATTTTGTATGGACTCATCCATAGTCATCGATCTGAGATCAAACACGGATTTCATCTTATCTTGGTGGATCCGTTATCTTTCTTACAACTTTCTCTTACAATATTCTTCTGGAGCGTATGATCTTTTGCGGCTCGGATCTCCACCGTTGAAAACTGCTAGCTCGACCCAATTCCCCTGACTTCCAAAACTTATTTGAAATGTGATGCCTACCCTTGCAGAACTTGTTTATAGTCATCGATCTCCTCCGTGGCAACTCTACTCCATCTATTCTCGCCGAGACTTAACATTAAAGCGGATTTTTTCATACAAGGCTTGTTTCCAAGGTCGTGCTCAAGGATTTTTTATCATTCCGACACTTAAGAATTACGAATAAACCTTCTAAACAACTTCAAACCCTTCCTACACACCTCTAGGTCATAAGATATGGATTTTTAGACCTCACCTTACATTTACTCTGGCCTTACCCCCATTTCTGACCAGTTAGCCTAGACATGGTGCTAACACATTTGATGAGTTTTGTAGACAGGAGGGTATTGGGAGGAGTTGACAGTTCCTTACACTCCATAGTAGAATGGAGTGGATGAAAGGAAGAACCGTTCGATACTAGGTATAGTTGGAGCCATGCTGCATGGTTAGAGTCTTCGTTTCTTTCTATGGGAAGAGGCCCGTAGTATAGTTTTTTATGTGCAAAACAAGAGCCCGCACTGTGCCTTGGGGTGAAAAACTCCCGAGGATATGTTCACCGGGAAGATGCCTGAGATAGGCCACTTCCGCATCTTCGAGTGTCTTACATACTCACATGTCCCTTCTGAGAAGAGGAAAAAGTTGGAGGTTACTGGAGAGAGGGGTATATTTTTTGGATATGATGAGATTTCAAAGGATTTTCACATTTACCTTCTTGCACATAGGTAAGTTGTGATGAGGGAGGTGATATTTGAGGAGGAGAGAGCCTTAAGGAGATATCGAGATTCTCAGATAGAGGAGAAATAGGTTACTCCACAGGTAGAATCATCTTAGAGTTTGGTGAATCATGGCACATGGTCACAGATTTCAGGGGTGATTGGGTCACAGGTTATAGGTACACCAGTTTTATGGACTCAGTCTATAGGGAATTCTGGTACAGGGATAGGTTCACATGTTACACCTTCTGGTGATTCAGATACACATGGTTTAGATTTAGGTTCACCAGGGACATGATCTCATACTGTTGGCACTTATTCAGGGAGATATTCATCTGATAAGAATGTAGACATTAGAGAGAATTTGAGGTCAAAAATGGGCCTCCTAAGAGATGTACTACAAAAATATAAGATATATTAAAATATTATGAGTTAGGGGTTTTATGGGGTAGGTATATATGACAACTCACCTCCTACACTACTTTTTATGCACAATATAAATAACCATGGTTGAGTTACTTTTCTAAATTGACTATAAATAAAATTAATAAAATATCTCTAAAATGATATGACTAAGATTCATTGTAAATTCCCAAAAATTTATTGTTCTTTAACATTTATTTGTCTTGAACTTGTAACTAAAATTAAACAAAAATAAATTTAATTTATATGCATAACTAACATATTTTTTTCATATAAATATCATTCATTAATTTATTTTATTTTAAAAGTACAAGATTATATATATATTAGTTTGACATTATGATATTAAATACAATTCATTATGATATTAAATACAATTGATTGAATATATAATTTAAAATTAAAAAACATGAAAATGACAATATATTATTTTATAAAAAAATGTGAAAAGACATTTTTATGAATTATGAGTACTTTACTTGAAAATGACAATAATATTATTTTATGAGAAAGTGAATTGTAAGTACTTTACTTGAAAATAACAATAATATTATTTTATGAGAAAGTGTGAAATGACTTTTATTGTGAGTACTTCACTTTATGACTTAAAAGTACTTGTACCACTACCTTGGTTAACTATGGATTTTCATCCACCATAGAAAATATGACAAATAAGCATTCTTAACTCATGCAATGCCACTTCAACCATGGGGGATGATGTCATCTACTAGAATGTAATTGGTTGATTTTTATAGTACATTTTGGTCCTTTTGAGGCCCATTTTTGACCTCAAATTCTCTCTAATGTGAGGGTCTTCCACATGATGCTGCTTTGAAGAATAGAAAGCCAAGTTGGCTTAGGGAGCTTGTGAAGGAAGCAGAGGAATCTGTAGGGCCACCTAGGAGGGAGGTCAGAGAGAGCAAGGCACCTGAGATATTTTCCATCTATATGGCACAGGTGACTAGCTTGTGTGATTCCGAGCCTACTACTTATGAGGATGCTTCCATACACTAGGTTTGGAGAGATTCCATGATGGAAGAGTATAATTCCATCATAAAGAATGGGGTGTGGGAAGTGGTTCCAAGACCAAAGGGAAAGTCAGTTGTGACTTCAAAGTGGCTCTACAAAATCAAGAATACTGTGGATGGAAGCATCGAGAAGTACAAAGCTCGATTTGTAGCACGAGAGTTCTCACAGGTAGAGGGAGTTGATTATGATGAAACCTTTGCGTTGGTTTCTATATTTTTTATTATTATCACAGTCATCTCTGTCGTGGCAGAAATGGGTTGGAGGATCCATTAGATGGATGTAAGACCGCTTTTCTCAACAGACTTCTATAGGAGGAGGTATATCTAAAGCAACCACAGGGCTTTGCGATTTATGAGAGAGAGTCTCATATTTATAGGATGAAAAAGGCCTTGTATGGTATGAAGAAATCCCCTCAGGCTTGGTACTCGAGGATTGATTCTTATTTTCTTTCAATTGGTTTTCAGAAGAGTAAGGTAGATCCCAACCTTTACTGTATTGTGGTTGGAGGTGTTCCGCTCATTCTTCTATTGTATGTTGATGACTTGTTCATTACAGAAGGGGAGCACCTGATTTATGCATGCAAGAAAGATCTTGCTCCAGAGTTTGAGATGACCGACCTTGGGTTTATGTACTACTATTTAGGCATGGAGGTGTGGCAGGAGGATGGACATGTTTTCCTGGGGCAAGGAAAATATGTTGCGGATGTTACGAGGAGATTTCATATGGAGGATTGCAGACCCATGTCTACACCCAGAATCACCAACTAAAAGAAGCTTCATGCGTTAGAGGGAAAGTTGGTGGATCCTACTTTGTTTCGTCAGCTCATTAAGTCATTGATGTATTTGGTTACTGCCAGACCAAATATGTTTTTTTCAGTGAACACTATCAGTCAGTTCATGGTAGAGCCTAGGAGAGTGCACTGGATAACCACAAAACATATTTTGAGATACCTTGTTGGGACTGTAGATTATGGCCTGGATTACAAGAGGTCAGGTGGAGTGGACTTGGTTGGTTTCACGGATTTATATTGGGTTGGAAGTGATTCGGACCGGAAGGGCACTTCCATTTGTTGTTTCATGTTGGGCTTGATAGTTGTGTCATGGTTTAGTAGGAAGAAAATGTATGTTGCTTTGAGTTTTGCAGAGGCTGAGTACATAACAGCCAGTCATGTTAGTTGTGAAGCATTGTGGCTTCACAAGTTCATGGTTGATTTATCTGGTCAGGAGTTGAGGCCTACTATCATTCACTATGACAATCAGAGTTGCATCAGACTCTCTGAGAATCTAGTGTTTCATCACAGGTCAAAACACATTGATATCAGATACCACTTCATCAGAGATTATGTCCAAAGAGGAGTTGTTGAGTTATAGTACATTTCTACAGATGAGCAGGTGGTAGATATTCTCACGAAGTCTTTGGGAAGAGGAAAGCACATACATTTCAGAGACAAGATGGGAGTGGTGAAAAACACCTTCCTCGGTAAGAGGGAGTGTTGATTTTTTTACCTAGGAAGTGTTTGTGTACTCATGGCTTGGGATGGACAAGGACACTTTAAAATGTGGTCCCTGGTCAAATTAAAAGGTGTGAATGACTTTATGATAATGCGACCTTTTAATAAATGTTTGAGTTTATATTTTAAAAGTGGATTTATGAGTATTAATGAGGGTGTGCATCAAATTCTCATTATTAATTAAAAAATGATTTTTTAATGAGGAGATGAGATGTGCCCTAGATCTCATGTAGTTGGATTTTAATCTAATCCATTGATTTAAAGGAGGAATTTATTCAAATAAAAGGGGCTTAGGAAAGGCAAAGAGAGATGACAGTTCACTTTCACAAAAGAGAATTTTGAGAGAGAGAGGAGCATGAGAATAAATGAGGGTTGGGAGAGATTTTATTCCTAAAACTTGAGAGAGAAAGAGAGATTTTTTTTGCAAATATTCCAAAGACAGGGAAATGAAAATTCTGGGCACAATTCACAGGAATAATTTGCAGCAGACACGAATTTTGAGACTACACCGTACAGTCCATCCAACAGTCCATACAGTTTCATACTTTTCGAAGTGAAGTAGAATGCTAACGAAATGAAAAATAGCTAGATAGAATGCCATGAAATGGATGAATCACCTACTTAGTTTACTAGGTTCCAACCCAACCTTTGGAATGACATAGTTCTCTAAGCTATAATTATGACAACACTATGATAAGCCTAAGTAATGAGTAACAATTTTAAGTGTTACAAGTCATTATCCAAGTATAAAAGCAACATCCCATGGTTAAATCAACATCAAAAGGAAATGTCCCAAGTGTCATTGAGGATGAGAAATATCACAACACTAGCGTATCGAACACCATATTAACCATGTACATCGAAGCTACAAGAACCATTTGAACATGTTGGAAGGGTATTTTACCATTGATTTATGGAACACCACAAATCTCATGTGAGGAGCAATGCCTATGAGATGATCACAAACCACAAAGATCAA
This sequence comes from Pseudotsuga menziesii, assembly GCA_001517045.1. Lineage (NCBI taxonomy): Eukaryota > Viridiplantae > Streptophyta > Pinopsida > Pinales > Pinaceae > Pseudotsuga > Pseudotsuga menziesii. The sequence goes on along the minus strand of LPNX011189016.1, from coordinate 154,445 downwards.
CATGTTTCCTCTCCCGATCAAGGGGTAACATCTGGCTCCAATTATGGGACATGCACTCTATGTGACAGTGCATGATAAATTTAGAATCTCATACCTATTTCCTATACATATACCACCGAAGTATACATCAAATCCTAGAGAGAGTTCAATAAACAAGTGCCTTTCCCTCGCTTACATAAAACAAAACAAGAAAGCATAATGGAAACTAGTTAGATCAGAATTTTTTTCATAACTTAAAGTAAAGTGCATGAAATGAACATTTCAAATGAAATGAACATTTCAAATGAAATGCATATAATCAAAATCCAAGATGCAATGCGATGCAACTCAATCCTGATGCTCATGCTAAAGAGCTTATTCCTCTTACACTAATCTACTGAGGGGATTCTCTATGTCATCAGATGTCATCATGAGAGTATAATTGTAGATATTTCATATTCATGGGAAAAGTAAGTTTCTTTCCATCCAAGTGACTATGAAATAATAAATTAGTACCCACAAGATCTTCAAATATATAAGGTCCCAACCATAGGATTTCAAACTTACCTTGCTTCCCAGGTTTCTCACTTTGTTTATTCAACATAAGCACTAAGTCACCCTTTTGTAATACCCTTTGGCGAGCCTTTATATCAAACACACCTTTAACTCTCTCTTGTCTCTTTCCAAATTGATAAAAAAAAACTTTCTTCTATTCTCATCAAGTTCTACTAGTTAATTTATCCTTTATTGTACAATGTCTTTGTTGGAGGTAAATTGTTGCAAAAATTGGTACATGATAATTTTCAAGTGAATGAGCAGTGGGACATCCATCCCATATATTAACTCAAATGGTATATTTTTTCTTCCTTCATTAATTTTTTATCCCATTAAGTGTATTTGATTTTACTATCCCAACTCTTATTCTCTCCTACACTTCTCTTCAAAATGGTCATTAAGTTTTTATTACTAGATTCTGCAACAATTTTCATGAGGGTAATAGTTTGAAGTATGGATATGAAAATTCCATACTTAAAACACAATGCATACATGTCTATTGAACTAAAATTCTTGACCTTCTTAGTGGTGATTTTAGTAAGAACATAGAACCTAGTAAGGAGTTTATCTTCTAGGAACTCAATCACCACGCTGCTCTCTTGGTGGGCATGGCTTTGAATCACCTCATAAAATAATTCATTGGCACGAGTATCCATTTTTGGCCATTACTTGAATTATCCTTGAACCCTCCAACAAATTCTTACTCCATTTCCTGAACGAAGCTTCAAATATACAAAGCTACAAGTTTTTGTCTACCGAGAAAATGATAGCAAGGTTGACAATTTCTAACAAATATATGGACATAAGTGAAGATATTATGGTTATTATTTGACATCAACCAATAATAACAAGTCCTCAAGATCTTATGAGTAGTCATCTTAGCTACGCAATTTCCACCATAAAACCCCTCATGCAAATCAACAATTAATTGTTGTGCTTCAACATCCTCTACACAACCCAAGGCCAATCAATCTAGGTTTCTCCAAGCCAATCATACCTACACAATACATTACTTTGATACTTTAAATCTCAAATCTCTGTGCTTATGATCAACTAAGTGGTATGGGCATGGAATTTTCTTCAAGTAATAAATAATGTTTGAGTACCAGGCATATTATTCTAATCCATCTAACGCTGGGGAGATGATTTCAAGGGATTCGTCATTCATGCTCAAGGCTTTATTGTTTCCTTTTGTGAGCATCTATGCTAAGCCTTGTCCATTGTTCAACTTGCTGGGTTTGATTTATACACCATATTCTTGGATTTGGGTTACCTAATTTCCTATAATTCCAAGACAATATTGTTGAGTTAGAATGCTTTTAATTGTAGCATGGGGAAAATGGGCTATGATCCTAGATTAAACAACATAACTCTAAAATGTTTTAAGGATTGCACAAGAGCGTAAGCTTATTATTCCATTATTGTGTACTTCGAGTCAACATCTCTAAGTCCTTTGCTCATGAAGGCTATGGGTTGTTCGGTGTTTCGATCATTTCCTTAGAGTCCACGACACAAACATTTCGATACGGATGAGTGGTCTTAAGGACAATTTGATTCACGACTATCATTGGCATAACATTAGTGGATGATTTTGAATCCAACATGAAATTATGTAATAGAAGACCAGTCATTTCCAATGGTATATATAAAATGTTGTTTCTACTATTTGTTCCTCCATGGTTCATCATTTGTAACACTACCAGGGAAACCTCATGGACTTCTTCAACAACTTCCTCAAGACCTATGATATTTTGGCTGGCTGCTACAAAGCAGGGACCTTCATTAATTCTAAGAGGGGAATTGAGATATGTGTTGTATTGAAATGTTGGGTCAAATCAATGTCTAAAGTCTAAAGGCATAAGCACTTACTTTCATAGGCTAAAATGGCTTGTTGGTTTCTACAACTTGACTACGTTGAGAAACTATAGGAGGAATGTTTGGTTTGGCCTTTTTCATCTCAAACTATTTTTGTTTTTCTTTACCTTGTCTTTGGTAGGCTGCCACATCACCAACTTGCATTTTCCTTGTTATTTCTTCTTGGGAGTACTTTCAAGTTAGGCTCTCAGCTACTTCTCTAGGATCAATGCTTTTATCCTTGATTTGCTTCATTCGAGACTCATAAACATTATAGGTTGTACCCTTAACAACATTTATACTATCATAAAGGTTCTTCTACAAAGTTTAGGGAGTTATCTTGGCTATATCCACTACTACTTCCACCCAAGTTTTGGCTTACGAATTCTTGAGTTATAGGAAGTAATCTTGCGCCATGATCTTTTTCACAAGTAACACACCAATAAGAACCCTCATTCTCCACAATATTGTTGGTATTCAAATAAATGTGAACCTTTTGGTCATAATGTTGATATTGAGTTTGTTTTCCCTAGGCCTATTCCAACCACCATTGTTTCCTCTATGTTGGTTTCTAAGTTGAGCTTGGGAATTCGCTAAATTGACCCACCTATTTAGAATGGCATTGTTGTTTTGGATCACCTTGGACTAGACTAGTGTTTTTATCATTTAAGATAGAGAAATGAAGGGGTCATGGGTTGATTCAACCATAGTCACTGCTTTTGACTTGGTTTATGTCTTAGGATGATTTTCTCTAGGGGGTACAAAAGAATCAGATTTTCCAACATCTATGCAATCTTTATCGAGGTGTCTCTACATTCAACAAAAGTATTTATGATATTATTTGGTAGATCAATAAACCATTTATGTGCATCACCCCTCAATTATAACACAAACAATTTGAAAAAGACACCAAGATGACTAAACATTTCATATATAATAAATCCCATAAAAGTATCTCAATAATCTCTATCCCTAACAACATTGTTTCCATGAAAATCAATTAATTTTTCTAGTGATTTAGGAAAGTCATATTGTTAACCATTGATGGAAAAAAATCAAATGGTTTATAGCAATTAGTCAACCAAGGAGCAACCATGTTTGGAGGAGAAGGATTATATTTTCTTTAAGAACTTCCCTGGCTAAGGCTTTGAAATACCTTTCTCTTTTCTCTATAATATTTCTCAGGTTCAGGGATGAAAGAAAGAAGAGCTTGAGAAAATGCTCTTGTAGAATATCTCTTAGGCACTAGTTCACTCAGTGGAGTTTCCAAATGATCTATTTAGATTATAAATTGTGTAAAGGCTCATCAATTGATTAGGATGTCATTTTAGGATTGGGATAAAATGACTTGTTCCCGACAATGGTGCCAAAATGTTACAAATTGATTTAACACTTGGGTGAATAGTCACAACCTACTAGTGATAACAAGGAGCAACTTCAAAAGAAATCACCACTATCACCTTAGCACCTAACTTTCCTCTCTTTTGACCAACTCTCAATGTCAAGGGGGGATTCCCTAGCCTTAATTTGAAATATTCTTAATGAGGAGAGAAAGGAGGGGATTGATTTCAACTTAATAATATGTGTGTGTGTGAATTGGTAAAATGTAGTTAATTCCTAGGCTGCTTGAATATTCAATATTGTTAAAGTTTCAGGTAAATCAAACCCTTTGAAATGGAAATATTCAAGGGATCAAAGTTACTAATTGGAACTATAAAAATCCATCAACATCAATGATTCTCGATTTTGGAAACTAAATATAATGCAAAAAAAGTAAACTGACAATAACTTGCCACTTAAAGTAATTAATGAGTCGGTTTATTTGCTACAAAGCAAAATGCATAAAAAATATGAATGTTTTAAATGATGAAATTTTAGCCCAAGGTGAGGCTTTGCTTGAGAATAATTATGGAGCAAGGTGTCACTCAAGAGTCTTAGATCAGCAAGATTTAGATACTTTTAGTGAAACATATTTCTTAAAGTGTTGAGAATTACTTCTCCAATTGTGGATTTTAGCCAGACTAACCAATGAAAAATGCTTCAATAGAATGTAATAACTAATTACAAATGCTTCAATAGAATGTAGACAAACCGAACAACAATAATTCATTGATTCACAATTTATCATTAATATTGTCCAGAGATATCACCTTTTTCACCACAAAGTTGACAAAGAATCTTCTTTCCTCTATGACCAAGAAAACTTCACGATGAGAGGAGTGTTAGACATAAAAGGTTTTTTGTCACCAATAACATTGGCAGTAAACTCAATTTTCTTTGCCGAGACTAGTTAAGGTTTTCTCATTGTATAGTTTCACCCTTGAAAAGTTTTTGTATAGTTTCACCCTTGATAAAATTGGTGAGAAAGTAGTATTGTTTGTCGATGCCTTCAAATTGAAATGTCAATCAATAGCGGAACGATTAAGCCTCAAGTTTTGTTGCATCCCCATGGAGCATATTGTGAAGAAATAATAATTTTGTGTTGACACATTGGTGGAGGAAAATGATTTCATCGTCGATGTATCAATGGGGAAATTTGTTTTTCATGTCGATATTTAGGCAAACTATTGTGTTTTCACCACCAATAACACACGACCCGAAAATGCTAAGCGTTGAAAAGATTTAAAGGGTTAACAAGAAAATAAAATGAAAAGAGGTGGGGAAAGGGGATTCCCTAGCTCATACATACAAATCCCTTTAAGAGGGATTGGAGTTTGTTTTGTATTGATATTGTATATTTTTCCCAAGCCATTGCGATGAATACAAGAACCTTTTTAGAGCCAATAGAGCATGTGTTAGCATCCTCAAAAAAAGTAGGGCACACCATCTCAACACCGAATAACCACTTGATTGCTAATAGGACCTTCAAGCTCTTTGCTCAAATTGTCAGTTTATTTTGATTATTTGGGGTTTTATTGCATTTTTTAATTGAACATGTACCTCTAATTTCCACCCAATGAATATTCTGATGTCCACCTCCTTCCAATTGATTTTTTAAAATCTAAGGGTTGTATTCCAAGTCATTGATGGAAGAAAGTAGAGGTAAACAAAATTCAGCTGGCACACGAATATTTCATTCAACCACATTACGCCTTAGTTTCTCCTTCCCACACTGAAAATTTTGACCCTCAGAATCCTCAATTGTCTCGGAACCTGGTTATATTTGTCTAAAAAACTCCATCTACTCTCACTCAAATTATCTACTCTCACTCAAATTAACTAATTTACGACACAGTTTAATGAGTCGATCAAGCTCTGAGTGCTCCTGATGCCAAATCCCAATGCCCTTGTGTTTTCCTTGTCCTACACAAGCCAACAAATTCCCATACTTGTTCTTCAAACCTCGAGCTTGGATATACTCACCCCAACCCTACATTTGGCACCTACTCTAACAAACTAGACCATGACTCTCAAATGATTGAATGACCAACTTGAGACACTCTTGAGACTAGGTTCCACAACCTGTCACACCCTAGATTACAACAATAAAATAGAAAATAAATAGGTTATAACCATTAGTAATAGTAATTAATTATTAAATATAGTTAAGAAGAGAAATGTCACTTCAATATTTGATGGCCAAGCCATATTTAAGGAGGCCATATCCATTGTAATCAGGCATCCATTCAATTATTATATTTTATAAATTATTATTCCCAAGATGGAACATCTTCCTCCTTAACATGGATATGGGCTACCTCATTACACTCGGATACGATGTTACACCCTAGGAAAATGTGAACAAAGAAACCTCCCCAAACTTAACAAGAAATCATTCATGTAATAGGAATGTGATTTCCTTAGTTTTTCTCAGAGGGAAAATTTCTTTTTAAATTTATAGGAACTTTTCAGAAGGATTTAATATTGGGTTTATGCATCTCCTTGAAGTTTCAACATGTTTTCCTTGTGTTCTTTAACTGCACTAATAAGATCAGATGATGCAAGTATTGAGTTTTAGGAGAACATGATGGCGTGTAGGTGCACAAAAAAAAGGAAAGGTGACACAAGAAGTATCCTCTTCTAAAGAGGATATAATAGTCGATACACATTTTAGGGATACAGGCATCAAAGCAAATGCAATACCCTCATTTAAATGGGGGAAGATCTACATAATTTTAAAAGGTGAAAATTATCCTAGCATCCCAGTGGAAGATAAAAACAATATCGGTTTGTATTACAATATACGAAGATCATAGATACATATGGTGGGATTCTGATCGATTGTATTCTGGTGTGTCGGTATAGTTTCTTGGATCCTCCCCAAGGTCAATGTTGAAGACATGTTGATATCAACAATGATGAGAGAAAATTTATCATTTATTTCCAGACTTATAACCTAGAAACTTTTTACAAAGGCATGATTATAAGGTGGCCCCTAACCAACAAAAGCATTAGCCTCCCTTACCAAATGACAACTATGTTATTGGCCCAATCTGAAGGATAGGAGGATGCCTCCCTGTTCTATGAAGTTGGGTACCAATGCTCCACACAGTAATCACCCATGGGTTTAATTTTAATTAGGGACATATCATGTCTGTAAACATAATGTAAGCAGTTGTAATATCACGAAATCCACCATCAAGCCAACTGCAAAGTTTAATATGTCATGTATGCTACCAATAATTTCAAGGGGATGGGATTGGCCTTGAAACCCTTTGAGCCCTGCATCCACGTATACTGCAAGTTGTTGTAGGAGCACAAATACATCAGTAGCTATCAAAATATTTATGAAGATTTTATGAGGCCTCTGTATACATTGATTCACAACCAACCACCAAATGCATGTCAGCCATGTGTTCAAGGCTCTATTTGATATCGTGGATTGGTGCCTTCCAAAATATCATGCTTATATGAGTGTCTATGGTTGCTCTCAATTACCTCATATACTCTCCAAGTATGTAATTGATAAGGTGGCGTCAAAGGAAATTGTGTATCAAATGTACATAAACATAATTGGATTGACCCTATAAGCCAATAAGAAATCCATGTGGCCTCCATTGCCCCTAGTTGTTGGAAATTATAACATGGAAACAATGAAAGATGCAGGTCAAGTAGGAATGGAACCGAGGGTATTTCTTTTCGGCACAAATATATTTAGAAGAAATGATCCACTTAAAGTAGTGAAAAGGCATTGCGACTCATGCAAGTTCAATTTCTTTGTACATGCATGAGTTTTTCCAAGGAAAAGAAGTCTACAAAATAGCCCAGACATAGGAGGAACTATCTCAAAGATTGGGAAGAGGCAAATAATATTTTATTAGCATCAAAGCAAAGGAAGAGAAGGCAAAGTGAGAAGTAAAAAAGAGAAGAAGAAGCAACAAACAAGACAAAAAAAGAAGAGGCCAAACTCAAAGAAGAGGAAGAAGCCAAAAGAATGACAGAGAAGAAAGCTGCCAAAAAAAAGAAAGAAGAGCAAGAGGCAACAAGAATAGCAGAAGAGGAAAGGCTAAAAAAATTAGCAGGAAGAAGACATGCAAGAGCAAGAGAAACTTCTAGGAAATGAAGAAAAATCTGCAAGGGAATACAATACCAATGAACCTTAGACTCCCAAGGAAATGCAAATTCAAACTAGTAACCATGTTGTCCAAATCACGGGAGGACACTTCGCCCAATGGAGCTTGGATTTGAATGCTTCACACCTTCACAGGAGGAATCAATTGCCTTGTTGATCTCCTATATATTCAATAGTAGAAAGAGGACTCATAAAACACTGAAGATATCATAATAACAGTCCATGGAGGTTACTACATACTAAATCCCAATTGTTACATAGGTAGAAAGAGACCTAGGAGTTATAACATCAACAAATGTAGCAAGTGATATGACCACATAATTTATCATTATCGATCCGGATAAGGGATTTGTGAGCTATAAAAGAGAAATAAGCACTGTAAGGATGAAATCATGACCCTACAAAACAAGGATGAGGCTTTGTGAGAAGAAAATGAGCAATTGCATGCAAAGAGGGGAAGCACTATGGAACTTAGGCTCTCTACATGAATCCTGCAAAACAACGTGGAAAGCACACAGTTGTAGCTGCTGAGCAAGTTCAAACTCTACATAGCACAATGACTTGATTGAAATATATAACAGAGCGGGAAAGAGATCAATATATTTAGCTGGGATTAGTTCAAGAATACCTCAAAAAATTTATTGACTAGCAATAATCATTGACAAATGCACCTCCCACGCTGTCGAGAATAAGCGCAGAAAAACATGTTATTTAAATAATACCTTTTTAATGTTTATAATTTTTCGTGGTGTGGGGTCCATCAAAAGTATGCAGTGTGGGTACTTGTTGGATGCAGAATTTGATTTCGCATCCAACGAGTGCTCCTGCTCAAAATATCAGTAAAAACACGGGGAGATATGTTGAAAATACGAAGAAAAAAATAGCTTTTTTATTTCTTTCTTCCTCCAAAATTCATAAATATTATTTTATTATTTTCCTTAGGAGTCTCATTTCAGACCCCGAATTTTCTCTAATATATGTTTTGGTGGTGTTATGCTCATAACTATTTCTTTTATATAATTCTCAAGGCATTTACTATAAGAATGTTTTTATATGCTTGCAACTATTGTTTGGTAAATAATACATAGTTTTGTTGTTTATCTTTTAGTAATCTAACTATAGCTTTGTGAACATTGAATTGAAAGCTTAGTAGTTATTTGAGATTGTTCTTAATGATTATTTAAGTGCTACTATTTTCATTTGCTAAATATAGTAACCTTAGTTGTTGATTTCACATTGAAAGTATATTTAATTCTGTGTTTTTAAGCCCTCTTACATTTTCCCTAGCTAGGACAATTATAGTAGTTTTGCATATTGCATTTAGAATTGGTTCTGCATATTTTTGCATTCTGCATTTAAGCATTTAGAACACATTCTACAACTAGTAATGGTTGTTGGGCCAGAATCAAGATGGATTCCCCACACCAAACAGTGCAAGGTCTACTTGGGACTTTGTACCAGGGAGAATCTCTATTGTTGACACCAAGGGGAATTTTACTATATCAATGAGAACATAAATAAACCTAAGTAAAACAAGCCCTAAAATGATACTAAAATGTTGGACTTTACTAGGCTTTATGGCTTAGAAAAATGGAAATTAAAATAAACCTTACAGTATTCAAATTTCTAGACAGAAAATAAATAAATAAAAGAGGAGTTTTTTATTTATTTATTTATTTATTTATGGTTGGTGAGATTGAAATGTGACAAGTTTATTGAATCCTTGGGCTCATGGGGTCTTAGAGGTAGTCCTTCTTGGGCTTAGTTTGATATTACTTAGAGTTGGAATACCCATAATACATGAACATTTCATCCCAAGCCCTTTGATTTTTGATGCAAATTCCTTCCAAGGGTCACCCTATAGGCATACACATTCAACAACTAGATCTAACATATCTCCTAGCTATACTCACTTGAACTCCTAAGACTCTCAAAGATTCCATATACAAGAAAGCTAGTAAAACTAAAGCATACATTAAGTAAAGAGTTTTTTTTATACTTAGATTCAATGGAGAATAGTTACTCATCTATGAACTAGATCTAGAAATTTGAAAATGGAAAAATAAACATGTTACCTCAAGATTAGCTTCACCAAGAATGCCTAACAAAATAAGGAAAATATCCAATAATATAACCAAGAGATTTGATACAAAAGATAGCTTTATTCTCCAATCCACAAAAACAAGATACAAATGAGAGGGGAGCCTCTTATATAGGGTATAGGATAAAAAAATCTCCAAATAAAATACTATATCTTGGGCTAAAAACCTAATCTATCTTAGGGAGGATCAAAATACTCTAAACATGGTAAAAAATAATAATGGAGAGGTTAGGAGAACCAACTCCAAAACCCTAACCAATGGCCCAAGATGAGGGGGGTTAACCTCCTAGTAGAAGGTAAAATGCATCAAATGGCACAAAGTAGCTCCAAAAGAGGGAGCACTCCACTCGATATGGTCCAAAATATAACAAAATCCAACAAGATTCTCTCAAACCCTAGAGGCATCCTATGTAAATGCCACACATTTGGTCCAAATGATCTCCAAGATGTAATGTTTAGAACCAAGGGGAAAATAAATGAGTGATAATTGCATCCAATATGGGAGAGCTCATTAATAATCTCATGCTAAGTGGGAAATGATTCAAAGTAGGGTCAAAATCCTAGAACTCCCTCCTAAAATATCAAGAAATCACTTCCAACATGTCACACACATGGTACAACCCATCAATAAAGTTCTCCAACATCCGTCTAAAGACACTAAAATATGTTCCAATGGTCCAAAGTCAGAGGAAATGGTCCAAATGTGTGTTAATTTCCTCCACATTCCAAGGAAAGAAGGTCATCCATCATATAGGAAGGGGTTAGCTCCATTCTAAAATCCTAGGCACCATGTGTATGTCTCTAAATGAGCATGAAAAAGGGGTGTTGTGCATAATGTACCTAAGAATCATCACAATGTGGCATGACAAGTGGTATACCATGAGAATGCATAGAGTGCCCAAGTGCAGATGGGTTAACTAACATCTAACTTAGGAAATATATCAATTTATGAAGATAATACATGAAATAATTACCATTACACCCTTTTAATAAATAAATGACTTATCTAACTCTTTCTCTTTAAAACATTAATAAAATTGTGGTGTTACCAACATTAAACCTTCTTTCATTGGCTTAGTCTCTTTACTTTATATTTAGCTTTGATAACTTTAGCAAAATCAACCTTAGAGTACTAGCCTATTTTATCATTTGTAGGCATTCATACATGGGAATAATTATGATATATTGAAATATTACAAATGTTAGATCACTTACAAGGGGGAAATGAGGGGGGTGGATGAAATTTTTAACAAAACGAAAAAATGGCTAGTAAAAATGTCATGAAATGGATGAATCACGTACTTAGTTCACTAGGGTCCAACTTAACCTCTGAATGACAAACTTCTCTAAGGTATAATTGTGACAACACCATGCTAGACTAAGTAATAAGTAACAATTTTAAGTGTTACAAGTCATTATCCAAGTATAAAAGCAACATCCCATGGTCAAATCAACATAAAAGGGAAGCATCCTGAATGTTAATGAGGGTGATAAATATCACAAAACTAGTGAATCAGACACAATATCGATGATTTACCGCTAAGGCATTGCAATGGTATACATTTTCAAATCAATTTAAGGAAACACACACAAATGTTCCATATAAACAAAATATGATTGTGATCTAATGATTTTTAACAACTTTCTCAAATTAACTGCAAATACTATATCTTGTTTATTTATTATGAAAAAATTATTCACAAATCCCACAACTCATGAAAGGAGAAAAGGGAGTAGTTGATCCTTAATAGTTTTACATAAAACAATAATTATTAGTTAAAATCATTGAACCTATTGTATAAAAATAATCAGTATTTGCACTAAATGAAATATTTCAAAGATGTGGGCTATATGGTTGTACTATAACATTCGGGAATATGAAAAATATGTAGTCACGACTTGTAGAAAAAACACAAATGTGTATAATGGACCACGACATTACTTTTATTCCACACATTAAACATATACATACAAAAATAGGATAGACAAAATATTCCCTTGGACTATGAACCCTAGAAATATAAAAGAAACTGAAACTACGAGTTGTTTGGATGTTCAACCAATATTTGTAAATAAAACAAAATTGAAATTATGAGCTATTTGGTGTGTTTGGATGTTCAACCAATATTTGTAAATAAAACAAAAGTGAAATTATGAGCTATTTGGTTACACAACGACATTTACAAATGAAATGAACATAAAACTATGAGGTGCTTGCCTATCTAGGTGTAGTATTTTTAACATGATAAAAATGACTGATATGATCTTCAAGGTTCAATACCACAATTATGCTTACCCATTCCTAATGATTCAAATATTTCCTTTCATATCTTGAAAATCATTGTTGGAAACTGAATTCAAATCCAACAAAGCTCTTGTTTTTGGAGGATCCTTTCTATCCTACTAGTTTTTTTTCATCTTGTATGTTTGAATGTAATTTTTTAGACCATTGGAAGATAAAAAGATATAACTACAAAAATATTCAAATTGATCTACCTATTCATTGTTTCATATACTTTTTAAATTTTTTTGCAGGACTAGGTTTACGTTCTATTGAAAATAATCAATGTGGAATACAATGTATTATTTGTGCCTCTTGACCAATGTCCAACAACTACGACAACATTGAGAATTTGCACAATACAAACATAATATGGCTTCAATAAGATTGATTTCAGTAATTGTGTCCTACTACAAACATAGTATAGTTTCAATAAGCATAAGTCCAATAATCATATCCTAGCATAAAAATGATATAACAATAAGAATACAAAAGCATAAAATGAAAGATTGTGCTTACCATCCAACAACAATGCAAGCATTAAATTTGACATTCTTTAATATATTGCATATATGTAAAAGAAACAAACACATATGAGTTTGAGGGTGAGCTCTACTATATGTCCTTGTCAATCCAAAATTAACCATTTTTATTGATTATTATTGCAACACAACCATCTGACTTGACAAAAAATGATAATGTAGTAAGAGGTCTTCAACAATGAGAAAAAAATGGCGAGACCTAAAAATGAAGCTAGTTTTTTAGTAACCTATAATAGAAACTTTCAAATTTTATTTATGTTATGATCATCATTTACAACATTCATTACTAGTGTCTAATCATCCATTCAAGATAATTATGTTTTCTATGTTTTAAAGGACTTGGTTATGCTAAATAAATTGAGCTCTAAAATGTAGGGAGTAAAGATACTCAAGAGGTGGAGATTTCTCCAAAAGTATATCCTTGCATGAATAATTTGATTTTTTTTCTTCATAATTCACTTTAATTCAAGGTAGACAATGTTTGGCACATTCAAACAAGAAGGTTCCACTTCATGCTTTAGGAAATCAAAAGTACACCTGTATATATCAATTTAGACTATACTAAAAGAATTAAAGTATTATACAATGTACAAAACCCATAATCTAAATATATAAGTGGCCATTTCTCCAAGAGCATGACAACAAATGTATAACACTTCGTTTTGGAATGCATAGTCTTCTTCATTAGCTCCAACCCTGATAATGTCCATGCCAAATCCTCTCAATATCCCCATCACAAAGTTTTTAGGAGTTATTCCTTAGTAGTCCATGCTCCCTTTATTATATACAACAATAATGAATATGTATGGCCCAAAAGTTTCTCTACATTCAAAGTTTGCTCCTAAATATGTAGGTGTGCAAACCAAACATCAAAGCATTTACATTATACTCTTAATGTATGACTATAAATCAGGCAGAGTCTTAAAAATCAATAAACAGTGAAACTAAAGAGAGCTTAACCTTAAGGATAAATATTGTTTTTTTCTTAAATATGAACAAGATCCACCAATGTAGAATGACAAAGATTTTTAATTATCAAAATTCAATCCATAGTATAATTCAAATTATGTTTTGTTTTGATAAACCACACGGCATAGCTTTGCAAGGACCAAATATACTCTTCTATGTACATTGCATCGAGCAAAGAGCAAGAGTATCTAGTTTTTTAATTATATTTTAGTAACTACCCAAGTAGTAATTATAATGTAATTATGTTGAATGCAATCATTTTTAAGGTATCAATGAGCCACTAGAAAAATAAGTTTTCAAAACCACAATTGTAACATACCGGAGCTATACTTTCTCACAAAAACATGGCTTTCTAGTCTAAGATAAATTAAGAGTGGAAACACTTTAAAAGTTCCACATTTAGAAACCATTTACCAAATCCCTTATTTTAAATATAGTAAAATAGCTTAAAATCATCTCACTGAGAAACCACATCACATTCTTTCCTAACTCAAGTCTTTACTAACCTACCAATTGAGTATCTAACACGTATATAATGGCATAATGTCTTTCAAAGTGGCTATTTTTTGTGCAATTCATATATCAATCTTCTATCTCAAGTGAAGGATCAATCAAGAATGGAACCGTAAACTAATATTTCACATCCAATGGATTTTCTAACCTATCTACATCATGCTTTCAATTAATTAGCAGCAATTCATACTAACCTCAAATTAGACTTATAATCAATCTATTATAGGAAAGTTCATAAGCAGTCACATGAAGAGTTTCAAATGAATAATTAAAGTATGTTTATCTCTTTTATATGAAAACTAACAATAAGAGAATAATGTTTATCTCTTTTATATGGTAGCTAACAATAAGAGAAGAAATTGTTTATATCAAGTCATGCATAACACTTTTGCACACATGCCATATGATCATTTCATACTAGCTCATTTTGAAGAGTGTCATACAACCCACACAAAAGTAGTAATCAAAGAACATGACATACCATAACCTTCAATATGAAGACAACTAGGTAAAAATGATATTACCAAAATATAACATGTACAATTTCTTGTTCCATGGTTAAAACCATACATTCATTCATGTCATTAGACGTGCATTCCGATTAATGGAAATATTCAATCCTCTTTATGAATGATAAATTCACTATGTATAAATATAAGCATAACATAACTACTCATTCAAACACATACCTAATTCTCAAGGGTGGTTACAACTATGTCTTATTAGAAATATCAATACAATAATAAAAATTACTAATTTAACATTAGTTAAACTCCTTCATAACAACCATAAGACAAATACATCTCACTAGTCATCTATAACATTATGGATGAAAGGTATCTTCACTTTTAACGATGATAATCCTAAGGAACAAGGTTAATACCTTTAAACCCATGCATTAAACACCATACACAATAAATAAGGATCATAATTGCCAACTAATAAGGATCTTATCCTTCTAGGTGAACAAGCCATCACTCAACAAGCCACTTAACCCGTCAATGAATAATGCATAACATTTAAACAAGTTAGAAACTCCCAAGGGTGGACATGATTAATCCTTGGTAATAATATCAATGCAGTTTTGAATGTAAACACATGCATTAACATTTAGACACCTTCATAATGATCTCAAAACATTCCTCGATTAACAACATTATGCATTTTTGAGTATGGAGAAAACACATAGTAATTCACAAATTGTTTCCTGTCATTTTTCAAGATGGTGACTATAACATTATTTTCTACTAAACTAACAAAATAAGGGAAAATATTCTATTAACTAGTTATCTTATCATATATTATAAGAGTACATCACCAAAAATAAGAATAAATGATATTCTAGCACAAAAGAGGGCATATTCCTTTCTTAAGAACATAATAAAGGGCCAATAACAAGCATGAACATTAATTGTTATTATTATTTTGTATTTTCACAATTTTAGCAATTGTAATTAAATGTTTGGTATACCATATAAACAACCAATTCAACAACTATATCTTTTGATACATAACTTCAAAATTTGGTGAAGGCTCTTAATGTTTTAGAAGTAGCCAACACAATCCGTAACTATTAACTATAGTCATGTCATGATGTTGTTTAACATGTACAATATTTCAAGTTCTGAAATCATTTCACAAGTTCTTGCAGAAGAGAACAAGTTATAAACAAATCTTCAGTCTTTTATAATCATTCAAATTAGTTATGTGATGCTTCAGGATGCCACCCATTGTAACCCAAGTTCAAGTTTAAGGACATTCCCATAAAACACTTTGAAAGGAAGTGTACCATATCATAGATAGATTCATCCAACCCAAGTAAATCCATTCAAGGTGGTTGGGGATCAATAGCCTAAAACACACCCCATAAGGTTAGGGAAAGATCAATTCTAAAACCACCAAAATGATTCATAATAAAACTTGTCAAGGTTATAAAACATTCAGTGGTTCTACACCATTAATGTATCAATTCCAGATTGTGAACACAATCTATATAGGTGGTGATTACCCAATACAGTGAAATGCATTTAACATAAAATGTGATAGATGCAAATGTACACATTGCTAGATTGGTTACTATAACCCAATAGGATACTAGAATAATCCATTGTATATCAATAGAATTATTAGAAAGTAAACACTCACTATGAAAGGAAAAGAGTGCCCATTACTCACAACCTCCATCTTTAGATCTCACTAAATTCTTATGGGTGCTTGGATACAGAGATATGGATCAAGGAAAGCAAATGATTCTTTGGTTTGTGCATGAGGCCGAAAGTTGTCTTCTGTGAAAAGAATACATGGGATGCCGAGTATTTGATGTAAAAAGTGCACCTCATGAAATAAAACCAAGAATCAAGTTCCTATGAACAAACTACTTTGCATAATATCAATTTTCCATATTCCTACCTGGCAGATTCTTTTTTTACTTGGTATTATCCGTCAATTTTGCAAGAACTAAAATATGAGAGTAAATTCTTCAACATAAAATTATAAATGAGTCATTGGTAATAGGTACAGGTGAACTGGGCATTTTCTCCCCATTTTTTCTTGGGTTTTGACCTCATAAAATTGTAAATAAGGATGTTGGGCACTCAAAAACGTTTTCCAAGGTATATTCCAACAACCGGGGACATGCAAATAGACTTGTGGACAATTAAAAATCTGTTGGGAACTTAAGATTCGATTTTCAAGCAGAAATGCCAAACAGTTGGGCATACAAGTACAAATTATGGGTTATTATTCTTTTGATGTTCATGCCATACATGATTTTAGAGGGTAAAACACCAGTTGGGTATTGAGTTTTGAATTTCCAACAATTTGATCAATTTTAAATACATATTTCTCTTGTGACAGACTCTAACAGGGTTCTATAAGAAATTGAGCATTTTTTCTAGATATGACCATACATAGGGAACCCCTATGAAGAATAATTGATCTCCTAGCTGTTATCATGCAAAGTTAAAAGTCAAGAAAATAGAATTTTCTTTCTACGTCACTTTGATGGAAGAAATTTATTAGGTATTTGATATTTTAATTTCAATAGTAACCATTCAAATCCCACACATATTTCTAAGGAAAAACTCTTCCAAATTATGCAACCCTAAAATTTTATTGTGAGGAAGAAAATATTCCACGAATTATGGGTTTAAAGATCCTAGCTTAAGCATGTTTTCTCATGGTAAAGCAGACATTTGTGGTATATTATTCATGTAATGACTCTCATACAATATGTTTTTTACACAGAACACCATGTGCCATTAATTACATTTACAATCTGCAAACAAGCATGAACATATATGGCCCCATGATGGGAACACGTGTCCCTTCCTCTTGCATGCCTTCTCTTATTTGCATGGAGAAGATGTGAGTCCTCTTGAGAGACCACATGGAAATCCACATCCATGTGGTCTCTAAAGAGGACTAACATCTTCTCCCTACACCTAATCCTCAATTAACACATTAATTAAGAATTAACATCACAACTTAGTTTAAAACTTAATTTTCATAATTTAAGGTAATCAAGGGATAGGATAGGCCCCATGACAATCCCCATAAGCCATCTATCAACCCCTTTCTTCCTTAATTATGGAATCCTTCCCCATATCTTCTTGTTCATCCCTATTGCAGTGGTTTTGGATTTTAATTAATGATTAAATACAATATTACATCTTGGTCTCAATGGACCATGGGGTTTTGCAATTGGGGTATTACATTACCCACCACTTTAATGTATTGCGTAGTCCTCGGTGCAAGCAACAATATGTACAACACAATAATAAATTATAATTACATTCGTATTGACAACTAGTGTATTATATTAATATCCCCTGTAAAACAACATCCTCTTTCTTCTTACAATCTGGTTTAGATCTCATTTTGTTTTTCCCCACTGAAATCCACTTTGTCTACTTGTTATTCCTAGCAATCATCTCATGTCTCAGTATACTTTCATATACTTACAACAACTCAGCAATAACTATACATTTTATAAATTTTTATGCAATAAGGATTCCATTCATGGAAATTCCAATTCACATTAAAAGTATTTATTCATAACTCATAAAATTAAGAGTATGCATTGCAACTTAAATACATATCTTCATGAATAAGCTCCATATTTATATTGTTTCCAATGTGATATTAATCTTATTGTTTCCGCTTCCTTTCCACACTCGTCTTTTAGGCTCAAGCATCCCCTTCACTGCTAAGTAGTCCCTTAAGCGATACATCTTGCCAAGGCTTCCGTGTGCAATAAGAGTGCAACAATTGCCAATATAATCACAATATGTCCCAGTCTTTTAGTTTCAATAACCATATAATATCACTTATATCATATTCATATAATTACCACGATATATTATCATAATAATTTCAATTAGATATTCAAATATGTTTTATATATACAACTAGGAGGTATTCTTCATAGTGTTTGGCCTATTCAGCCTTTGCAAGTATCAATAATCAATCCTTTCATGATATTTCTTCCAATCCCCTGATCCAAAACTCCAGATCTGCAATATGTCCCTTCTTACATAATTCACACTTATCCATCTAATATTAGTACCATCAAAATCCATAACAAATCTAATCAATAATGCCATCTGTTAAATTTCAGAGACACGTTAACATGATCACACAATGAATAACAACATTTAACACCAGCATTTCATGTGGTAAAACCCCAAAAGAGGAAACATCCACAGGCAAAGTATTGAATCTCAATAATGAAGAAGGAGAGATTACAAGACGGGTTTCAGCCTCACAGACAACTCTCTACATTGCATATCCCAACCATGCACTATATACTTCATGAAATTAGTTACATGAATAAACCATTTCTGGTTATGCCCGTTATGAGAAACTTTCCGTAAACATCCGTAATATGAAACCTCTGATGCAGGAACATCTTTCTCTCAATTCAAATCCAAGTGTTAAATGTTTGATCAGGCCTAGGAGGGGTCTTAAGTTCTGAACTGATGGTATTGAACCATTACTTTGTAAATAAACCTATGTTTTAGTTTGATTCTAGATAATGGTGATTCAATTAGGTGAGTCACTAGGTGAGTAATCAGTAATTGATGAATGATGTATCAAATCCCTCAATAAGGGCAGTGAGTCATAGGATAGGATGGATAGTTGAGTTAATTAAGCAGATTGTTGAGTGTTTGTTGGATCTAAACCAGAATTGGTTTCAGATCTTTGTTTGTATATATATCTGTAAGCCTACGAGGCATAGGTAGAGTAGAGTAGATAGGAAATAGGTGGACATGGAATAGAAGATAGAGTTAGGTCTGTAAGGCCCATAGGAGCTAGAGTAACGTGGCCTAACAATGTATATCTGGACATAAAAGAGATATGGTCGTGATTGTACAAGACCAAGAAATCAGAACGCAGCCTCTAAGTAAATATGAATGTATAGTTTCATTGCGTGGATGAAGAAAAGATTATTTTGGCATAAATGTCTGTGTGTAATTTGAGCTTTGTTTGAATGTATGAAATCGTAAACTAGATGCTTGTTTAAATTTCTGTAAAAGACTTACAAATATTTGAATGAGTTTAGCATTTCTGAAAGCGGGAAGAACAAAAACTGATTGATTGATTCTCTGATCAATCACATGGGAGAATTAGATGATCAATCCAAATGAAGGATTTCGTGAATGCGTAGTGAAGAAATATTATTGTGATATTAAAAAATGAGCAGATCGATCAATGTAGGATTGAGGAAAAAATAGAATTTTGAAGTTTGCAGGGTTAATGGCCAAAAGGAAACCCAGATCGATGATGGATATTTGATCTGCAGTGATTTGACGGTTAGAAGCTAGATCAGCAAAAGAAAACAAATCAACGGTCCATAATCATCCTGTAGAAGATCGACGGTGTGGATAGAAGATCGCGGGAGAATATTTGTGGGCGTTAAAAATCTGGAAATGTGAATGCACAACCCACATCCCGCATGCAGGATAGGTTATTGTGGGCTCATAGTTGCAAGAGAGAAAGTGTGGGAGTCCAACTTCCAAAAAATTTGAATCTGCCTCCCGCATTCTACAAATTGCGGAAATGGAGTTGCGGGATCCTGAGTTGTGGAATATCAGTTGAGGGGAAAGGCATTGCGAAAGATGCATTGCGGAGGGAATCTTGCAGAGGCGGGATTGCAGGGAAGGACTTAGCGGACAACTAAGTTTAGAGGTTCTTCTAATTTAGAACTTAACTAATCCTGGGAGGGCCGAGTTAAATTGGTTTACTAGTTAAATATGAATATTTTAATCCAGTATTCTAGTTTAGCCTAGCATCATTTGGTATCAGAGCACAACTAGCTCTTGGAATAAGGTAATGATCTTTTTGTTTTCCGGGATTGTTATAATTAACTGAAAAAAAAATCATGCATGTTGAAAAGGAAGAACAAGTATTCTGTGTGAAAGGTAAATCAATCTCTGATTTTCAGTATTTATTTTAAAATTGAAGACTAACGATTGTGTGAGAATGTTAGTCAGGTGGAAGGTATTCAGGATTGATTGCAGACAGAGGAGGCGTGGTTTAGATTGAAGTTTGATTCTAGCCATAGAATAAAGTGTAGAAGAAATCCTTTGGAGGATTCAACAAGGAAGACAAGATCAAGAAGAGGATCTTTGAAGATAGTAAGAGAGATGTTTCAACAAATTGTACGAGTGGAAGAAGACTGTTGATAGTCTTAAAAGGTATGGACTGATTGATGTTTTATTTAACTCTGGTTATAAGAATTGTTTGAAATAAACAAGAAAGATTTGATAGCAGCAATGGCAGGAGATGTATCAAGGATAATTGTATTCTTGATGAAGAGTTTGTAAACTCTTAGAAGAACAGAGAAGTTCTTGAGGAAGCAATGGAAGAACCCATAAATCCAACAGAGGTTGGAAAAGAGAGGACTAGTGCATGTTCTCAAAAGAGAAGTGGACCTGCAGAAGCATGAAGAGCAAAGGAGTTGCTCAAAAAGGTTCTAGAAGAGAAGAACCAAATATTCCAAAAGGACAAGCTCAAGGAGAGATAGCTTGTTGAGGTATAGCATACAAGTGTGGATACTTGTTGAGAAAGGATTAGGAAAGCAGTTCACAAAAGAGAAGAAGGAAACAGGGGAAATGACTATTGAAGGTCATTGCATAGGTTGAGAGAAAAGCCACCAAATAAGAAATAAGAAAGAAAGACAAGAAGAAGCTGACGAGAATTGCTAGAATTAGAAAAATACATTTTATGTCTTGAGAAGCAAATGCAAGCTGCTAAAGAAGAGAACAAGATGTATGACTGGATCGTGAAAAGGAAGGTAAGATGGCATTCACTACAGGTGAAGCTATAGAAAAATATGTTTTCTAATTTGAAGAAAGAACTTAGAGAAGATGAATCTGAGATGGAGGTTTCATATTGTGAACCTAAACAGGGTCCTTTTCTTGGAGAGGACGATGAAGCAGAAAAAGAGAGACCAATTCATGAATTCTGTAAAGAATACAGATCTACTTATGGAGGAGATGACTATGAGACTGAATGAAACCAAAAGGTCTTATGTTTTTGAGACTAATGAATTGTTTATGATTGTAGGTTTAGTTGAAAATGATGGGCAGTCCTTTGAAACTGTCTTAAAAATTGATGAAGTCAAATATGATTAAGATAGTCTCTCAAATAAAGAAAGGTTTGAAGTATTGCAGCAAAAGGAACTCATTGATGAGTTACTTAATGAAAGAACACAGTCGATTGAAGAAGATTTGAAGGTAAAGACAAAGAAAGGAATGTGCATAAACATTTCTACAAGGCAGGATCAGAATTGCATTCTGATGAAGGAGAAAGTTGAACAGTCACCTTGGACTATTATGAAGTCTGAAAAGGAAGAAAATGTGCTTTTCAAAAGAATGATAACAGAGTATAATTCTGTTATAGATGGTATGGAGTTGATGTTATGTTAAGACCAACACAAAAAGAGGATGCCAAAGGAGATATCAACAGGGACTTCAAAGTCTCGTGTTTTGGAAACTAATTATTGGTGTATGTTTGCAGGTATTGAAGAACTCTTGAGTGATGTGATTATGCAGGGAGAAACTGAACAATTATCTTGGGCTGCCAGAGATAATGAATCAAGAGGAGAAATTCTTTTTAAAATCATGACAACATAACATAATCCTGTTGTGAAGGAGGATGAAAGTTGTATACATCATGTAGCTCAGACTATAGGAGAGATAGAGTTCAGTGAAGAAATGAAGTTGCTAGGAGAGATGACTGGTATAAAAGAGTTATTGGTTGAAAATGAATTCCAGGATAATGAAGATGATGAAAAAGAGTAACTAGCTAAAAGTATCGTAAACTCTTGGGAGAGTTCAAATCAGCAAAAGAATGTGCTGATGAGTGATGAAAATTCAATATTTTTGGAATTAATGAATTGTGTATATCTGCAGAGGTAACATTTGATGGACCTTGTAAGGTTGTCCCAGAGGTAAATGAAGAAGAAGAGTATCCATCTATTATTGACATGGATCAAAGCCATAAATTTGTTTTGGAATTGAAGAACGAGATGCCATGGTCTCATAGAGAGAGATAAACCAGTGAGAACACTTGCATATTTGGATAGTGGTGTTGCTGACAGAAAGAAGAAGAAATTTGTCATGACACAGGAAGAGACTATATTGTCTCTAAGGAATGATCAATACCTGAATGAATTTGTTGTTGCAGGGTTGGCTACTGAAGACAAAGAAGAACTTTCTAACTTCAGAAAATATGATAAGGAATTAAAAATGTTAGAAGATTGGTTGAATAATCCAAGGATTCATAAATATAATTGTTTAATGTTTTCTTGCAACATTGAAAAGGGGCAGATAGGAGGAAAAAACATTGAATTATTTTATAATTTAGTGGACATCAACAAAAATTCAAGAGGACAACAACAGTTTCAGAAAGAAAAGAAGATGCAGGTGTACCAACCAAAGGATAGACTGGATATGGATATTGAAGGACTAATGTTGCTGATGGTGAAGATGTGTCAAAGAAGGAATGCAGAAAGAATGAAGATTTGCATCAGCAGAGAAAATAGACAGAACGGTGATAGAAAACAGATGACAGAGGAAGAATGTAAAAGCAAAGCTAGTGGAGGATTGCGGCATAAAATTTGGAAACTAGGAGAACTGAATATGTCAAAGACAGAGAAACATGATGAAATGGGTGATTAACTACAGCACAAGGTTTGGGATCTAGGCATATTGAAGATGGGAAGTTATGACCAGGAGGTCATATTTCTTTCTTATTGGGGAGTCTGATGCAGGAGCATCTTTCTCTCAATTCAAATCCAAGTGTTAAATGTTTGATCAGGCCTAGGAGGGGTCTTAAGTTCTGAACTGATGGTCTTGAACCATTACTTTGTAAATAAACCTATGTTTTAGTTTGATTCTAGATAATGGTAAGTCAATTAGGCGAGTGATGAGTAATTGATGAATCATGTATCAAATCTCTCAATAAGGGCAACGAGTCATAGGATATGATGGATAGTTGATTTAATAAAGTAGATTGTTGAGTGTTTATTGGATCTGAACCAAAATTGGTTTCAGATCTCTGTTTGTATATATATCTGTAAGCCTACTAGGCATAGGTAGATTAGAGTAGATAGGAAATAGGTAGACATGGAATAGAAGATAGAGTTAGGTTTGTAAGGCCTGTAGGAGCCAGAGGAACGTGGTCTAACAATATATATATGGCCATAAAAGAGATCTGGTCGTGATTGTACCAGACCAGGAAATCAAAATGCAACCTCTAAGTAAATATGAATGTATAGTTTCACTGCGTGGATGAAGAAAAGCTTATTTCGGCATAAATGTATGTGTGTAATTTGCGCTCTATTTGAATGTATGAAATCGTGAACTAGATGCTTGTTTAAATTTCTGTAAAAGACTTACATATCTGTGTATGAGTTCGGCATTTCCGAAATAGGGAAGAACAGAAACCAATTGATCGATTCTCTAATCAATCGCATGGGAGAATTAGATGATCAACCTAGCTGAAGGATTTCGTGAATGCACAATGAAGAAATCTTATTGTGAGATTCAGAAATGAGCAGATCGATCAATGCAGGATTGAGGAAAAAATCGAAGTTTGAAGTTTGTAGGGTCAATGGCCAAAATGAAACCCAGATCGACGATGAAGATTTGATCCGCAGTGATCTGACGGTTAGAAGCTAGATCTACAAAAGAAAACGAATCTACGGTCCAGATTCATCCTGCAGAATATCGAAGGTGTAGACAGAAGACTGCGGGAGAATATTTGCGGGCGTTAAAAATCCGTAAATGCAAACGCGCAACCTGCATCCCATATCCCACATCCCGCATGCGAGATAGGTTATTGTGGGATCATAGTTGTGGGAGAGAAAGTATGGGAGTCCAACTTCCGGAAAAGTTGAGTCCACATCCCGCATCCCATAAATTGCGGAAACGGAGTTGTGGGATCCTATTTGTGGGAACTCTGTTGCGGGAAATGGAGTTGCGGGATCCTGAGTTACAGAATCTCAGTTGCGGGGAAAGGAATTGTGGAAGATGCATTACGGAGGGAATATTGCGGAGGAAGCATTGCATGGAAGGACTTAGCGGACAACTAAGTTTAGGGGTTCTTCTAATTTAGAACCTAACTAATCCTAGGAGGGCCAAGTTAAATTGGTTTACTGGTTAAATTTGAAGATCTTAATCCAGTATTCTTCAAAGTTTATCCTGGCATCAACCTCCCATAAACACATTAGTTTAGTTGTCATTTAACAATATCCAAATTGACAATACAATTTACAAATACTTTTCCCAAGACTATTTATCACATTTTCTTCAAACCAAGAGAAGCTACACACCAACGTAACTTCTCTAACAATACTGGTTTTGTGAACATATCTACATAATTTTCTTTAGTATGGACAATTTTTAGATATACCCCACCTTCACTAATGGCTTGTCTTACAAAATGAAATTTTACATCAATATGTTTAGTCTTACTATGATAAACAGGATTTGTAGCCAAATGAATTACACTTTGACTGTCACAGAAGATAGGCACACTGTTCTGCAACCTTTTGATTTCTCTAAGAAGACCTCTCAGCCAAATTGTCACTTTGCAAGCATGTGAGGCAGAAATGTATCAAGCCTCTGTTGTGGATAAAGCAACTCTGTCTTGAAGCTTTGACATCCAACTTATAGCTCCACCAGCAAGAGTAAAGGCATAACCTAAAGTAGACCTTCTCTTGTCCAAATCACCTGTGAAATATGAATCAACAAAACCACACACAGAATCACTATTACTATTAAAGGTGATACAATAGTCACTTGTGCCTCTTAAGTACTGAAGCACCCATTTCACTGCATTCCAATGTTCTTTTCTTGGATTTTCCATGTACTTACTAATAACACCTACTTCATGTGAAATATCAGGTCTAGTACACACCATTGCATACATAAAAAATCCTACTGAATTGACATATGGTACATGAGACATATAATCATTTTCTTCAACACTACTAGGACATAAACTTGAAGAAAGTTTAAAATGGGAATCCAAAGGAACATTCACATGCTTTTCCTTATTCATTTCGAATCTTTTGAGTATTTTCTCAACATACTTCTCCTGTGAAAAACTGAGCTTACCATTTTTTCTGTCTCTGTGTATCTCAATACCCAAGATTTGTTTTGCAGCTTCAAGATCCTTCATATCAAAAGTCCTAGCCATCTGAGCCTTCAACCTGTTAATATCACCCATGATTTTTCTCACAATATGCATATCATCAACATACAATACTAATATAATGAATATATCATTCAAATTTTTGAAGTATAAACAATGATCATACTCACTTCTAGTATAACCTTGGCTCACCATGAAAGAATCAAACTTCTTGTACCATTGCATGGGTGACTGTTTCAGAACATACAATGATTTCTTGACCTTGCAAACTAATCTACCTTTCTGATGCTGTACAAAACCTTCTGGTTGTTCCATATAAATCTCCTCATCTAAATCTCCATGTGAGAAAGTTGTTTTAACATCTAGTTTCTCTACCTCCAAATCAAGCAATGCAACTAATTCTAACACAATACGAATAGATACAAGCTTGACAACTGGTAAAAAAATATCATGATAGTCTATACATTCCATCTGAGGGTACCCTTTTACAACCAATACGGCTTTGTATATTTCAACCTTACCATCAACTCCTTTCTTCAATTTGAAGACCCATTTATACCCAACCATTTTTCTATCTTTGGGGTGTTTAATCAATTACCATATCTTGTTTTTCTCCAGAGAATCCATTTATTATTTCATTGCCACCTTCCACTTAGCATTGTCAATACAATCAATGGCTTCTTGAAAACAAGAAGGTTATCCATCATCAGTAAATAAAACAGACGAAACAAAACCAGTATACCTCTTAGGAGGATTTCTCTCCCTTAATGATCTTCTTGGTGTAGGTTGTGGGGTTTCCACAATTTCTTGAATTTCTTCATCTTCTATGAATCATATCTCACCATAAACTTCTTCTTGTTTCTTTAATTCATTAGAATATTGGTTCTCCAACTAAATTAGTTGTTTTGATATTGCCTATTCCTGTTCCACATCAACTCTTACACTTTCGGATTTAATCAGAGAAGATTCATATAAAATTACATCTTTTCTAATGACAATTTTGTGGGTAGTAGGATCCCACAATCTATATCCTTTCATTACATCATCATAACCAACAAAGATGCACTTCTTTAATCTAGGGTCTAACTTAGAACGCTGATTTTTAGGAGTAAGTGCATAAGCTTCACAACTAAAGATTTTCAAATTCGATCAATCACAGGAGTGACTAGTCCATACCTCTTCTGGAATTTTACAATCTATTGCCATTGAAGGTGACCGATTTTTTAGATAACAAGCGCAGAAACTACTTCTTCCCACAACTCTTGCCCCGAATTAGCATTACTGAGCATGCTCCTTACTCTTTCTACAAGAGTCATGTTCATGCGTTCTGCAACGCCATTTTGCTTAGGAGTGTATACATTTGTTTTGTGTCTAACGATCGCTTCATCTTTAGAATATTTTTCAAACTCCAAAGAAATAAATTAACCTCCATTATCCGTCCTTAAACACTTGATTGTCCTACTAGTTCTTTTTTCAACCATAACTCTAAATTGTTTAAACGTACTAAACACATCAACTTTTCTTTTTAGGACATAGACCCAAACCTTTCTAGAAAATTCATCTAGAAATAATAGATAATATTTTGCTCCCCCATAGGAAAAGGTAGGATACGGACCCCATAAATCAGAATGAAAGTAGTCAAGTACACCTTTACTTACATGACTACCCGCTTTAAACTTTTGTCTACACTACTTTCCATATATACAATGTTTACAAAAAATAAAATTCAGAGTTTTCAAGTTTGGAAGCAATTTACGATTCATTAATACCTGAAGCCCTTTTTCTCTCATATGAAAGACGTTGATGCCATAGCTGAGTGGGTCCTGACTCTTCTTTGGGTACTGATTCATTAATACCTGAAGCCCTTTTTCTCTCATATGAAAGACGTTGATGCCATAGCTGAGTGGGTCCTGACTCTTCTTTGGGTACTAATGCAGTACCATTAACTTGCGTCCTTCCAACCAGCTTGTAAAGGTTTCCTATCCTTTGTGCCTTCATGACCACTAAAGCACCCTTGAAAACTTTTAGAGTTCCATCAAAACCTGTAAATTTATGACCACAAGAATCCAATACTCCCAAAGAAATTAATTTTTATTTTATCTCAGGTACATTTCTAACATCTGTAAGTGTTCTTATTACTCCATCAAACATCTTAATTTTAACACTTCCAACCCCAACAATTTTACATGAATGATTGTCTCCTAAAAAAACTATTCCATCATTAACTGTTTGATAGGAAGCAAACCAATATTTATGAAAATATATATGTTGTGAAGCACCAGGATCTAATAGTCATTCCTCACTACATTCATAAATATTACAAACATACAAGACCTCATCAATCATACCTAAATCAGAAGACTTACTGAATTTGCCTCTAACTTGGAGTCATCCTTCTTGGATTCTTGTCTCTTCCAAGAGTCCTTCTTGAGATAACCGGTTTTATTACAGTACCAACATTTTAATTTACTCTTCCTGCCCCTCGACTTAGACTTGGAAGTACCTCTTGACTATTATCCTTTCTCCTTGGATCGACCTCTAACGACCAAAGTTTATGGCGAAGAGTTTTCAAGACTGGTTTTCTTCCTTAATTCCTCAGACAATAATGCTCCAACCACATTGTCAAATTCTAAAGTATCGGTTGTACTAAGTCTAATAGAAGAAACTACTTGACCCCAAGACTCAGGTAAAGTACATAAAATATTCACTGCTTTATCTTCATCATAAATTTTAACATCCATACTACTCAACTGAAAAATAAGAGTGTTAAAAACATTTAAATGATCTGCAATCTTCGTACCTTCTTTCATTCTCATACCATACAGTGTCAATTTTGTTTGTCACTGATTTGGTCATATACAGACTTTCTAATTTGTTCCACAAGCTTGTTGTCGATGTTTCTCTAGTAATATTAAACAATACATCATCTGCAAGCCATAAACAGATTGTGCTTAGCACTTTGGCATCTAGATCCTCCCATTGATTATCTGTCATGATGAGAGGTCTTTTTCTTTTTCCATTTAAAGCTCTATGTAACCCTTGTTGATCTAATAAATCCCTCATTTTTAACTTCCATAGTTCAAAATTTTTCTTACCATTAAATTTTTCAATCTCAAACTTTGTGCTAAACATTTTGAAATTAAAAAAAAATAAAAAATTAAACCCAAAACAACTTTATTTCTGCTGAGCCCAAATAAACAGTACTATATCCTCAAGACTATAATTGTGACTTATATATATATATATATCACTGCTATTTTGTATTATTATTATATTGAAATATATATATCCAAAAACTTATATCCAAGAAAGACTTGCACTAAATTATCATATTGGAACATATATATCCAAAAACTTATATCCAAGAAAAACTTGTCGTAGCACAATTTTTTTTTTAAATTACCAATTCTACTACCAGTCCCCGGGGGTAGATCTCCTCCGCGCTGGTTGATTTCTTCAGTAGTATCAACAACATCAATGAGCCATCTACCGAAAGAAAACAATCAACAGGCGCAACAACACTGCAGCCGTCACAATATCACGATCTCCTTCAGGCAGACTGCAAAAAAATATCTCCACGATGGTGGACCAGGCTCCTTCACACCCAGGATTCTACCTTCGCTAGACAGTTACGCGGTCTACTTTTCCATCCAGACCCTTCCACGATCTAGGGTGAGGCTCCTTCTCTTCAACGATTTGCTGAAACATCAGTCTCCACGCGTCCAGGCAGCTTCGTTGCCGACTGGCTTTTCCTCTTCCTCCATGCTACCGACTAGATTTTTCTTCTTTATGTAGATGCCTCTCTTTCACGCGTGGCTCACATCAATCTGATGATCTGGAACACTGGTTAAATTTCACACACACATTAAAATAATCACATAATTAATAACAACATTTAACACCAGCATTTCATGTGGTAAAATCTCAAAAGGAGAAACATCCACGGTAAAGTATTGAAGCTCATTAATGAAAAAGAAGAGATTACTAAACATGTTTCAGCCTCACAGACAACTCTCTACATTGCATATCCCAACCATGCACTATATACTTCATGAAATTAGTTACATGAGTAAACCGTTTTAGGTTATGCCCATCTTGAGAAACTTCCCGTAGACATCCGTAATATGAAACCTCCCATAAACACATTAGTTTAGTTGTCATTTAACAATCTCATCTCACTTATATCATATGCATACAATTGCCACAATATATTATCATAATAATTTCAATTAGATATTCAAATCTCTTTTATATATACAACTAGGAGGTATTCTTCATAGTGTTTGGCCTATTCGGCCTTTGCAAATATCAATAATCAATCCTTTCACGTTATTTCTTCCAATCCCTTGATCCAAAACTCCATATCTGCAATATGTCCCTTCTTACATAATTCACACTTATCCATCTAATATTAGTACCATCAAAATCCATAACAAATCTAATCAATAATGCAATCAACAATGCACCAATTACAGTATTCTTATTTGTTCACAGTCTGATCAAAATCCATAACAAATATAATCAATAATGCAATCAACAATGCGCCAATTACAATATTCTTATTTGTTCACAGTCTCAGAATGATCTCAAATCCATTAGATCAATCCATATAGCTATTAGAATAATTTTCATAAGTAAAATAATGCATCCATGCAATGCAACAACTATAAATATATGCTAACTATACATGTGTATATTCACAATCTACTTATTTCATGCACACCACCTTGATTTATACAACTATAAATATATGCTATTTAGACATGTGTGTATGTTCACAATATACTTATTTCATGCACACCACCTTGACTTATGTATAAATATGTGCTATCTATACATGTGTGTATGTTCACAATCTACTTCTTTCATGCACACTACCTTGACTTATGTACTTTATATTTGATATGATTATCATATTAAATGAACACTACCTTCACTTATGTAATTTATATTTGATAATATTATCATATTAAATCAGATAGTCTAGCCAATGCCTTGACACAACATCCAATCATCTCACTAGTATTTGCATGACCCTTTGAACGTTTCCCTGCCTTGCCTAAGTCAACATCAGGAATATACCTTTTCTTTGCTATGCAGTCTCTCGGGCCTTCCCTTCTTTGCAATACAATCCCTCAGACATCCTAGAAAGAATTTCCTTTCTCTGTAATATAATCCCTCAGAGATACTAGAAAGAATTTCCCTTCTCTGCAATATAATCCCTCGGGAACTCTTCCCTTTAATGGTGTTCTTAAGTATCAATATGAGTTTGTAATTCAGTAAATCAATTCAAGTAAGGAGTTCTTTGGATACTTGGTGTTCTTAAGTATCAATATGAGTTTGTAATTCAGTAAATCAATTCAAGTAAGGAATTCTTTGGATACTTGTGTAGTGTTATAGCATACTAATGCTTTATTATATCCCAATATGGGTGTCAATTTCAAAATACATCCATTAGCATAAACATATCAAAATATAGATGAAGTAATCCTTACCAGTTCCTTTCTTACCTCCATAGCTTCCGCTACATGCTCTGATGTTCCATTATTAGTAGATATATTTGTGAAACTTGCGTAGTGCTTCCATTGATCCTTGGTCTTGACTGCTTTCTCTTCGTCTTTCCAATCCAAGGAGAACTTATCCTCTGCAACAATATTATCCATGTCTTCAGCCATGCTTTTGTATGTGTTTTTTTACCATTCCTTGGAACACAACCATATCGTTAATATTAGGTTCTACTTAGCTTTTTCAACATAATCAAGCATCAACGTCAACATTATCATATGCTTGATGCATTCTTCCTTCAATATGCATATGCATTATATCTATGCATTTTCAACATGGATAATTTAATATAAAAATAATATCAAGAGTAGGTAAATAATCCCTTTTTAATATGCATGCATTATATATAGATATAGATATATATATATATATATATACACACACAAAATGCTCTCACGAATGCTTCACTCCCATAAAAATGATCCCTACTTTGATCCAGTTCTTTCCAACACTACAATGAACTCTCAGTCATTTCAAAACTCCTAATTTTTTTGTTTTTGTATTAAATTATTTCCAAAGTTTAAGATTGCCCTTTTAAAATAATCATATTCATTGTTCAACTTTCAACTTTTCAAGCAAGTCAACATGAATATAGTTCCTAAAATGAGAGCTTTGAATGGCCAACCATATAAGACCACATTTCTGCTATGAATGGTCTTGCATTAGACCTTATCTTGATCTTAAGAATTATCATTAGCCCTCAATGGATCAAATCATCTTGCAACAAATATGACATTCAATTTGTCACATCCTCGCCCCTCTACCGGAGAGAGGACGCGTCTAATGCTGCTATCTGAGCCAGACAAACTAAGCCCCCATGAACATAAATATCAAATGCATTGAAATAAAAATCATACACAGATGCAAATGCCTAATCATTAATAAGTAAACAATAGAAGCAAATACACACATTCAACACATTTAAGCATTCAACATGTTCATCAATTTCATTTAGCGACAGATACAATTGCGGATGTAAAATGGGTAAGAGATACTTATCTTGGAATAAGCTTGTGCAGCAACCAGCTACGTCGCTGCAACGTTCCACCCAACCATAGGTCAATGTGCTCATTAATCTCTCAGCAGCACTGCCACCCCCGAGCTGGGCATGATTTCCACAAGGATTAAGGGAACACTAGCAGGCTCACACGTAGCCAAGGATACACAAACTCAGCCAAGCCAACACAATTGGGTTTATCAAGCTAACAGGGAGCTGGAAAGGTTCCCTGCTAAGCTAGTGAGTTCAATCCAAGAGCTATGGACACCTGCACCAGAATTAGCTTGACTTCTAAAACATCCACACAAATCCAACACAAGGAAGCATCCCCTTCTCTACTATACAGTCCATCGGGCTATCCCTTCCCTTCCAGTGCTATTCAGGGGGGTGCAGAGAAGAAAACCAACCCTCTAGCCCTATCTGTGAGGCTCCTACACACTAGGTTTATCAAGCATACTCAAACCCATTTCCACTCCAAAAAAAGTCCAAAGACTAAACAACTAAGTACACACAGCAATCTCGGTTCTAGGATTGAACGGAAACACACCACAGAGGCCAAATCGGGTATGGCAATTGGACAACACGGCTTAGGATGTGACATTCTATCTCCAGAGTCGTTTATGGCCCTAACATGGCCAAAACGACTCAGCAACACCCCAAATTTGTGGGGAAGATAGCAACGACCTCCCAGCCTGCAAAAGAGGAAGAATACGATCCCCTAGTCGTAAAGGTGATTCAGCCACACGAACAAAATCGAGAGAGGAGAATGCAGAACGCAAAGGCCCTGTGGCCAATTCTCTGCTTGCATGTAGTGAAGGAAATGGCCCCAACCGTGAAGGAAATCACCACACAGACCCAAATCGTGAAAGGGAAAATGCAGAACGCTAATCTCTGCCTGAGGCCAAGCTTTCTCCTGCGTGAGGAAGACAAACAGTTGTGTGAGAGTGGAATGAGGTTCTCTCTACCCACGTGAGGAACTGAAAGTGATCTACATCTCTGGGTATGGGTGTGGTCAAAGGACTAACAGTCCTGCCAATCACTGACGGCTGCCCATTCATATGTCCCTCAAGGAAATAACTGCCCCAACCAATCTCATGGGGAATTAATTTGGTTGGTGAATAAGACAAGGGAAGTGGTTGACCACTCTCTTGGGTTCTTTTGCTGACATTTGGATTTTCCCCATTGGTCCCAAGGGTTGAACATTCCCCCCCCCCCCTTATCCTTAGGAAAAGCATGCCCCTTCTCTTTTAATGTTGCATTGACATAGCTAGTTGTGGGTATTTTAATTAAATTGCATATTTATATGATGCCAAAATTATAAAGTGCCCGCTAACACGAAATACCATCGGCAACGATTTTAATCACCAAAACATAAAATGCTAAATCAATGGTGGGGATTTTTCCTTTAGCTCCACACCATGATTAATTACAATATATACATCATATACATTTAATGCAAACGAGTTCAAAACCGGGGTGTTACACAATTCAGGTAGAGAATCTAGTTGTTGTGACTTATAACATTCTTATTGATGCTTATTGTAAATATGACACTATTGACAAGGACGTTGAGTTCACTGAAGAAATGGTCAGAAAAAATTGTAAACTAGACATAATTATTTATACTACATTAATATATGGTCTTTGTCAGCAAGCAAGCATCACAGAATCCATAAGGATTCTTGCAAGATTGGTGAATGAATATCTTATTCCAAATACTAGTATTTGGAATATATTAATTTCATGTATCTCCAATGAAACATATATGCATCCTGAACAGGTCGATGGAATATTGTTCAACTTGTAGAGTGATGAACTTATGCAGCTTATGGAATCATGAATAAATGGAAAATATGCTTCCCAATCTGGAACTAGACCTTGCCTTGCTACTATGTGGATTTTGTTAGGTTCTATGAATCCCCACATGCCACTCTTATTAAAGTTATTCCACACGCAACCAACATTTTATGACATTCTATATACAAGAGGTACCATTATATATTTTTTTCTTTTTCACTATGTATTTCCTATACCTGGACAACTCCATTTTTTCAACTAGGAGAAACATAAACCAAAAGTTAGAAGATTAAGCTTATGCAAGCTAGAAAACTTGGAAGATATGTTATTGCATTAGTCAATTCCTTACATGATTCCTTGCAAGTGCCTTGTTGAAGGCCCTTTGATATTATCAACAAGAGTACACTATTGTCAGTAATGGTACTCTGGAATAAGTCTATAAAGCTCTTGTCTGAGTGTCCACTAGGTCTATGCCACCGTGGCTCACAATTTTGGCTTCAAAGGTAAAAGAATTTCTATGGAATCGAACCTTATATACATTATTTTAGTCACAAATATGATTGTGAATCTTTTGTACTTGGAAAAAAAATGGAAGTCTTACACAAATCCTTGGATAGATTCCCTCAGATCGATAGTGGGCAGAGTATGTGGTTTGTTCTATTTTTCAGCTCTATACTAGCTACCTAGCCGCTTAACATTATACAATAAAGTCACGAGGGGTGAATCATATATATATGAGAATAACCATGCAACCATGTTCTTCCAACTAGAATACTAGTTTGAAAACTACCAAGATCTTCCATCTGGAATGGAACCACATGCATTCCCAAGCCTTTGTTCACAAAATCAACAATGTATTTCATGGTGCAGGTATATTACGCTAATTCTCCCCCTTCTGCATGCTAGGTTGTTTTGGCTTGTTATTAATATGTGAGACATATGGCAAGTTTCATACAGTTTGCATTCAGTTTTTTTTGCAGGGTTTCTTTGGTTCTCTCTTCTCTATTGGTGTGGTGACAACTCTTATTGAGAAATCTGTTGATGTGTTGTAAATATTTCTCTGCAAATATATCTATCATACTCAAAGAATTGTTGGGTTTTTCATCCTCCGTGTTTGGAGTGTTTTCCCAGTGTATATCTTATCTCTTATGGTGATTGTTTTATGTGGCTGATTTATTATTGAAGATTCATATATTGCCGATATAAAGAATGATATGTGGTTGATTTAAAGATTCATAGATAGCTGATATAAAATTGATTGTGTGGCTGATATAAAGTTTCTTATGTGGCTGATTTAAAGTTTCAAAAAGTGCTAAAATGGTTTGATAAAAAGTTTGAAGTTCAAGCAGCCCTGATTTTTCTCAAACATTAATATACTTAAATATTCCCATGAGAAAGTGCATTAATTAATCCTAGAGATCTCACATTAGGATCTACCTATCAATTACAAAGATATGAACAAAAACTTGAAGCCACACATATAAAACATGAACAAATTTCCCAAGATGAGCAAGGTTTACTGTCCTAAACTTTGGGGAATGATGAAGCAAACTCTGTTCCTATTTCTACAAATTTCCCAAAGTTTCAAGCACCTCAACCATGCTCTGATACTAATGTGTAAAATTGTTTTCTACTAAACTAAAAAAATAGGGGAGAATATTTTAGTAATTAGTTATCTTATCACATATTATAATAATTCATCACCAAAAACATGGATAAACGATACTCTAGCACAAAACAATTCATGGTCCTTTCTTAAGAACATAATAAAGGGCCAATAACAAATGTGAACATTAGTTGTTGTTTATTATTTTGTATTTTCACAATTTTAGCATTTGTAATTAGATGTTTGGTATACCATGCATTCTTCAACAAATATATCTTTTGATACATAACTTCAAAATTGGGTGAAGGTTCTTAATGTTTTAGAAGTATCCAACACAATATGATAACTCTTAACTACATTCATGGCATGCTATTATTTAATATGTACAATATTTCAAGTTTTGAAATCATTTTACAATTTCTTTCATGAGAGAACAAGGACGTATAACGAATCCTCAATATTTTCTAATCACTCAAATTAGTCATGTGATGCTTTAGCATGAAACCAATTGTAACCCAAGTTCAATTTTAAGGACATGTTCATAAGATAATTTGAAAGGAAGAAAACCATATCATACATAGATTCTTCCAACCCCATGTAAATCCAATCAAGGTGATTGAGCATCAACAGGACAAAAATGGACCCTATAAGGTTAGGTAAATTTCAACTCTAAAACCTCAAACATTATTCATAATAAAACATGCCAATATTATAAAAACCTTCAATGGTTATGCACCATTAATGTATCAATTTCAGATTGTGAACACAAAGTATATAGGTGGTGATAGTAACATAAAATGTGATAGTAAATGTACATAGAGTTAGATCGGTTACTATAACCCAAGAGGAAACTAGAATAATCCATTGTACATCAATAACATTATTAACAAGTACACACTTACTATCAAAGACAAAGAGTGCCTATTAATCACAATCTCCATCATTAGATATCACTAAATCTACAATGGGTGCTTGAATACAGAGATATGGATCAAGGAAAGTCAATAATTCTTTGGTTTGTGCATGAGGCTGAGAGTTGTATTTTGGGAAAAGAATACATGGAATACCAAGTATTTGATGTAAAAAGAGTTATCTCATAAAACAAAACCAAGAATCAAGTTCCTATGAACCACTTACTTTGCATAATATCAATTTTTCCATATCGCTACCCTAACAAAATATTTTAGCAGAGTCTTGTTTTACTTGGTATTTTCCCTCTTTTTGCAAGAACTAAAATCTGAGAGTTAATTTTTCAACATACAATTATAAATTTGTTGCTAGCAACAAGTATAGCTGAACTGGGTATTTGCCCCCATTTTTCTTATGTATTGACCTCATGAAATTGTAAATAAGAATGTTAGGCTCTCAAAAACGTTTTTGAAGGTATATTCCAACAACTGGGGACATGCAAATCGATTTGTGGACAGTTAAGCATCTAGTGGGAACTTAAAAATTGATTTTCAAGCATAAATGTAACAGTTGGGAATACAAGTATGAATTATGGGTTATTATTCAATTGATGTTCACGCCAAACATGATTTTAGAGGGGAAAACACCATCTAGGTATTGATTTTCGAATTTCCAACAATTTTTTTAGTTTTTAATAGACATTTCTCTTGCAACAAACTCTAATAGGGTTCTATAAGAAATTGGGCATTTTTCTAGAGATGCCCATACTCGAAGAATCCCAATGAAGAATAATTGATCGCCTAGCAGCTATTATGCAAAGTTAAAAGTCAAGGAAAAAATTATTTTCTTCCTAAGGCTTCTTTGATGGAAGAAATGTAGTAGGTATTTAAAACTTTAATGTAAATAATAACCATTCAAATCAGATACAAATTTCTAAGGAAAAACTCTTCCAAATTACTCAACCCAAAATTTTTATTTTGAGGAAGAAAATATTCCATGAATTGTGGGTTTAAAGCACCTAGATTAAGCGTGTTTGATTATGCTAAAACATACAATTATGATCTATTATTCATGTAAGGAATCTCATACAGTATCTATTTTACACAA
This sequence comes from Pseudotsuga menziesii, assembly GCA_001517045.1. Taxonomy (NCBI): domain Eukaryota; kingdom Viridiplantae; phylum Streptophyta; class Pinopsida; order Pinales; family Pinaceae; genus Pseudotsuga; species Pseudotsuga menziesii. The sequence continues at coordinate 116,494 of LPNX011189016.1, read as the reverse complement.
AACACCTGTTGCATTTAATTATATTTACACTTTGCAAACAAGCATAAACATACAATCCTGAGCACACCAACTATACACATACACACACAACATATTTCATACATATTTACACATTATTTAAAAGGAGAATATTACTTATATTAAATGACTCCAACTGGATGCAACACGCAGACATTCCACCCAACCATAGGCTACCTATGCTCATGCTATCTTCCGCATAATAGCCACCCTGGAGGTAGGGCCAAGTTTTTGCAAGGAGTTTCTCTCCCAAGTAATTACAAAGTTTAATATCTCAGACAACACCCCTACTATAGTTGTACGTCTTCCATGGAAAATTTGACTTGCATTCATAAGATCATGGTCTTCCCATGGCTGTTCATTCTCTTCTCCCCCAATACCAACTTCTCCTTAACCCCATGATGGGCATAAGCACCCCTTCCTCTTGCATGTCTTCTCCTATTTTCATGGCAAGCCACATCCATGTGGTGTTTGTAAGGTACTAAGCTTACATGTTGGAAATATTTATTGAATATATGAAATAGTTGAATGATTGAATGATTGAATACAATGATAGCAACCACTTATATATGGTTGATAAGCAAAGGGATGTGTCTTTTCATTTAATAGACATGTCACAAAATAATACTTAAATCATTATTGAAGCTAAATAATGATAACCTAATGTAATATACATTTAGGTATATTAAACTCATAGTGCTTTGAAAAGATTCAACTACAAATCTTGGATTCTACTTAATATGGATTATGATTTTAATTATTTTATCGTTGTAGTTGATGAAATGTGTCAATAAGAACTTCTAAGTAATGCACATAATTCGAGAAATGTAGACGAGTCGATCCATCCCAAATCTAGCTTCATTGGAACTGTTTGATGATTAGTTTTTGGATAGAACTTCTCATTTTAGGCTTCCCTACAAGTGTCGATTCTGACTTCATTCTTCTTCAATGTTGTAGTTGGTTTGTCTGTAAGAATAGTATTGTTTATTTTCCTCTTGACTTTTATGCTTGTCGTAAGGATTTTTGTGGTGTGGCTGACCGTAAGGTAGTTGAGCCACTTTACTAATGTTTGTAGGAACTTCAACTTTTGGTGCTTATGGCAATTTATCGATAGCTTTTTAATATAACCATTTTTAAGAATTTGAAGATTGATTGAGTCTATATTGGTTTCTTTTTTTGACATCTGAATTTGTATTGATGATGTTGCTAATTCAATGGTTTCGGTCATTGTTTCTCTTTCCATAGTTTGGACATCCTTTGCTGAGGATTTTTCTAACTTCTCAACTTTTAAATTTTTTATTTGTTTAGTCAAATATTGATTGTGATTTATAAGGTGGTGACTTTCTTCTTGTTTTTTCAGTAGTTTCCCTTCCGTGTCTTCATTGGATTGCTTTGTTTTCAAGAATTTCTTAGCTTCCTTATTTTTTTAACTAACATCTTGTTATGGTTTCTGAGTTGGAACATTTCTTCAATATTCGTTGATAATGTTTTATTGATTTTTGTGATCTCCAACTTATGCGCTTTTTTAATTTCATATCTCTGTTGTTTGAGTTATTTTATTTGTTGTTGACATTGGGAGGTTCCTAATTCTTGGCATCATAATTTTTCTTGTATTTGTGCAACTTCCTCGTCCTTGTCCATGAGGATTCTGTTCAATCAATTTACATCTTTTTCTTGATCTTCATAGCTCTCATACGATGGTTCTTCCATTGTATTTTTGTACGAAGACACTCTCAGCAATGAGTTATGTATTGTCATTTCTGTCTTCCCTTGGGAGAAGGTCATGACTTTCTTTTTCACATTGAAGGTGGTTGTACCCAATGCTTCCATCCAGTTGGATCCTAGTATTATGTCGATAATATTGTTGTCTATAGCTACAATGATGAATTCTTATGTAATATTATAATTACCAATCTGTAAGTCTAATTGTTTGATTTTCTCTTCATTCTTCTCTATATTAAATTTTGCAATCGATAGTTGATTTGAAAGATCAACATTAATAAAATTTTCTTTATTAGCTAGAAATATGGTGATGGTAGTAGGACTTCCATAAAATGTGTCATTTACTTCAAACATATTCATCGGCTTATTTGAAGCAACATCGACAAATTTATTTTTCTTTTGAGAAAAATATGTCTTCCATTTTGATGAGGTATAAACAAATATTTTCCCTTGATCTTTGACTTCTTCAGTGATAGATAGTCTTCTTTTTAACTTTGATTTCTTTGGCAATAGATGGTCGTCCTTTAACTTTGACTTCTTCAACGAGAAATGGCCCTTTAGTAATACGCCCTTTGACGTTGATTTTTGTCCCTTTTTCCCTTTTTTTTATAAAATAAAAATGTTAATAAAATAATAATAACTATTATTATTATTATTAAAAGTTCAATAATAGTAATAATAATAATAATAATATATGTTTTAATAGTATTAAAAAACTATATAATAATTATTATTATTAACATACTTAATAATAAATTATTATTAAATATGTATGGCAACTTGAATAGTAAACTTCTCCTTGTATCACTTTTTTTATTAAATTTCGGAAGCCTCTCTGATGTCATAGTTGATTATGCAAAATCTCAATTCATGGTCAAATCATTTCAAAGGATGAATGACTTGTAATATACCAAAAAGTATACTACTAAAATTATTTAAATTATTATTTATGAGGTTAATTTATATAATTAGTTTAAATATGACAAGTCACGATCACTTAATAAAATATGACTTATTACATATTGGTGTATTTATACACTGCATTTGTATTATTCTCATAATCAACTCATACATTAAATAAATATTTCCAACATGTAAGCTTAGTACCTTACAAGTGTGATGCAGGAGCATCCTGCTCTCCATTCAAATTCCAAGCTAAATGTTGGATCAGACCTAGAAGGGGTCTTCATTTCATGGGTCCTTAAAACTATATTGTAAATAAACCTATGTAAAATATGTGATTCTAGATGATGGTGAGTCATTTAGGTGAGTGATGAGTCATGTAACAGAACCCTCATCTAATGGCAGCGAGTAATAGAATAGGCTTAAGGGTTTATTGTAATTAGGATTAGTTAGCAAGAACTTAGAGATTATGAGTGTATTGAGGATCTGAACCAGAATGGTTCATAAATATTGTTGTGTATATATATGTAATCCTACGAGGCATGGGAGGAGATACACAGAGATAGAATATAATAATAGAATAGATAAGAAGAGAAGCCAGAACATATTAAATTTGGCTCAAGCAATGCCAATTAAATATGTATTATGCCTAAGGAGATCTGAACACAGGTTCTGAGACAAATTTGTAGGTACAGTTTCATTGAGTGAATGAAAAATCCTATTTCGGCATAATCTCTGTGTGAAATTATAACCCTGTTTGAATCTGTGAGTTCATGAATTGAATTGTTGTTTAGTCCTATGTTAATAGTTGATAAGCCATTGTGTGAATTAAGGCTTCTGAGATGAACAGAAAACATAGATCGGTTGATCGATTCTCTGATCAATCAACATGGAAGAGAGAGCATGAATTTATCAATTAGATCATTGAGATTTCATTAATGGAATATATTTCAGAATAACCTTGCTGCAGGTTTTCTGGATCAATGATCGATCACTGCAAGGATCGATGATAAGCCAAGGTTTAAGTCTGTGCAGGTGTGGATAGTCAATATCGTAGTAGAACCATATCTACAGCTAAAGATGGATTTCTCAAGTTAGAGTTATTCTTGAGATAACCCAACCTTGCCTAAACTAAACCGTCTGCATGAATATAGATCATGTGGCGAAGATCTGAAGGGGCCGAAGATCAACGTCTAATATGGATTTCATCGATTTAATAACGAGGAAGATAAAGATTGCGTGGAGTTGCGAAATCAAAAACTAATCATTACAAAGACGATTAATATCAATGGACGAGATTGATTGCTGAAATAGATCAACGGTTGTTAGCGATTCTGTTGGGAGGACTTGAGCAGGTTTCGTAAATCTCAATGGATGTGGAATTTTAATAAAATCCACTTCACTTTGTTTGAATTCCACCGTCTATTTGAGGAAAGTCATATCCAACGGCCATTGGTAATTCCGCTAATTCTACTAGTAAGGTGGTTAATAGCAGAGGTTGGATGCAGAATTTTAATGTAATCTGCTCTATAGTATTTGGAGTCCACCATCGATCAGGGATGATCAAGATCTAACGGTCTTAAACGATTTCGCTGATTCAACTAGAAAGCGGGTTAATGTTCAGGATGGGAGCGAAATTTCCATCAAATGTGGTTTAATATATTTGAAGTCCATCATTGATTAAATTTGATAGAGATCAGACACCTGAGGATGATTTCGCTCCATGAAATAGCAGGTGACATAATATAGAAGGCTGAACGCGAAATTTTTATGAGATCCAGTTCATCGTAGATTTGGATTCCACTATTCATTGAGTGTTAGAGGGACCGTAGGTCAGGTTGGTTAGATTTCATAGTTTTGATAAATTTAGAACCGGACTAAATCATGTATCAGTCCATGTAAAGACTGTTACAAGAGGGGCCTGGAATCAAAGTGGTATCAGAGCAGGGTTCCAGGCCTTTGACCATATCTTTCCTTTTAGCCCTCATCTCATATTTTCTGAATTAATTAGGTATTTGACCTTACTAAAAAAAAAGAGAGTAAAAAGGAAAAAGAAGAAGTTAAAAGAAGAATATGAAGAAGAATAAATGAGAGTGCACGAGAGAGATGAGCTCTGAAACCACTTGCAAGGTACTAAGATTACATGTTGGAAATATTTATTGAATTTATGATTTGATGATGAGAATAATACAAATGAGGTGTATAAATACACCAATATATGATAAGCCGCGATCTTTTATTAATTGATAATGACTTATCATATTCAAACCAATTACAAGTCAACCATCCTTTGAAAAGATTCGACCACGAATATGAGATTATGCATAATCAACGATGACATCAAAGAGGCTTCCCAACTTGATGGCAGACAATCCTTTTTCATTGATTTGTGTCGAACAATAGTACCGTGATTCAATAGTTCTTGAAATAGTCGGTCACATTTCCATTCAAATCTTCTTATGCATACGATCTTAGAGATAAAAACATAATGATTATAGGGGTTTTTCTTGTGAGTTTCTAATCTGATGTCTTCCTTGAAAACTTATGTCACCACATTATTTCCTTTGAGAAACTCATAAGTGTTATTGATGTTGATCTCTGATGTTTTTTTGTGCGATGGTATGTTACCATTCTTCGACTAACCTTTGGATTCCTTAGTAAAGAACGACGGATCTTCAAACATTGTTAACTTTGTGATCTTCTCCATTTTTATCTTGGAATACTTTAGTTTTAGTGATTCATAATCACATTGAATTGTGACAACTTGCAAAGAATCTATATCTTCATGAGTCAGAGAATATTTTAGGTTTTTATTTTTTCCATCATCGTAATCAGGAACATTTCCACTTCCTTTATTTCTATGATGATACTCTTCTACCTTTTTTGTTTTTTTTCACAATTGTTACTGGTATCATATTTATATTCATCATTATAATGTTGGATATCTTCATCATATTTATATTCATATTTATAATGTTATCGGAATCATGTTACTTAATGTCTAATGCATCTATCTCTTGTTTTTCTTATCGTTATTCTCAACTAATGGTTCTTTAGGTTGAACTGTATGCTTGTTTTCATTATTGTCATTTACATCAACCTTACTGCATATTCAATATTTTGGTAGTCCACATTCTGATCTTCATGCATGTCCTTTTTATCTTTCTTTTTCTTGTCATTGCTATCCTCTTCCTTATTGTGTCCTTGGTGTTGGTTTGGATCCCTGGAATAAATTCTGATTTTTCCTTGTTTTGGAGTTTCACTAGCCATTTTTAATGATTTTGTAGTTGTGTAGACCCATTCATGCGATTCTTTTTTGTTCCTTGAATGAAACTGCAACAAATTTCTGGAATATAGCTAAGTATTGCTTTTTGCATCTTGTATTTCAAACAGTGGTTCATTTCTGGCATATGTGTATGTTTATGTCTAGGATCTGATTTTTGTGTCTTGTATTACAAACAGAGGTTCTTATAATTTGTTGTGTCTGATGCTCCATACCTTCTATGAGGGGGGATGTAAGGTGTCAATGTATGTTATTTTTTAACTTCTTCTGTCGTGGGTGCACAAGTAGTATCCAACTCTTCCTTACTTGAAAATTTAGGGGTCGAAACAACTTCTTCTATCGTAGGTGCCATGGCAATTTTCTTCTTTCCCTCGCTTGAGAAGTGAAATATCGTAACCACTTGTTCTTCATAGGATTCTTCATCCTTTTCTCTCAACATTGGCTCATTTGAGAAATAAATTATTCGGGGTCTGATCTTTCTATAAGTTCTTACTCGATTCTATGTTCGTTAAGCATTTCATCTTAGTTGGTTTCTTGTTTATTTTCCTTTTCGTTTCTTCTTTCACATTTTTGTTTGAAATGTTTTTTTGTCATTTCCTTTAGAATTTTAAATTCTTATTCATATTTTCCCACTTTTTGTTTACTTTCTCCACTTCTTTGGAAAATTTATCCAGGGATGATGACATTTCCATCTCTAAAGATTTGAGAACTTGAAAATATTTAAAAAAAATGAGTCCTATTATTATTAAAGATTAATTATTATTATTATTATTGTTATTGTTATTAAAAATTAATAATAATATTATGATACATATATAGATTTTATAGTCTTAGTTTTGTTTCAAAATTTACTTTTGGACCCTTCTGTAAATCTTTTTCTTAATTATATTACTTCCATGTAATATGTTTTTAAAATTCTTTTATTATGTTACTTTAACTTAATTTAGTGTTCTCCCAAGCGAGCGCTATGACTCTACACAAAATGGTTCTTGAATTTACGATTTTATTTCACCCAAATAAAACGAAGTGTTGGTTTTCTTTAAAACCACATGTTGTTTTATACTTCTTCTTTTCTTCTCTTGTCATTTTCATCTTTTTTTAAACTTTCCTTTTATGCTTTTTTTTCCTTTCTTTCCTTTAATTATAATAATAAATGGAGAATGAAAGAGTGAGAATGATTGCCTGATGAAGAAATGAGAGTGCGGGATAGACTTGAGCTCTGATACCACTTGTAAGGTAAAAAGATTACATGTTGGAAATATTTATTAAATATATGAAATAGTTGAATGATTGAATGACTGAATACAATGATAGTAGCCACTTATATATGGATGATAAACATACGGACGTGTCTTTTCATTTAATAGACATGACAGAAAATAATATTAATTAATTATTTAACCTAAATAATGATAACCTAATGTAATATACAATTAAGCATATAATAGTCTATCGAGGGAACTTGTGTCTTCTCCATGCACCTAATCCTCAATTAACACATTAATTAAGAATTAGCATCACAACTTAGGTTAGATCTTAATTTCCATAATTAAAGGTAATCAAGGGTTAGGATAGGGTCCCATGACAAGCCCCTAATCCATATACCAATGCCCGTCATTCCTCACTTATGGAATCTTGGCCCCCATATCTTCTTGTATGTCCCCATTGTAGTGGTTTTGGATTTTAATTAATGATTACATACAATATTACATCTTGGTCTCAATGGACCATGTGGTTTTGCAATTGGGGTATTATAGTTGTTGGTTGTGGAGCATGATCTTCTTGATTCAGAGATGTTATTGTTCAACCATGTTTGTACACCAGTTTTACTGTACACTCATCCCAACAGGGGAATGCAAGGGGACATCATCCCCTTGTAGGGGTCTGAGGGCTAGTGGGCTCCTATTGGGGGTTCGAGGGCAAAGCCCCTGCAAGAAATTTTTGGGATGTTTGTTGGCCATCTGTTTACGGGCCCATGGTATTTGGTGACTCGTGGTATTTTCCCATGGTAATTCCCCTATAAAAGGAAAGCATTGTAATACGGTTGTGTATTGTATTTAGCATTGTAAAAGAAATCTTTGTGATTGCAAGAGATAGATTGTGAGAGAGTGAAGAGGAAGTGCAGTAGGGTTGTTATAGGTTGTATCCCTTCATTTTAATAGAAGGAATAATAATAAAGGACTGGTAATTTTTGTGTGGACGTAGCCCATCTTGGGTGAACCACGTTATATCTATGTCTATCTTGTAATATGTTTTAATATTTGCATATTGTTTATTGTTTATTGTTATTTCTTTGCGATCATGTTTTTCTAAATATTGGTATCGGAGCCAAAGGTCTATTTGGTTGATAAACTAGAAGGAAAGAACGATTCTTGGTTCAAGTGGGAGAAATGATAGAAGAAGGAAATTTTAGTGTCGAGAAATTTAACAGTCAAAACAATTAGTTATGGAAGATGCAAATGGAGGACTATCTGTACTAGAAGGATCTATACCTATCATTGGGTGGAAAAACAAACCAGTTGTTGACTATGAAGGACAAAGAATGGGAGGTTCTTGACAAAAAGGCACTAGGAACAATAAGGCTATGCCTAGCTTCATCAGTGGCTTTCAATATTTCAAAACAAAAGACAACGGAGGGTGTGATGAGCGCATTGGCTAATCTCTATGAAAAACCCTCGGCTTCTAACAGGGTGTTTTTAATGAACCATTTATTTAATATGAATATGTCAAAAGGTGGATTCATTGTTGACCATTTAAATGAATTTAATATGATTACTAGTCAATTAAGTTTTGTAAAAGTGAACTTTGATGACGAGGTTAGGGATCTTCTATTCCTGTGCTCATTGCGAGAAAGATGGAATGGCTTGGTCATGGATGTAAGCAATTATGTATCTGGTTCAAACACTCTTAAAGTTGGTGATTTTTTGGTGTTATTCTTAGCAAGGAAATGTGAAGCGAAAGCACATGTGAAACATCAATTAATGCATTGACCATGGAGAGTAGGGGAAGATAAAGGGAGAGAGGAAGGAGCCAGGTAATCACAACAAGTCTAGAAAGGGAAGATCCAAGTCTAGACTGGGAAAGATAGAGTGATGGAACTGTGGTAAGAGAGGACATTTGAAGAAATACTACAGAGCTCCAAAGAAGAAAGGAGACGGGCATAAGGAGAATACTCATGAAGCAAATGTATCAAGTGACGTGTTACAAGATGCTTTTATTCTTGAATTAGACAATACTAGTGATTACTAGATAGTAGATTCAAGGGATTCATGTCATGCTACACCCCATAGCAAATTATTTCATGATTATGTTCCAAGTGATTTTGGACATGTTTTATTGGGGGATGATTAACCATGTAAAATTGTTGGAATGGGTAAGGTACGGATTAAGTTAAATAATGGAAATGAGTGGTTGCTAAAAGATGTAAGACATATTATTTATATGAAAATAAATCTAATCTCAACAGGGAAGTTGGGAGATAGTGGTTGTTTGTCTATGTTTGAAAAATTGTTGTGGAATATCACTAAAGGAGCACTGGTAATAGTAAAATGAGAAAGGATAGGTACGTTGCATTTATGTCCTTGTAATACTAATTATTCTATATCTGTATTTTCCATAGGAACATGTGCAGCATTGTGGCATCATATGCTTGACCACATGAGTGAGAAGGGGATGCATATTTTTCACTCAAGGAAATTGCTTCCAGATCTAAAGCAGGGAAGTTTGGAATTATGTGAGAATTGTGTTTATGGAAAATTAAGAGAGTCATATTTCTCAGGGTTGGGAAATAGAATAAGAGTGAAAAGTTAGAGCTTGTGCATACAGATGTATGGGGACTAACTCAGTTACAATATCTTGGTGGCTCTTGTTATTATGTTACTTTTATTGATGATGCAACTAGAAAAACTTGGGTTTATTGCATTAGACATAAATATGATGTGTTTGCTACTCTTAAGAAGTGGAAATCTTTGGTTGAAAGTGAGACAGGGAAAAGGTTGAAATGTCTCAGATATGATAATGGAGGTGAATATTATAGCAAGGAGTTTCATAGTTATTATTCATACAATGGGATTTGCAGAGAGAAGGCAATCCCAAGAACACCACAAGAAAATGGTGTATTAGAAAGGATGAATAGGATGATCATGGAGCGTGCAAGGTGTATGAGATTACATGCAGGGTTTCCCTTACTGTTTTTGGCTAATGTTGTAGATATTGTTGTCTATTTAATAAACAGAGGGCCTTCAGGTGCTTTGGATGGCGGAATTCCATAGGAGCCATGGACATGTAAAAAGGTAAACTACTCATTTCTCATAACTTATGGTTGTGAAGCATTTGTCCATATTGATAAAGAAAATTGAACAAATATTGAGGCTAAATCCAAGAAATGCACCTTTATTGGATATGGGGTTGATGATTTTGGTTATCATTTATGGCATTGCAGGGAAAGAAAGAGGAAAAGGAAACAGAGTACACAGTGCCTGATGAAATAATAGAAAATGAAGTTCCAAAGGTACCATAAAATAAAGAACAGCTAGTACCTCAAACTCCCAAAAGTGTAAGAAGATCTATCAGGTTAAGTAGACCCCTTGAATGATTCTTTCCTTTACTATATTATTTATTGATGACTAATTATGGTGAACCATAATGTTATGAAGACGCAATGTAGGTGGAAACTAAAATGAAGTAGGACCAAGGCATGGATGAGGAGATGGAGTCATTGGTAAGAAACTAGACATGGGATTCGGTCGACTTTCCTGTAGGTGAAAAAGCATTACATAATAAATGGGTTTATAGGTTGAAGGAAGAAGAATGAGGCAAGAAGTAATGTAAGGCTAGACTTGTGGTAAAGGGGTTTGCACAAAACAAAGGTATAGATTTTGATGAAATATTTTCTCATGTTGTTAAAATGACTTCAATTAGGACTATTTCAAGTCTAGTGGTGATAGAATATTTGCATCTTGAGAGTTAGATGTAAAAACAACCTTTCTCCATGGGGACTTGGTGGAAGAGATTTATATGCAGCATCCATAGGGGTATGCGGTGAAAGGAAAGGAGAATTTGGTTTATAGGTTTAAGAAGAGCTTGTATGGCCTAAAACAAGATCCAAGGTAGTGGTATTTGAAATTCGATAAGTTTATGACATAACAAGGTTATAGTAGACGTCATTCTGACCACTGTGTTTATTTCAAGAGGCTAGATAATGGAATATATATTCTCTTGTTATTGTATGTGGATGAAATGCTTGTTGCAGGGTCTAACATGAAAGATATAAATGTGCTCAAAAGTAAACTAGATAAATCATTTGAGATAAAGGATTTGGGTGCTGCAAAGCAAATCCTTGGTATGAGAATAACAAGAGATAGGAAAAAATCACAAATTTACATTATCTCAAGGTGAGTACATAGAAAAGGTGTTGGATAGGTTTAAAATGAAGAATGAAAAACTAGTTAGTACACCTTTAGCCATCCATTTCAAACTAATTAAGGATATGTGTCCCAAGACACAGGAGGAGATATAATACTTGTCCAAGGTTCCCTATTCATCAACAATTATCAGCTTGATGTATTCCATGGCGTGCACAAGACCATATATTGCACATGGAATGGGAGTTTTGAGTAGGTATATGAACAATCCAAGTAAAGAGAATTGGAAGGCAGTGCAATGGATTCTTAGTTATTTAAGAGGTACCACTTCTCATGCATTATGTTTTGGAGGTTTAGACATTGTTCTATAGGGATATGTTGATGCATATATGGAAGGTGATAAAGACGCTAGGAGGATCACCATAGGGTATGTTTTTATTGTAGGTGGAACAACAATAAATTGGATTTCAAAACTGCAAAAGGTTGTTTCACTTTCAACAACAGAAGTAGAGTATATTGTTGCTGCAAAGGATAGTAAAGAGATGATTTGGTTGCAGAGGTTCATGGATGAATTGGGTAAGAAGAAAGAGAATAGCGGGTTGTACAATGACAACCAGAGTGTCATTCATCATGCAAATAACTCATTCTTTCATTCAAATACTAAAAATATACATATCAAGTACCATTTCATAATATATGTTCTAGAAGATGAAATGTCAAAGTTGGAAAAGATACATTCTAGCCAGAATCCTGCAAACATGTTAACAAAGTTCGTAACCAGAGAGAAACTAAGTTCCTGCTCGGTTTCTATTGGCCTTCAATACTGAAGGTGAAGATGAGAAATTTGTCAGGTCCAAGGTTCATAGCATAGTCCATCAAGTGCAACAATGGGGTATTTGTTGTGATTAGTCTCCAAGTGGGATATTGTTGGTTGTGAATCCTGATATTCTTGATTCAGAGATGTTATTTTTCATCCATGTTTGTACCCCATTTTTACTATAAACTCGTCCCACCAGGGGATTACGGGGGAACATCATCCCTTAGTGGGGGTTTAGGGGATAGTGGGCCCCCGAGAAAGGGGGTTTAGGGGCGAAGCCCCCAAAATATTTTTTTGGGATTTTTGTTGGCCAACATTTTATGGGCCCATGGTATTGGGTGACGTGGTATTTTCCCATGATAATTCCCCTATAAAAGGAAAGCATTGTAATACAGTTGTGTATTATGAAGAGGAAGTGTAGTAGGGTTGTTGCAGGTTGTATCCCTTCATTTTGTTGGATGAAATAATAATAAAGGACTAGCAATTCCTGTGTGGAGGTATCTCATCTTGGGTGAACCACATTATATCTGTGTCTCTCTTGTAATATGTTTTAATATTTTCATCTTGTTTATTGTTTATTGTTATTGCTTTGCAATTTATTTTTTCTACAATGATGACATATTCAAATATCCATAAGCATAAGCATTTTCTTCACATACTAAATCTACGCCGGAATTTCAGCAGTCATCTCAACTCATCAATATACTTTAATCTCTTATATGGGGGTCGTGTTCTCTTCTCCAAGGAGAATAGTTATAGGTTTTAGGATTAATATCCTTAGGATCATGCATGTAACACCTTATTTTTTGACTAAAATTGTGCTTCCATGATCATTAAGGTTGTAAGAAACATAATGAAATGACTCTTTAATCTACGGACTTCTCACCTAATGACTCTTTAATCTGCATGCTTATTGCATCCTAATTCACATATACATCGTTACACAAAATTAAATAAAGCCTTATAGCATAAGAACCATTAAATTTGAGACTAACCATCATATAACTAATGTAAACATGTTACAACATTATTTAAGACCACTAACATTAATTGTAAAACAACCTATGAAAAACAACCACAAGATTTAATGGGCACAAGGAAATGACTGCTTTCTTTCTTCAAGGAGGCCAATATAAGAGAAAATATGATTCAAACCAATTTGAAACAAATATATTCATCGATATGCACAACAAACACCATTTGTCTAGGGTATGGGGGATTTGAGTGGCCCATTTTCCAAGGAGGCAATTGCAATTAAAGAAAATATATTACTCACATTAAAATACATTATAATACATTACTAAAATCATTCCTTAATTTTATTTATCAATTATGACAATTAGTACCCCCTTAAGAAATCATTCCAATTATCAAAACTTCAAAATTCATCAAAAAATGCCAAAATAAGCCATCGAAATACTTGATCATGTCTATTATAATGGAAGCTAATGATTAGGAGGTATGGTCATGAGTTTTTTTAATGGAAATAGCAACCATGTCACTTTTTTCCTTCATAAAAGTAACAACCATTCTCCAGAATGCTGAGAAAACTTCAAATTTTGGTTTGCAGATGCTATAGGAATAATTCCAATTCAAAACACCATTTGAGGGTTGAATAAAGAAATATTTGTATGTCTAATTCTCTTTCGAAATCTTCTAAATAATTTCATGCCAAAATTTACAGTCATTTATGCTCATAAAACAACTCGGAAGACAATGTAGCCCTATAGGAAATAGGTTCAAGATTTCCTATCTTTTCAAAAGAAAATGTTTTAACAACTCATTAATAAGTTCCATGCATACCATAATTTCCAACAATCATTCTTAAATTAACAAGAAAATTTTTCTTCAAAATAATTTTTTTGTTAGACAATTGTCATACATGAGTTTAACAATGCATTCTCACAAATTTTGCAAACCATTTGATTATACAAAACAAATATTTGTTCATAAATCCTACAATATTTTAATAGAAATATCATAAATAATGGAATTTCATTCATCATCATAAAAAAATACAAAGGAGAAGAAACAAACAAACTTATATTTTTCATAAAATGAGCTCCAAGGCAATTGATTATAGATGAACAATTTTCATCCCACCCATAGACAAATTCTTTATGGATGATGCCCTTGTGCTAGGATATGAGACCACTAAGGTGAACAATATTTGTTCAAGGATCCCAAGTCACTTGTATCTTAACTAAAGGCTTCCAAAACAAACCAACAAAGCCACCATTGGGTTCTCTATTCAATCTCTCAACTAGACCACCTCTTGGAACTCACTCTACTACCCCATAAAACATAGGTACACATACCCTTCTTTTCTCTTTAGTCTCCCAGGAATGTTCTTCCTCTTTGTGTTATTCAATATGTGTAGCATGATCCCAAGTCATTATCTTCTTCAAGATTTATTTTTGGCATTGTGTATCTTCTTATACAACACTTTTATGTATTCTTGGACAATGCAACCAACCAAGTAATCCTTCATTCATTCATTATTTGTGTATGTTTTCACATAGTAATCCTTTTTTCATGCTTCCATGGATCATATGATATTTGGTTTAGTTTTTCGTCATAAAAACTCTAATTTTTCTTCAAGAACTCACTTTTCCTCAGGTTTGTTTCTCTTATTTAAATTTACATCAATGGAAGGTTTCATGTCTCCATTTTTCAATTGTACTAACAAAGTCATTCTCTTGACTACCTCTTTGTCTCACTATTGATTATCATGGGAAACAATGTTCAATCATTCCTTTGTAATACCTTGTAACAAATCTAAGGCCTTTAGCAATTTAGTACTTGCCTATAAAAATAATCGAAGGAAAAACATGTATATCATAATCACTTTAAACAATATTTATCCAATCCATAGAAATTAAAACTTCATACTTGAAGCAAATATATTCATAACATAATATTACGTATGAAAATCAATGCAATACTTATCAATATGAACATATATCTTCTCCATAAGACTTCCATATGCGAGATTCAACTCACTATTTTCTTTGATGCAACACACACACACACACACACACATGATCCAAACAAGCATATAACATGAATGTTTCTCAATATATTCGGTCATATTTCCTCTTCCTTGTCACATTCATCCTTCCACACTCATGCATTCCATTATTTTCTAAAGAGTCCCTTAAGAAACCCATCTTGATAAGGAATTCATGAGAAAGAAGATCCTTGACTTATAGAGTCTTACTTCTAGGGAATCCCACTTGCAACATCTAATATAACATAGCTTATGGTGATCGAGGCATGTCACGGGGTTCCAGTGTCATCGTAATAACATCTCCACATTCTTTTTATCTTAAAAAACCCTCATATGTCCTTACTAGACATATCCAAAATCTCACTTTTATCATACACATGCAATTACTATAAGATATCATAATAGAATTTCAATAAAAAAATAAATGTCTTATAACGAAATCCTATTTTACAACTATGATATTATTCTCATATTGTTTTTCCTTTGCATGTGGTAGCATCTAATATTATTATGGACTTACACTTATTTTCATATCCAATACCATTCTACCTACAGTTTAGACTTTCAGTCAATCAAACAAACTATGAGTATCCATGCATATAATCCTTCATTGCAACATTCACAACAACCCATGAAATGATCTTGAAATTATAACATTCTAATAATTCAATGACTTTCAAATGTTAATCATGTTAAATAAAATTAAATATCATTCACTATGTATGCATTACAATTACAAATAAGCATCAAATAATCTAGCCATGTATTTATACAAGCAAATAAATGTGCCAATACTCTTGGTTACACAATCACACTCTTCACCACATTCATATTTTAGAATTTATTATTAACTAGTTTTATTTATGGGTACCTCCCTCCCCCCTTCATATATGATGATGTGATGAACGGTTAAAATTATGTTTATTTTTATTGATCCATATCACTCCTTTCACTACTTAACAATCCCTCTATAGTATTGACCTATCTTTCCTTTCATTTATTCAAAGTTATTGGAAAAACCCTTCCATGAGGTTCAATTATACAAACACATTTTCCATATAGGAATGAATCCATTCATTGTATTAATAATATGTTCCAACATTCATCCATTCAGGATCACTAATTGTATGATTACATATTTTATTTATGTGCATTCACTAAATGCATCCTCACATTTACTTAAATATACCATAATTCAAACTCATGTTTTACTAAGACAAGTTGGAGGAATCAACCAACACCTCAACATATCATCCAGCCACATCCCCATTACTTGTTTAGCCATTTTTGCAGCTTTATATTTAGCTCAAGCACAACACCAAAAATATACTCATCTACTGTTCTTTAGTGTTTCTAGGAAAAAGGTTATAGTCTAGTACATTGATTACAATTAGGAAAAAAATTAGAAAATTGTGCGATTCTACAGGATTTTCCAATTCCAACACTATCTGGTCTTACACATGACTAACTCACACGGCATACAAATTCATAGCATGAGTGTAAATATTCATTCACTTTGGTTATTGCCTAATCTTAATCAACTTAATGATGCTATACTATCATATGCATGCACTAAAAGTATTCTATAATTATTTAATTGTCTAAAGTTTCATTCTTTTTCTATGTTCCTACCCAAGTATCAAATCACATGGATGCAATTAGATGTCATTGTGGAGATGTCAATTAAGATATGGAAACACAACTAAACAAATTCTTACCCAATTCCTTTAAAATCGCATGCTATATTGGCATGACCAATTCATACCTATATGGTTGTGGCCTTCAACATAACTGATGTTACTTGGTCATTATATGTTGCATGAGAACTCACATGATTCCTTCATCAATCTCTTGATAGACATCGTCTTGTCCTTCTCCATTCCATGAGGTCATCTATCATAGGTAGTTATAGGTAGTTATATTATATGTATTCATGTTAGCCAATCCAATTATTGCATTTCTATAACATTCCTATGCTTTTAGAAACTACACAGAACAAATTATCTTCCACATAAATGTAATCACAACAAGAGAAAAAATAAATAATTCCCCCTTCTAGTTGTTATGCATAGCATGGAAAATCCACAGCATGTGTGATATTTTGGTCTTCCTACCACTCAGACAAAAGATCACTAATTGGGACATCTACTCCCAAATAACAATACTTATCTCAAATATGTTAAGATTTTTTTGATACTTATAAAAACATAAAATTCTTCTCTGTAATCAAAATAGAGTTGAGGGAATAATTCTTCCACATTCCTCTCTATGCATGGTTAACTATATGCACCATTTACTGCCACAATCTAATGAGTGATAAATTCATAATTTACTTTGTTGCTTCGCACTCTCTTAGCTTGCTGTCCATTCTAGAAATTGTTCTGCATTCCTTGGAAAACTACAATCAAGCTCTACCCTTATCCTTAACATCTAGTATTACCTCCCAAGGTAGTCAAAATTCAAACTTGATCCAATCATGCCTTCATTAATCCGGTTTTTAGTATGCAAAAGTAATGGTATCATACTTGGTAACTCTTAGTACTTGTTTTCCTTCTTTTATGCACTTAGTATATCTAAAGCAACATAAATAATCCCCATAGTTCAGTTGAAATGAAATGGAGTTACCATATCAAGTACATTTAAATAATTCTTATTCTTCTCCATAATACCAAGTCAAATCCAATAGAACCAATCAAACACAACATGCATATTCAAATTTGTTTGGACATTATCAAAATACATACATTTTTACTTGATAATTATTGGTTTTCTCTTCTTATGGGATTTCTACATTTTCCCGTATTTGGAATTGTTTTCCAATATATGGCCATCCTACCTTAATAGAGTCATAGATATCATTAGTTTCATAAGAATACTTTCTAATTGAAACATCTATAATAATTCAGGAAATTTTGTGTTAGTGTACACATTTTAATTGAATTTAAAACTTTCTTAGTAGGATAATATTGCACGCCCATGTTCATATCCACAAGGACATTAGATTAACATTTACTCTCAACCATGTCAATTAACCATGTATATTATTAAGGATTCATGAATTAAAATTTCCCTGAGTACTTGCAAGGATATCTATGCTGGAAATCTCAAATGGACTTATTTTCAATGTTGTTTGATATCCATAATTATAGGAAAAATCCACAAGATCACTCAGACAACACTCATGGTTAGTCCATTAAAACCTACCGTGCTTTGTTAGATAAAAATGTATTGTCATAAATATTGTTTTAGTAGCATTGGCCTAGTCTATCGCCTTTTGAATCATTTGGATTTGGTCATGTCGTCAAAAGAAACAAATTCCTATAATAGATATATGTATTGATGTGTGGAAAAAGTAATTTACTTCCCAACATGCAATACAACAACTTCAAGGACATACATGCATATCTTTTAACTCTATACCATATCTCTAAATTCAAATTGTCAAATATAACCACTTTAAACAAAACATTCATGTATAAGTCTTGTGTTGAGGTCAAATCATAAACTATATGAAATTTGTTAAACATAGTTTTATTAAACCATCCATATCATACAAATGTATAACATTCATATGCTAACTATATTCCTAGAATGTAGCAACAATTTTACAAACATTTCTATTCATTATGTGCACAAGTCAAATTATATGCATGCAATTTTATCAAACCACTTATTATTAATTTACACAAGGGTAGTTACCTTGCAAGTTAATTGACTACTACAACAAGGATTATCTACTAATTTATAGTCTAGTATTTATGTACAAGGATTAATTTTAGGGTTAACATGACACCAAATCACTTGCATTTATCTCCCTCGATCCCTTATAACCCATAGTGTTATAACCAACGGATTTGATACCAATTTGTAATGTATCCCCTATACTTACTCATTGAAAAAGGGATTTTTGTCATAATACAATTTAAGAGTGTTAAGAATATTTTTTTCCATAATAATAAACCATTTACCAAATCCCTTCTTCTAAACGTAATGAAACATTTTAAAATCATCTTGGCAAGCAAACACGTACTTCACATTCTTTCCTAACTCAAGTCTTTACCAACCTCCCAATCCAAGATCTAATGCAATAATGTTATTCAAAGTGGTGGTATGTTTATTATGATACATTAACCAAGGTCATTTTTTATTCATTCATGAATCAATTAAACATCATCAAGGAAATCTAATTCATATCTCAATCTTCTATCTTAAGTGGAGAATCAATCAAGAATTCCACCCTAAATTACTCTTTCACATCCAATGGATTTACTAGTATGTCTACATCATCGTTCCATTGAGTTGGAAACAATTCATACTAAGCTCAACTCAGAGTTATAATCAGTTTGTTGTAGGAAAGTTCACAATCATTCACATGACAAGTTTCAAAGGAATAATTAAAGTATGTTTCTCTATTTAATATGTTAGCAAACAATAAGAGAAGAGATGACTGATATCATGTCATGCATAACACTCTTGCATGCTTTCTACGTGAATGCAATATCCCTCGTCCTTGACCCCTATTGTTTCAATTGAATATAAGTAATGTCAATGTATTTATGTACTATTTCATGGCATGGATCTCAAGGTCAAAGCCTTTCCAGTGAATGTTGTAGCATTTTTTATTTCATAGTAGAACCATGTGCTAACTAAAGCATGGTAACATCATGCATAGGATATAAATTGCAAATGACGAGATAATAAAATAAATCCTAGGGGATGAATGTGCAAGGAAACTAAATAGAGGGGCAACAATATCCACTGGTGCTTTGGGAATATTTACAACCCTTGTGATATTTGGAAGTATCACAATAGAGTGATACCCATAAAAGAAAACTCAAACATTCATGCAAAAAGAAAATCCACAATATTTACAAACAGACTTTTGAATAGACGAGTAGGTTAAAAACTTACTTACTCATATCCAAACGTTTGATAAAGAATCCCTTCTTTTTCAAAAATATCTGAAAGTAAATAAATATCTAACAGAGAGAAATTATTGTTGCAAAGATTGAAATTATAAAAATATTTTCATATTTACACATCCAAATTTTAAGAATTATAAACTATAATCGAATGCTTGAAATGGAGAGAAAAGAGATATATTTTATACATATACAGCAAGACTATACAAATGTAAAAATACAACTCGAGTCTCACTATGGCACCGTTCTGAAACTAAAGTATGAGTTTTTTCACCCGAATATTCACAAACTTAACATCCAATCCAATTTATTTCTTGGGAAATATGCTCAATAGAATCCCTACAATTATCTAGAATAATAATGAATCTCAAGAATGACTAGAAATACTATGTTCTACATATGGGAAAGGGGGTTTTATAGACCGGGAAAAAGGGGGGCTTTAGATCGTGGTTTCAATTGAACAACATGAGGGTATAATCTCAAATACTCAATGTTTTTTTTCCTTAACATATGCCTCTTTTGTCCTAATAGGGAGGCATTTAGGGAAGTTGGAGACAGTTACTTACGAGATTGGGACAAGTGGGAATGGTCAAAATCGAAAAAATTTCTCGTAAAGTAACATATTTTTATTTTTTACCCTCAAACAGACATGTATGCGGGATACACAAAGGAGAGTTTTGTGTATGTAGTCTAGCAGTGAAATAGGGTGTTGTTGAGGCCTGGAAAATCGTAGGCAACAACAGCAAGGGATTCTCCCCAGTAAACATTCCCAACTAGCCTGTTACTGTTTGGTATGGGGAATTCGTCCGGTTTACGGTCCGGCTACCGTAGGTCAAATAACAAAATAAAAAGGTTTTACCAGTTGCGGCTCGATCCACAGTGTATGCTTTAGTTTTATATTAAAATATGAGATGCAAGTGCCTATCTAAGAATGCAAATTGATAGAGAATACGAGGAGCGGTCACAATGTGCTACGCGGGTTCTTACCTCTTGTCTTAAACTCTATCGCATCTGAATCACACACAGCAAGAAAACTAAAACTAACTATATAACCTATCCCTAGGGAGAAAGATTATCATTCATTAATGAGTAATGAGTTTTGCGCATGCATTAAGAAAAATCACAGATAGCTGATACTTCTTTCAAAACACATGAACATTTAAAGATATTTGAACAACCAGATAGTCAATTGTTTATGAACAACATTCATTACTCATAGTGGAAAATTCATAGAATAAACTAGAGAGCATTCATACAAGAACATAGGTTCAAAGAGTTAGAACGATCTCACAGTTCATGGACACAAGACTAAAAACGAAATAGTTCACATTCAGCAAATACATGGCATGGCATTTGAAAAATTCCACAAATCTTTCTCCAACAGGAAACTTGTAATTTCTTTATGCAAAAGGAAATAGTTCATCTTACATCAGATTCTCACAAATCTGTTTGGGAAAAATTCCCTTTATTCCCTCTAATTCTCCTATATTTATAAAAACAACAAAACCTTTGGGTTGCCCCCTCGGGTGACCTTTGGGCTCCCCCAGCCGTTTAATCTCACAATTTTGTCCTTTGTGAGTGCTCATGATTCGTACAATACATTACATTTTAGATTAAGATTTACAAGCACTTTGTAAAAAGGGACCGGATTGGTAACTAATGAGCCATCTCCAAGCCCGGTCCTCTGCAGCTATCAATTTTGTTTAGTAATCCATTGGTCCTTTTAAAATCCTGTTGTTCTCAGATCTTCACTCTCTTCTTTTTTAGCAACACCTCTGCTTCTTACTTTTCCTTTCTTCATTCAACTCCCTTCTGCTTTGTCCTTCAGCTATGTCTTCTTTGCAGCAGTAATCATCAAATTAAGGTCTGAAGAATCTTCTAAGTCCGTCTGCAGTTAAAAAAAAAAATTCATCATTAATTCGGGCTGCATCTTTTCAACAAACATAAACCATACTAAAAATAAAGCTGATCATCAAAGTGAGGCCCTGTACTGTGCTCTCGTCGTGAAAACATTAAAATGATAAAAGAAATTGAAACCTCCGCCGCCCATAAGATAGGGTAAAAACACACATAGAACAGGCGGGAAAAACCCTTGCTGACGGGAAAAACCACTAAAGCATCAGCAAGATAGTCTTATTCACAGCCACAATGATGGGATTCAGACAGACAGCGAGTTCCGCGAGACTACTAATTCTATCGCGAAAAGACTAAATACTATAGCATCGTGTAGAAAAATATCCTCGTCGGTGAACGGAACAACATAAACATCGGGTGGATAGTTCACTAAAATGCCGCAACGATGGAAACCGCATAGGCTAAGGGTTCCATAGTCAACATAAAACATCGGTGGTCAGCAACTCTATAAGTCGGATGGTTAGTGCACTCCGGAGCCACAACGACAGAAGACAAAAGAACTCGGCTTCCGCGGCAAATAAAACATATCGACGAAAACCAAAACAAACCATCAGCGAGCGGAACAACTATAGGATCGGACGATCAGTTCAAAGAGAAGCCACAATGGCAGGTGATGGACAAACTAAAGGCTCTGTGACCACCTGAGAACATCAGCGATCGGAGGCTCAGAGGACAAAACCGTATCGCATCGGCACATGGACCAACTAACCGTCGGAGAGATAGCATACTACGCAGCTGCAACGACATGAGCCATACAACCTAAGGGTTCTGCAATAATAGAAAACAAGAGCAAAAATAAAACCATCAGTGAAAATCAGAACAAACCATGTCGGATGGTTAGTCCGCTCCGGAGTCGCAACGGCGGAAGACAAAAGAACTACGGCCCCGATTAAAGTCATTAACTACTTCGAGGGAGAAAATAAAATGTTATCGCAAGCAAAGTTTGAACCAATAAAGTCACGTAATCGGAAAAATAAAAACTAACCATCAGCCTATTCTTTATCTGTCCTCCGAAACGGCGGTGATATAGAAGGCTAATGCTCCGACCATGATAAAATGTCGATAGTCCGAAGAAAACAAAACAGGTGAAGGCGCATCGGCGAAAATAAAACTAGGTATCAGAACATTCATTTCCTAATCTCCGTAACAGCGGCTGCGTAGAGAACTACGGCCCCGATTTACTATTTAAATGACCTCCGAACAACCAAACTAAAAAAATGTTAAGTTCCAAAAGACTTTAGGCTGGGCAGCGATGAAAAAGGTTTGTATCACCTTTGAAACAGCGGTGGCAATGAGAAATAGAATTCTGATATCAGTGAAAGAAATCATTCAATTCAAAGGACAACATTTTCAAATCAAACTTTGAACTCCACAACCCAAAGCAGTTGCACACACAAGCAATTTTCCGAAAAGCATGAAAACCGTTGACTTCAAAACAATCCAAACTTGTAGCAGAGGGAAAACAAAAATAGAGTTCATGAATCCAAACAATTTTAGGCAAGATAAAAATTAAAATGAGGGTCCAAATTTTTTTTTAAATTTGGGAGAAAAAGTTGTAGCTGCAACAATTGGCGACTAGCTGGTGAACCTAGATCTCTAGACAATTTCTTCCTTAAGTAACAGACTGTTTGACAATAAAACCAACATGTTGAATTCTTCTAGATGTCTGGATTTCCCAAATGGTAAATATATGTACTTTTAATCATTGATGATAGTCCAATTTAGGAAAATGGAAACCAAGACTTCAAAGTCAAGATAACTCTTTGTAGGCCGGTGATATGAGTTTCATTTTTTACCTCTGTTTTCGGGTAGCTTCCAGCTTGGACACCACATGATTGTAACATATGGTAAACAAAAATATTCATTTGTTCCTCATTCCCATGCCATTTTGCACTTTTGTGCTTTTGGACTTTTTTGTCCTTTCATTTGAGTCCTCCTGCATGCCTTTATTTCTAAATTTTTTTTATTCGGGCTCCTCTATCCATAGTGTCCTTTTGTGTGAGATATGCATTTGATTTTCAACTCACAGACGAAGAAGAACTTTGGAAATTTTGTACTTATATGATTCGGTACTTTGTTTTGGTACCTATTGCTTTCTTAGGAGTTTTTTTTTACTCTTATTTGCCTTTTGGCTTTCAATTCTTGGCATGGGATCATTTATCTATAATATATTGTTTACCTTGCTTCCTTTCCATGGGTCTTTTGTTGTCACCCCCTAAGACATTTTTAAATGTGAGATGGATGGAACCTCGAAATAGTATTCCAGACTTTTTGATCTTGAGTTATTTTACAAGGATTAAGTAGGACTTCAATGTGTTCACAGCCATTTAGGATAACTGCTGAACTAGAAGAAATTCTTTTAGATAAATCAATAGTACACAGTCTTATAATCAAGGATTTTAGTTACTCTAGAATTTTGATGGTCTCCATGCAACCAAAAGTTTGCTTATTTTATTGAAATCAATCAAAATCTAACTAAAACAAACCGAAATAAACCAATCAAAACAAAACCAAGCAATCAATTTATTTATGTACAAGACAATCAAAAAAATTAAAAAAAAACAGCAACAAAAATAAAATTCGAGAACTAAACCACTAACTGGTTAGTTCTTTGCCTACCCCTGTAAATCTAGCAATTTGTAAGTTAAGGGGCTAGGATTGACTACAAAGGCCTACCCATTATCAAAAAATACATCTACTATTTTACAATCAATCTCATCATCCCGTGAAAATTAAAGGAGATCGGGCCAAGTGTCTAAAGTACTGCTAGCTTCTTTTGCTTGGTAGTTTCCTGGTTCTAGCTCAATTAGATGATTTCCCAACACAGAATTCACTGAATCATTTTTTTCTTCCAATTGTGTAACATTGTGCTTCATGTGGGGCTCTCTTAATATTTTAATCTGGTTTGGACTTCCCTTCTAAGGCAACCACAAGTGTGACCAATCTGAAGCAAAATACCCATTTAGTCTTGCTGACCAGTCTCGATTCAAAATAAGTCCTTAGCCATCAGGTATGTCTGCTACTACAATATCAATTTACTAACATATCTTTTTATTTGTAGATAAGCAAATCAACACATCTTCCATTTCTCCGACTACTTTCACATTGGTTCTGTCTAACTGAGTAACCTGCCAGTCAGTAGGTTTAGGTTGTCCATTAATCTTTTTGCAGACTGCAAGTGGCATAACATTGACAGATGACCCTGAGTCTACTAAACAATGGTGCAAATTATGGTTTAAAATCTCAAGAGTCAAGAGGAAAGGTGGGGTTTTAAACCTAGTCTTACCTCCCACACTTGCTTCAACAATTTCTTCTATAGGTTGGTTGTTGGTGGGAAGTTCTTCCTCTGGTCCTCCAAGTGCTTTGAGATCTTCTTTGACATTACCCACTTTGTCTTCAATGTTGACTTGTTTCGAATCTTGACTGCTAATGGTAAGTTTAAGTATTTCATCATCTGTGTTGTTCTTCTGTATTCTCTTCATCTTCTCCCGAAATTTCTTAATCTTTGGAAGTATTGAGTTGTCTTTACTTAGCAAACCTTGACTTCTTGTTGTTTCATTTGTTTCTGATATTTCTTCATGTTTTAGTGAATTTTCATCTTCTATGTCAAAAAGTGAGACACAGTCCCATAAAACTAGAGCATTATCTTTTTGTTTATCTGTGGATTTATTACCCTTTTCCTCCTCCTCATCAGCTTCTGTTAGTTTAGAATCCAATAGCTGATTCATTACTAATGTCATTGAATTTATCCATTGAGGGCAATTTTTTTTCAGAATGGGGTTGTTGATGAAAGGTGAAAAAGTTATCCATAACCACCTCTGTTAAGTTCATTGATGCAGGACTGTGTGGAGGAGGTTTAGATTGAGAGTTGTCCTCTCTCCTTTTATAGTAAGGCTTATAATATTTCGGGGCCTCTTTTTCCTTTTCCAAATCTATTATTCTGTTAGATAGTTTCTGCATCATTTTCAACAATCCTTCAAAGTCATGTGACTATTCCTCCTTAGGATTAGATAGTAATAAGGATTTCTTACCAAAAGTTGTTTCTCCTGATTGTTTAGGATAATCTTCTATGCTCTCTTTTTCAGCTTCTACTATCTCCGCCTCTTCATATGTTTCTGACAACGTAGGTTTGACTTGCATCTTGGAAAACATGGCCAAGTTAGGCCCTAAAGCTGAAGTATAGTATTCGATCAGAACATTATCAGATGGTTTATCAGTTGCAGAAAAATTCTTAAGATAAGCAGCAAACCTTTAGGTGAAACTATGCAATTTCTATTTTCTTTCTTTCTTTAAAGCGCACAACCCTTTCATTAGAGCTACGTGAGTTTTCTGGGCTGCATATTTATTTCTAATATCCTTTCAAAAATGTCCCAGTCTAGGATTGAGTTTGCAGGCAAAGAAAAATACCATGAGGCTGCTGCTCCTTTCAGGGTATGTGGAAACAATATGCAAACTACATCTTCATGTTCTCCAGCCTTTAGCCCTTCTATAGCCAAGTAGAAGATTTTCAAATGATCATCTACTAAAATATTTTCACTGGGATCAAACTTAGGCAGCATTTTCTCAAAATCCTGAGGTAAGTCATGCAAAGGTGGTGTTAGGTTTAATGGTGATCTGACCCTCCCAACAGTTGGTGGGTTTGGTGGGTTGGGTGGTTGATTTGCATTTACGCCTGCCATGAGTCTGGGTGGAGAATGAGGTGGTGAATGAATAGGGGTTTGAAAAGGTGAACAATAAGGTGTATCTGGGCCCAACTGATTCAGAGGTTGAACAACTTCCTGTAAAGCTGTTTCTACTAGTTCTTCAAAATCTCCAACCAACACTGCGTCTTCCAATATAGGGTGGTTTTTCTCCTGATATTTCCTTCTAGGTAAGACAGGAATAATTGGTAATCCTCCAATATTCTTCAGATATTCCCTAGTATGTATTCATAGATCATTAACTACTTTGTTGTTGACATAATACAAATGTTCTTTACCTTTCTCTTTGGGAATTGGATTGGGAAACAAACTGTTGTCACCAGTGGAATAATCTCGAGAAAATAAGTTTCATCGGCCAGCCATGCACTGGCGGCCCTCCTTCTAGCGCCAAAACTGTTGAGGCCTAGAAAATCGCAGGCAACAACAACAAGGGATTCTCCCCAGTAAACATTCCCAACTAGCCCGTTACTGTTTGGTATGGGGAATCCATCTGGTTTACGGTCCGGCTACTGTAGGTCAAATAACAAAATAAAAAGGTTTTATCGGTTGCGGCCCGGTCCACCATGTATGTTTTAGTTTTATATTAAAATATGAGATGCAAGTGCCTATCTAAGAATGTATATTGATAGAGAATACGAGGAGTGGTCACAATGTGATGCGCAGGTTCTTACCTCTCATCTTAAACTCTCTCGCATCTGAATCACACATCGCAAGAAAACTAAAACTAACTATCTAACCTATCCCTAGGGAGCAAGATTATCATTCATTAATGAGTAATGTGTTTTGCACATGCATTAAGAAAAATCGCAGATAGCTGATACTTCTTTCAAAACACATGAGCATTTAAAGATATTTGAACAACCAGATAGCCAATTGTTTATGAACAGCATTCATTACTCATAGTGGAAAATTCATAGAATAAACTAGAGAGCATTCATACAAGAACAGAGGTTCAAAGAGTTAGAACGATCTCACAGTTCATGGACACAAGACTAAAAATGAAATAGTTCACACTCAGCAAATCCATGGCACATCATTTGAAAAATTCCACAAAGCTTTCTCCAACAGGAGACTTGTAATTTCTTTATGCAAAAGGAAATAGTTCTTCTTACATCAGATTCTCACAAATCTGTCTGGGAAAAATTCCCTTTATTCCCTCTAATTCTCCTATATTTATACAAACAGAAAAACCTTTGGGTTTCCCCCCCGGGTGACCTTTGGGCTCCCCCAACCGTTTAATCTCACAATTTTGTCCTTTGTTAGTGCTCATGATTCATACAATACGTTACATTTTAGATTAAGATTTACAAGCACTTTGTAAACGGGGACCGGCTTGGTAACTGATGAGCCATCTCCAAGCCCGGTCCTCTGCTGCTATCAATTTTGATTAGTAATCCATTGGTCCTTTTAAAATCCGGTTCTTCTCAGATGTTCACTCTCTTCATTTTTAGCAACACCTCTGCTTCTTACTTTTCCTTTCTTCAATCAACTCCCTTCTGCTTTGTCCTTCAGCTATGTCTTCTTTGCAGCAGTAATCATCAAACTGAGGTCTGAAGAATCTTCTAAGTCCGTCTATAGTTAAAACAAAAAATTCATCATTAATTCGGATTACATCTTTTCAACAAATGTAAACCATACTAACAATAAAGCTGATCATCAAAGTGAGGCCCTGTACTGCGCTCTCGTCGCGAAAACCTTAAAATGATAAAAGAAACTGAAACCTCCGCCGCCCATAATATAGGGTAAAAACACACACAGAACAGGCAGGAAAAACCCTTACCGGCGGGAAAAACCACTAAAGCATCAGCAGGATAGTCTTATTCGCAGCCGCAACGATGGGCTTCAGACAGACAACGAGTTCCGCGAGACTACTAAGTCCTTCGTCGTTGGAAAGACTAAATACTATAGCATCGGGTGGAAAAATCTCCTCGTCGGCGAATGGAATGACATAAACGTCAGGTGGTTAGTTCACTAAAATGCAGCAACAGAGGAAACCGCATAGGCTAAGGGTTCTGTAGTCAACATAAAACATCGACAGTCAACAACTCTATAAGTCGGATGGTTAGTGCACTACGGGGCCGCAATGGCGGAAGACAAAAGAACTACGACTTCCACGGCAAATAAAACATATCGGCAAAAACCAAAACAAACCATCGGCGAGCAGAAAAACTATAGGACCGGACGATCAGTTCAAAGAGAAGCCGCAATGGCAGGAGATGGACAAACTAAAGGCTCCGTGACCACCCGAGAACATCAGTGATCGAAGGCTTGGAGGACTAAACCGTATCGCGTCGGCACATGGACCAACTAACCGTCGGAGAGATAGCGTACTGCATAGCTGCAACGGTGTGAGCCATACAACCTAAGGGTTCCACAATAATAGAAAACAATGGTGAAAATCAAACCATCGGTGAAAATCAAAACAAACCATGTCGGATGGTTAGTCCGCTCCGGAGCCGCAACGGCGGAAGACAAAAGAACTACAGCCCCGATTAAAGTCATAAAATGCTCCAAGGGCGAAAAGAAAAGGTTATCGCAAGCAAAGTTTGAACCAATAAAGTCACGTAATCGGTGAAGAAAACTAACCATCGGCCCATTCTTTATCTATCCTCCGAAACGGCGGCGATATAGAAGGCTGATGCTCCGACCATGATAAAATGCCGATAGTCCGAAGAAAACAAAACAGGTGAAGGCGCATCGACGAAAATAAAACTAGGTATTGGAACGTTCATTGCTTAATCTCCGCAATGGCAGCTGCGTAGAGAACTACGGCCTCGATTTACTATTTAAATGACCTCCGAACAACCAAACTAAAAAAATGTTAAGTTCCAAAAGACTTTAGGCTGGGTAGCGATGAAAAAGGTTTGTTTCACCTCCGAACAACGGCGGCAACAAGAAATAGACTTTTGATATCAATGAAAGAAATCATTCAAATCAAAGGACAACATTTTCAAATCGAACTTTAAACTCCACAACCCAAAGTAGTTGCAGAGATAGGCAATTTTCCGAAAAGCATGAAAACCGTTGACCTCAAAACAATCCAAACTTGTAGCAGAGGGAAAACAAAAACAAGAGTTCATGAATCCAAACAATTTTAGGCAAGATAAAAATTAAAAGGAGGGTCCAAAATTTTTAAAAAATTTGGGAGAAAAATTTGCAGCTGCAACAGGTGTGTACAACTTGAAAAACTTAGTTTTTAAGAAGTTCTTCATGTTGGAATATTCAACCCATCAAGACATTAGCCTTAATTATTTATTTTATTTTCTAGTGCTTAGACTATTATCAATTGACCACCTAGTGTATAGTCCTAAGTATCCTGATCACTCTAGACTATTATTTTGTCATTATTAGACTCATTATCCTTGGTTGCACCCTTTTCCTTGTTTCTAGGAGTTAATGTGCTCTCATGGATGATTTCAGTCCCACTTGAGTCAATTCCTATAATTTACAAGCCTACCTTGAGTTATTTATCCTTGATTTCATCACCCGAGTTAGTATGAGATCCAATGACCACTAACACTCAACTAGACACCTCTCATGCGCCCTCCATCATTAGTTATTATCACTTAACTAGATTATACACCTTCTTGCCCCACCTATTGCCAGTTACACCTAGTTAATGGATCTGCTTCATGAGCTATGTCTAGTGATTTTTTCTATGTAATCTAATCCTGCCAAATGTGTGGAGTTCAACTGCCTATTTAGGATCACGAATATCTCCCTTGGAGATGTATTATAAATGTAACCTTATTGGTGAATAATAATTAGATGGAGTTTATACCAATTGAGTTTTCTCTCTTATGTTTCTGCTTCATTTCTCTCCATTATTCTGCTTATCTTTGTTGTAATTCTTGTGAGGTTGCATTTGATTCAAGATATTCCTATGCAAATTATTATATGGTCAGAGCTTCCAAGTTGAGCATAGCTCATTTACAATCAATTAACTTCCATATCGATCTTCAGAGTTTGTTTTGTAGGTACAATTTCAACAACAAAATTTGAAAATCGCAACCAAATTTTAAGAGGTACCACAACCTATACATATCATCTTAGAGGGCCTACTATATCTTGTTTGAAATTTATTTTTGTGATTTGAAATGGGTTTTTCGTAGAATTCCATTTGACTTTCTAGTTTGAGAGATATGTCTAGTTGAATATCAAAAGTTTGCAACAACCCGCGTCCATCTGTACCATTTAATTAGGCTTGATTTTCTCACTCCAAAAGATGCTATAGGTCAAGTTTCTTATATTATTTGAAATATTTGTTTGATGTCTCAAATGGGTCTTTGACGGAATTTGACCTCTTTGACTGTAGAAGAAGTTGTGATTGAATTGGAAAAATGACATCAATCATGTTTTTGAGTTTTTGTTTAAGCTTACATACATAATTTGATTTACATGTTCTTCAATTTGAAGTTGTTCCTGAATTTGAAGAGAAATATGGTAGAAATATCAACACAATTTAGAATTTTTGAAATTATCCTTGTAGTGACTCCTTCTTCCTCTATTGCTTTCCATGAAGCTGATATATATGAAGAAGACATTTGGACCACTCTTGTTGATGAAGAACTCATAAATATGGTAGAAATATCAACACAGTTTCGAATTGTTGAAAGTCTCCTTGTAGTGATTCCTTCTTCCATTGTTTCTTCCCATGAAGTTGATATACATGAAGAAGGCATTTGGAATGCTCTTGTTAATGAATAACTCGGCTATGTCCATCTCCCTCTATTCTCAAATCATTCTTCTAATTTGAATCTTGAAAATAATAAGTCATTTTTTATTTATCCTACACATACTTCACTAGAGGATGGAACACTTTTTGATCATTTGGATGTTTTGGAGGATAGATCATAGTTTGTAATTGTTGGTTTCTCTCTCACTCTCTTTGTTTCTTTGCTTCGTATGTAGTCCTCTATATTGACTCGCCCAATTCATTCAAGATCTATTGAAGATGGAGAACGCATAGCCATTGGTTTGACAAAATAGGGACACTTGTTCCATCTCATTCTTGGAGCTTATATAACCTTTGGTTTGAAGTTTCAAGATCATAAAGTGTCATTTATACCCAATTTCACCTTCCTGGGTTCGAATATCAAGTTGAATGAGCACGTCCTTTTGCTCAATTGTCAAATTATCTTAGTTGCTCTACATGGTCCCAGAATATATTATGCAATTGTCTATATTCCTAATCAATTTGAGCATATTTCTCTTCATCCCAAGAAGAAGATCCATCCATACATCTAATCGAGTTCACACCTACTTGGATTTGGAGCAGTCTATTTCTGGTGTACCTCATGTCCATTTTTTAGGAAGGATTTTCACCATGTGGTTTTGTCTTTTTCCTTAATTTACATGGATGAATAGTGTAAAGGGTGACCTTATCCTTTGTTGTTGGGCCCTAATATCCTTTTATTTTTCATATAATTTAGGCTTAAAGGGGGGTGTTGGAATAGTTGACCCATATAGACATTATCCTTAATCATTTATTTGATTTTCTAGTGCTTATATCATTATCAATTGACCACCTAGTGTATAGTCCTAAGTATCATGATCACTCTGGACTATTATTTTGTCTTTATTAGCCTCGTTATCCTCATATGCGCCCTCTTCCTTGCTTCTAGGAGTTAATTCACTCTCATGCATGATTTTAGTCCCACATGAGTCGGTTCCTATAATTTATGAGCCTACCATGAGTTAGCTAGCCTTGATTTCATAACGTGAGTTAGTATGAGCTCCAATGACCACTAACACTCAATTGAACACCTTTTATAAACCCTCCATTATTAGTTATCATCACTTAACTAGATAATACACCTTCTTGGCCCACCTAATGTTAGTTACACTCAATTAACTAATCTGCGTCAAGAGTTATGATTGGCAACTATGTCTAGTTTTTTTTTTATGTTATCTAAGCTTACCACATGTGTGGAGTTCAACTGCCTCTTTTAGCTCATGAATATCTCCCTTGGAGATGTATTATAAATGTAAACTTATTGGTAAATAATAATAAGATGGATTTTATACCAATTGAGTTTTCTCTCTTAGGTTTCTGCTTCATTATTTTCTCTCCATTATTTTGCTTATCTTTGTTGTAATTCTTGTGAGGTTGCATTTGATTCAAGATCTTCATGTGCAAATTCTTATACTTCAGATAGAGTGATTTTCATAGATCATAAGGGATTAAGGGAGTCCTTAAAAATAGGAAAATGGATAAGATCGGACCTTCTCGAGCATCTATGGGAGAAGTGTGACAAAATATGCTATAATAGATGCCCCCTAATGTGTGAGTTCATAGGGGTAGACAATAGCTGAAATACATTATAACCCTTTTAAAATGAGTGCAGAGGTAAACTGGATAAAAGTTCTTAGAAACCAACCATAAGTGGCACATGCAACGGATCAAGTAAGAACTCTTTATTCCCTAGGTGGGCATACCAATGCTCAAGAGTAACAAAAATCATGGCTTCCTAATCAAGTATAGTGCGGGTCCATAAGGTATATAGAAGTAGTGATCATGGACACAAATATACACAACGGATCCATGTAAAAAAGATATCATAGCCATGAAGATACACAATGGATCTATGTCAAAAAGAGATATCATAGCCACAAATATACATAGTGTATTTATGTATCAAAAACAAATGAAGATATGTGGAAATAAGATTGAACAAATAAATCTCCATAAGAATCAGTGCCAAAATAGGGGTGAGTGGAAATCCAATGCAACATGAATAATATCATAAATATGTGATGTTATATAAGGAATCAAGGTCTTCAAACCAACCAATATGGGTACAAGTATAAACTATGTGAATAGATGTCTTGAAAACAAACATAGTAAGACACTGTGTGATTACCGATCATTGATGTATACGGTTGACACACCCGAACCAATTCATCGATAATGATACTAAGAGGTAAGGTACCTAGTGAAATCAAACAAGTGTGAATACATGTTTTGAGATCAAACACATGTAGATTCCATTGATCACAAGACATTGATGCATTCCCACTGTTGATAGTGAGGAAAATTGCCACGAATTACTGCAAGCTCCAAGTTACTGAAAGGAATCTATATCACTATTCCAGAATAGATGTTTTGGAATCGATGGGAATTAGAGAATCCCCCACCATCCAACATGAGGTAGTAGCATAAGGCCAAATATTTGGTGGAACAAATTGATTGATACTTAAATGTACTTAACAAGGGAAGGATGACTTACTAAAGTGAAGAGTTATAAGGATTGGATGACATAGGATAAGACTTCCCTTGAACAAAAGAAAAATACAATAAGTGACTAAGGAAGCATTGACTCAAGAATGAACATGGCATGATTCAATGATGTATGAGACATCAACAAAATGCTCCGTAATTACTATAAGCTTAACCAATAGGTGGAGATAATGCATCAATGATTTCAGATTCCTAAAGCCACACTTTAACCCAAACTATAGAGACAATAAATCAAGACAATGTGTTTTGTTTAAGGGTGATAGAACTTGA
>LPNX011189016.1:0-82187 GCA_001517045.1 Pseudotsuga menziesii | reverse complement strand
ATATATATTATAATTGAGGGGAATAAATGAGTGTCAAGGATAAGCGAACTAGTAGTTCTAAGCGAATGGAACAGACCTATGCATAATGCAAGGAACATGAGCAGGATAGGGAACTCAGGGTATGTTTATTCCCGGTGAAAGGGTGTCAATTTGCAAAGGAAAAATGAAGCATGGATTAACAATAGTGACATAAGAGATGAGGGATTAACCAATAGGAATAAGCTGAAATCCAACATTAGGATCAAAAGCGCAAGCAGGAACAATGCAATGCATTTACAACTTAAACAAAAATGGGTGAGAGTCCCCCTTAGGAAATGACCAGGATAAAAGATAAGGAGGAAGAATGAATATTCCTTCATAAACGAAGGAAACACTACTAAGGGACTCTTTGATCCTAAAAATACAATAGCTTGAGCATCAATGGAAAATAGGCTCTAAATTAGGATGATCATAGAACAGGTAGGCTCTATTTCGAAAAATATGTTGGTACAATATAAGGTTAAAAATAAAAATTATGCAAGAAGACCCTATGGTGTTTCAAAACTGAAGGATATGGTGAAAAATGCAATGGATGGGATCACCTATTCCTAAATTCCAATAAAGAAACACAATACTTGTGGGAAATACTATCATCATCAAAAGAAATAATTCCCTTGAAAAGACTGTGAAAATATGCCAAGATAGACCTAAAATATAACCCATTTAATCCATCTGCGAAATTTAAAAAATTAATTATATAAAAGTGGGTAGTTAAAAAGTAAATAAGTTAGGGTAAAGATACAAATTTCCATTTATTTTGCAAACTTGGAGAAATTGGTAAGTTTTGGGTGAAAATAACCTTGATATTTTGGAGCTGATTGTGCAATCTAGGAGCAAGTATTTTTAGTGTCGTCAATTCTAGGTAAGAGATCTCACTCCTCTCTTTCATTTCATACTAGTTTTATTTATTTGTAATTCCATTTTTTGAATTTTTTGGGAGGCCCTATTTTCTTGCAACGACATATGTGTTTTCAGTGGTGCAGATCACATATATTCCCATATTTACAATGGAACCCCTGTAAACATCTTTGAGTGAAGTTTCTTCAAAAAAGGGACTAAAAATACTCAATTTTTTGTAGGATAGTGATTTAGTGGCATGAGAGGGAACATGATGAGATTGATAACTTAGTCTTAGATGACAATGAGGCCCTTGAAGCACCTTTCCAATTCAGATTAAAGAAGTTATTCAAAGTTAACAATATGAGGCCTCAAAATCAAATACTGTAATTATTGATCAAATATTGGTATTTGGAGACAGAATGCTTCATCTTGGATGGTCAACCTATGAAAATAGAGGTTGAGGACTATATTTCTCACTGGTACTTTTCATTGAGGTGAGACACTGAACTTTAAATATTGAAGTGGTAGTGGTATGATGGTGGAGGAGAACATGGCTATGTACTATGTCCCTAGGGCCCAAAGGGTTGGATCACATATTCCAATATGTGATAGAGAACTTAGGGCTCAAGATTATTTTGTTGACCATTCAATGAATCTCAAGATCAACATCAATGCACCAATCCTTAAGGGTGCATATGTTCTATGCAATGAGATGCTTCGAACCCATAGTGTTTGATTGGTGTACAGCTTTACTAGTGTACCCTCTCCCCATTAACAACTAGGGGGAGAGGGTAGAGGCTAGTGAATCCTTGGGAGTTCAATTGAAGATCGTTGGATGTTATCTTCGTATCTGTGAGTTTAAAAAATAAATTTAATTGCAATCATTAGCTTATGAGCATACTATGCTCAAGTGGAAGCGAGTTGACATTACTAGTTTATTAGCTTAAGCAAATAACTATAACATAATCCATCTTAAAGCATTTAAGTAGATCTTATGAGCTTATTAATAAGAATGCATTGCCTATTATTATGAGATAATTAATAGAATTTATATGTTGCGGACAATGTATGACTAAGACAATATTAGCATAAACAAATGATTATTATTATTATAATGCTCTAAAGAAAAGAAACTATTACAAAATTAAAATAATTAATATTATATTTTCTTGGGCGAAAAGGTACTAGAAAATATATCTCTATGGTTTTTCTACAAAGAGAAACCAAACTCCATTTTAGAAGGGCTATTATTTAATGGAAATTATTCATTATCATATAAGAAATTACACTTGACTAATAAGTACAATATATCTATATGAATATTATGTGCACAACAAACTGATGGGCTCGTGGATATTCTTATGGGATGGTTATCATCTTGTGGTAATTGGATATGGGTTTGGGTATTCGTCCATGGACATCAATTGGGTGACAATGTAGAATGAAACTCGATGGATATGTGTATGGGAAAAAAATTAGTTCTGGAAGGGTTAAAGTTTTGAACCTCCTCAAGCTAGGGTTTGTGGGTTTCTATTTCTAAGATGCCATGGATACTCCTCTGAACCTTGAGTTAGAGAATAGAGCTCATTGAATGGAAGAAAACTCCAAGGAAACATTAAAATCTTCTTCTATCCCTTCAAAAAATGTAGATCAAACTTCAAAGTTTGTAAATAGGTCATCCACCCCTGAAGTGAAGTTGACCTCCATCACAACAAAACACAAAGTAATAGCTCTAATAGAAAGGGGTTTAGTAGGGAACTTCACTGGCTTGTGTCCCTCACTGAAAGCAATAGAAATATGGCTTAACAAGAATTGTAGGTTTCTCATCCAAGGTAATGTCCAACAAAATTTATGTGTAATGGGCTTCATTATCTTTCTTTTGAAAAAAAAGGAGGATTGGGATTTGATATTTTGCAATGGCCCTTATTTCATGGGGACAAGAGGAATGCATTTAAATAAATGGGATGTATCCTTTGACCACGAGAAATATTTCCCCTCTGCAGTTCTAGTATGGGAAAAACTCTAGAAGTTCCCTCTACATTGCTAGAGTGACGAATATTTGAGATATATTAGGAATTCATTAGGAAGGGACAAAATAAGTCGAAACCAAAACCTCCTATCTTCTCCCATCTAAGATTCTATGTGGAGGTTGATTTAGATAAAATGCTCCCAAATGAAATTAATCTTACAAAGGATGGATGGATTCATTTGCAGAAGGTGCATTATGAGAAAATCCCCTTCAAATTCAAGATATATCATGAATACAAACTCTTCTCTAAGCATTGTCTAAAGAAGAAACCCCAAGATGCAGACCAAAATCCTAGTGAAGAATGGAACCAAGTATCAAGGAAAGGGGAAAAAGTTAGGGAATATCCTAAGAAAAACATGTAAAATGAGGGGGACACTTCGAATAAACTTCAAGAACTAGAGGAACTCGAAGGTGAAGTTGAAGAGGCAGAGATGGTAACACGAAATGCAGAAGAAATGGAAAGAGAAGAAGAGAATAACGAAAATGGAAAGAGGTCCAAAAATATGGAAGGGGGCACAATCCTTATGGATCTAGGACAAGGATCCTCCTATTTCCATATTATTCCTTTTCAACCCTTTGTAGAAGTTATATTGGAAAGCTTTCTAAACATAGGGGGTTCAGTAACAAGATCCAATTCTAAGAAAATTTAAGAAGAGACATCAGAGAAACAAGAAGAGGAAAATGAGTTGATATCAAAGAAAGGGAAAATCATAATAGGGTTCATACATATATAGAAACATCTAAATAAAAGGTTGTATGGAAACAATCTAGTATGGACCAACACATAAAGCTATTCTCATCAAGAAAAGTGCAGCAAGTAGGAGCAGAGGAAAAGAGAGATAATAAAGGCCCTTTAATAAGTATGAAATAATGAAGGTTATCTCCTAGAACTGTCGAAGGATGGGAGGGAAATAAAATACTAAAGAAATGAAAAAGTGTCAATCCTTTAATCTAGGAGACAAAAATGGACAAACAAGGCAATGAGAAGCGAATGGGACAAATATGGAAAAAAGGTCAAGGGTGTGTAGTAAGTGCTTAAGAAAATTTTGGAGGATTATTGACTTGGTGGATAACATCACTGATTTAAACTCATTGTTTCCAAGGAAAATAAGAATTGGTTGTTAACTAAGTTGTAGGATCTACAAATAAATGAAATAACTACGATATGCAACATTTATAGGCCATCTCTCTATACCCAGAAATATGAGTTTTGGAACTCCCTGGATCCTCTAATGGATTTTGGGTCTTCACCATCATTGCATATACAAAAATCTCATCGAATGAAAGAATATGTGGCTCCAAAGTCTGATACCCCTTTGGAGAATGTTTAGAGGATTTGTAAATGGATTGGGACATGATTGATATCAATCCAAAGAAAAGGAAATTTACTTGGAATAATCAGAGAGAAGGGCTTGGACATATAAAAAATGTTGGACATATTCTTGGTAAGTAATTCTCTTTTAATTAATGGTTTAATATGGAAATCTAAGATCGTGCCTTTATATGTTTCGGATAATAAGTTGACTAGTTTTCTATCCTCCCCTCTTGGAAGTCTGGGACCTTTGCCTTTTAGATTTAATACATTTTATATGCATTCAGGTGAATCTTAGAAAACAATACATCAAGGTTGGAACTGGTCCATCCCTAACTCTCCTTGCTTCAAATGGGAAGATAAACTGCGAAGGGTAAAATTTTCTCTAAAAGCATAGGCTAAGCTAAGCTACAAATACCTAGGGGATGAAAGAAAGAAGGAAAATCAAAATATGTACATACTTCAAATGGAAATAGAGCACAAAACCATAACAAAATATACTTTGAAAAAAGAACAGGCCTTGGACATGCATATTCAAGTATTAACTAGGCAAGAAGAGGAAGAGTGGCGATTAAAGTCTCATTGCCTCTGGCTAAATGAAGGTGATAAAAATACAAAATATTTTCATATCCAATGCAAAGAGAGAGAGACTCAATACTATTTTGGAGCTAAAGAATAACATAGGTAACACACTATCTAATATTAAATAAATTAAAAACAAATCCTACTTATTCTTTAAAGACTTGTTTTCTAAAATGGAGGACATGGATTGGCAAGCAGTGAGTAAAATTTGCGAACGCATTTCCAAATTAATCTCTTCTCTCAATAATAAATTTCTCACTAAACAGATAGAAGAAGAAGAAGAAGTGTAGGATGATTTGGTCCTTGCATCCTAACAAGGACCCTAGTCTAGATGTATTCCCCATAAGATTCTATAGGAAATGTTTGTCGATTATAAAAATAGACCTTTGTAGAATGTTAATATGGTCTAGGGGGGATGGAAAAATTAGAGAAGACACAAACCCTTCTTTCATAGCTCTCATCAAAAAAGAGTCTTGGACAAGTTCTTTATCAATATTTAGGCCAATATCATTATGCAATCCCTCCTACAATATTCTATCAAAATTTTTAGCCAAAATAATGAAGAAGTTCCTTCCAAATATGATCTCAGCGAATCAAGGAGGTTTCATTTTGGGGAGGAAAAAATTTGATAACATAGTTGTAGTTCAAGAAGCAATTCATTCAAGCAGTTCCTAGAAGGAAAGTGTAATGGAAATAAAGCTTGATCTGGAAAACACTTCCGACAAAGTTAGGCATCAATTTATTTTTCTAGTGTTGGAAAAATTGGGCTTCTCCTCTCTCTTCATCCAATGGATCCATACTTGCATTGGGAAACCATGGATCACCCCTTTGATAAATGACAGGACAACTTACTTCTTTAAAGACTCCAAAGGATTAAGGTAAGTATTTTCTTTATCTCCCTTTCTGTATATCACTATAGTTGAAACCCTTAGAAGAAGTCTAAATCAACAAATAGATAAGGGAATTGTTCCTGGGATTATCATTGTTCATGGGATAAAGGCTACCAATCATTCGCAATTCATGAATGACACCATATTTTTGGGTATCTCCTCCAAAATTATAGCTCATAAATTCAAAAAAACCTTGGATTTCTTTCTGAATGCCTCTAGGGGCCTTGTTAATGCAAGTAATAGTAATATTTTTAGTTGGAATTACTCGCCTACGATCCTCAATGTTATTTCTAGAATCTTGGGTTTCAAATTCTATAGAAATTGGTATTATTTCAAATATTTGGGATTCCCCATATCTTTAAATCCAGGTAAATAAGGGGACTGGCAAGCTATTATAATAAAATAAAAAGGAAAGTTCAGTTGTGGGGGGTGTTATGGCTCAATTTGGAAGGTAAAATAACCCTCATTAAATATGTATCATCCTCTCTTCAAATTTATGTTTGTATCATTATCTTGGACTTTGTAGGTGTCATGAACAACATAAGAAAATATATGTGTAAATTCCTATTGCAAGGAGGGAAAACACCACACACAAAAAATTCATTTCATTAAATTGGAGATGATAAGATGCCCTCAGGAAAAAGGGGGAGTTGGAATAAGAGAACCTAGATTGTTGAATATTGCAATGGGAACAAAACTTATATGGAGAATGATCTCAAGAAGGAAAGAGTGGTGGAAATATTTTTTTCACAAAATATATGTAAAGAAAGCAAGACTTAGATGTCTAGATGGAGATCTTGTATGGATGGGGATAGGAATATGGAACCTATGTAAAGTAGTATCTCCTTTAAATAAGCGCCATCTATATTGAATACCAGGTAATGGGAAAAGAATCCATTTGTGGAATGAAAAAATTATGGGAACGATTCCTCTTTCTATGAACCCAAACCCTTCAGGGCATTAAAAACTGGCTTTAATCCAATGTATATCTCACTTTTTGTATCTCAAAATGAATGATCTCGGGACTCTAGAAGGAATGGAAACATATAAAGATTCCAGATCATTTGCAAATGATTTGTTCCATCTAAGAGAAAGGGATATCATATGATAGGGGACAGAAGGGAGTTATTCCGTGAAATAAGGGTATGGGAAACTATTTCCAACTCTTCCAACCCTACCCTTTGCTCGTGTGTGGAGAAATATATGGAAATCTGAATTTTTTTCAAAAATAAATGCTTTCAATTGGGTTTTAGCTCACAATCAAACTTTACTTATGGACAAGCTAAAGTGTAGAGGAATTTAAGTCCCATCAAGATGTACCCTCTACAAATAATAGGAATAATCCACCAAACATCCTTTCTTAAAATGAAATTGTGTGTAGAATGCATGGGCCAAAGTCTTGAAAGATTTAAAATGATATCCGCTTCTCCCTTAGCAGTTCTTTAATTTCTTCAACAAATGGTAGGATATTTACCTAGGAAAACTTCCAAAAAATCCTACTCTCTCCAAAATTTGGCAGTCTCTTCCAAAAATTATATCATAACAAGTATGGTTTGCTTAGAATGGAGAATCCGTTGAAGGGAAAAATCAAACTTAAGCATATCAACAGTTTAGGATTCGAACATTCTGAAGGAATTTTTAATGGCTTGGGTTCATACCTTCTTATATAAGGTTCCTCTTTTTGAGCAAGAGAATAGATGGCTAGAAAAATTTATTTCAAAGAGTTCCCTTCAATCCAAAGGTAAGAAAAAAATCCCTATATCTAAATGTGAAATAGATCTAGATCCATTCAAGTTTCATGAATGTAGAAAGTCTCTATCTTGTCACTTTCAATTTTTTGATGTGCCTTCATAATAAATCTTGGGGAGGCAAGTGCAGAAGGGGTCATTTTGGACCCTGGAATAAACATATTGAAACATTTTTCCTATGGATTGGGGAAAAAATCAAACAACCAAGCACAATGCCTCGCCTTAATGCAAGGAATGGAACTCATTATCTCAATGAACCTTGTAAATATTTCTATCTTTAGAGACTCCAAAATAGTCATAAGGAAAATCAGGAAAATGACTCAAGGGAAAAAATCCAGTCCTGGGCACGTACAACAAAGGATTTTGTCTCTTATTCCTAATCCAATTCTCATATCTTTGTTCCATATCAGAAGATCAAATAACAAAGAAGCAGATGAGAAGGAAAATTAAGGTTCCAGATTACAAGAAGGATAGATTGTCATAGATAATCACCACCCTATTTGGAAATGGATCCCATGCTCATAGATTCCATAGAAGGTATTTCTATCCACCTAAAGGTTCATTGGAATAAGGTTTGCATCGTTAGGAGGAGTAACAAAAAATCCTTGCATTTGAAATTTTGGGCATCTACCCCCATAAGCAATCACATTGATAGTGGAACTCTCCCAAAGAATCAAGGTGGAAACATGCATGGTACATAGCTCTTAATGAATCCAGACCTCCAAGGTGTCAGGGCAGTTAATTCTTCTCAATAGAGGTACTAATCTTTCCCTTGATGCATCCATTTGGCATAAGTGATTTTAGGGATATGGAGGAGAATAGGTTCTTTGAAGGCGACTCTGATAGAGATAGGAATGGATTTCTAGCAGTTTTAAGTAAGGAGGACAACCTCTGTCATGATTTTAGTATATTTAATTCTCTATAACATTTTAACAGGGAGATCATTAAGTTGAAATATGGTAGTGGTTGTTCCATAACTGGTTCTTTTAAGGGAAGGATCCCTTGTCATATAGTATCCATCACTAACGAGCATGTTAGTAGGAAAATCAAGACAACTGAGAAGATGAACTAAATAGAAATTGGTGATATTAGGAATCTCTTACAAAAATTTCAAGTCTTAGTGGGTGCCATGACCCCCTATATTCAATGGAATCAACCACAATATGGATGAATTTAGGTGCATGTTAAGAGTCGCTTACGAGGGAATCAGAGGAATGTTAGGAGAGGTTTGTCAAAACTCGATTGGAATTGCAAAATTGGAATCCATGTTGGACGATTTGGAATGGAACCTGGAAGATCAAATGGCCACCATGGAAGATATGAAGGGGGATTTGAATGGCCTGGTTAGAATTAATCAATGCAGCCATTGATAGGAAATCCTATCGGTATAAGCTGACTTGATGGAAGAAACTTTAGTGGCTCAACCAACTCATTTCAGAGTTGGAAAGAAAGATTAGCTTGCAAATGCATCCCTCTTTTTTCAAGTAGTTATCAATGTAATTTTTTGTTTTGCTAAGTGGCTAGTTTGTTAGAATATATACTTCTAGAATTACAACAATAGTTGGAAAGAAGGATGCCCTTTTTTAGAAAATATCAGATCCATCTCCATGGGTTCTGACTTCTCAGACTCTGCGACTCCATTTTGAAATATTTTGTAATCTCTGTAATTTTCGGTTGGTTTCAACTTATTAATACAAATTTCCTAGTTTATGTTTTTAAAAAAAATTGTAACATAAATATTATGATTATTTTAAAAAAGTTTTGTGAAAATTTAATTCTAATATAAAATAATTACTTAATATAATAATAGGAATTTATTATAGTTAACACAATCAAATAAGAAAATGGTTAAATGTTCTTTTAAGAACAATTTTAGTCACCATAGAGATAATGAGTTAACACAATTATTATATAGATATAATAATTGTAGAATATGGCATATTACAAATATATGATAAACCCATAATATATGTTAAATAAGTATTATAAATAACATGATCCTAAGTTAAAGACATATTTATATGTCTACACTAAAAGGGAAAACGGTTAAGACATTCAATTAGGGTTTCTAGTTATAATTTATTTAGAAGTAAATGAATGGTTGTTATTAATTTAATGGTTGTATATGGGAAAACCCTATCCGTTAGGGAAACCAAATCCCAATTTATTTTCTTGAACATGTATCTCTCTCTCTCTCTTGATAATGAAGGAGGAGGAGGAGGTTCACGTTGAAAAAAATGGGAGGATCTTGATGTTGATGAAGGGGAAGGATGGATCTCTGCTGGTGAAGGAATAAGGGATTCAAGCCTCTCTGCATATAAGTATCTTGTCCTTATAGATAAATGTAGATTTTTGTATTTAATTTTTTTTTCTTTTTGCTACTGTGTAAGAAGAAATGAGGGTTTTTTCCCTTTAATATTTTATTTAAATAATTTAAATGCTTGTGCATGAAGAAATGAGGGTGCATGAAGAAATGAGGGTTTTGTCCTTAAAGACTTTATTTAAATAATTTGTATGCATGAGCATGAAGAGATTAGGGTGTTGCATTTTGAAATTTTATTTAAATAATTTGTATGAAGGTGCATGAAGAAATGAGGGGTTTTTCCTTTAATATTTTATTTCAATAATTTATATGCTTGTGCATCAAGAAATGGGGTGTTACCTTTTAAGATTTTGTTTAAATAATTTATATGCTTGTGCATGAAGAAATGAGGGTTTCCTTTAATATTTTATTTAAAAGATTTGTATGTTTTTGGGTGAGTAAAATGAGGGTGTTGTGCTTGCCATACTGCTTGCAATTAAGAAATTGCACCCTTACCTACTCGGAATACACTTGAAGGTAAGAACATATCATGGTAGTATTAAGTAATTCTTGGAACAATGATTATGTTTAGAAGAGCAACAAAAATTGGTTACAAAGATGTTAGATTATGAATTTGAAATTATCTATGAAAAAAGGAAAACAAAATGTCCTGGTAGATGCACTTTCAAGGAAATAAGAAGAAACAGAGGGTTTTCTTTGTGCTATTTCCATTTTGCAATATACTAGGGTGGAAGAAGCAAAGATAAAATGGACGTGAGTTTAGAAGGAATGCAAGGTAAATCAATAGCTATAAGGGGAAACTAGCGCACTAGATAAAGTTTTGTGGAAGAATGAGTCACTATAGTAGCATGATCACCTATATTTATATAAGAATTCCCCAACTCAAACAAAAGGTCATTTTGGATTTGTAACCTTCCTCTAGAGGAGGATGTTGTGGGAAATATTGCACAAGAGTGCTTCCTTCTCACTTGGTTAGGAGTAAGGCCTTGTAGGCTACAGCAAGGCCTCTGTAATAGAAGTCCCTTTTGTGGGTGTAGGT
Organism: Pseudotsuga menziesii; assembly: GCA_001517045.1. Lineage (NCBI taxonomy): Eukaryota > Viridiplantae > Streptophyta > Pinopsida > Pinales > Pinaceae > Pseudotsuga > Pseudotsuga menziesii. The sequence continues at coordinate 71,385 of LPNX011189016.1, read as the reverse complement.
GAGTGCTCCAAGTGATTATGCAAATGGTTGTTAGTAGGAATAAAACAAAACAAAATAAAATGCAAGATGGAGTAAGACATGCAAACTCCAACAACCAAGAGATGTCAAACTACTTGTTTTATTTCCTGATGGTCAAGCATATACAACATATTGAAGATGTAAGCTCCAAATGGAGGAAAAAAATCCTCCTAATGGAGGTTTATTTAGTCTAAACTATATGTCAAGTGGCTTGAATAACAAATGAGGAGAACACCTGCCCCTTGAGGGAAGGAGGGAAGAGAGCTTGGTAAATGCTTGAAAAGAGGGAAATGGTGAGCTATAAGGAAGCTCAAGCACAAATCCAACTGCATAAAATTTCTCTAACAATTTTGTTCCAATTAGCATGCCCATGGCTTTCTTTTATAGGCCAAGAGGTGTCCCAGAAATAACAAGATCCCAATGTGAACCCAATGATACATGATGTGGCTCAAAACTAAACAAGAGAGGCCATTTAAGGAAACCAAGTGTGTGCAAAGCCAAAATTAGATAAAGTTTGAGTAAATGGAGCTTTCATGATCCTTTAATATTGCACCACTAGTGGGTGAGATCCTGTCGTTTCTATTAGTCGCACGGGTATCGAAGGAATATATGCGCTACCGAGCGGGCATTGTACTGGAGACGCACGTTATTGCACACATAAATTGAGTATTACTATGGTTGTGTATTTTGACTGCCTTTGGACTCATACTGCTCTTTAGATCTTGTGAATATGTCTTCGGTTGGATGCATGTTGTATGTCAATGACACGTTACCATGTAAATTGGGAAAATGTTGCATATATTTGATGTTTTTGTGATAACATATGCCCACTAATGTATGAGGTTTGGATGGTACTGTAGAGTCGATAATGCATCATCGTTTATGGTTGTGTTCTCTCTATTGCTCATAAAAACATCAGAAATATCAGTGGATGAATAGATAATTCCAAAGGGGGGAGGTTGTTAGTGTAGTGATAATTGAAAGTGTTATTTTTATTCAAACTAAGGCAGGAATTCCCATGCTCATGAAGATGGACATGATAGATACAAAAATAAAGAGACTGAGGAATCTATCATAAACGGATGGGACATGGATTAATGTGGATTCAAACCATGCGTGGGTAAATGAATATGGAACTAGTATTAATGGTGTCGAAGAAGCATAATTGTCAAAAATCTGAAGAAGCCCACAGGGGCCGTGGGTGTCCAGAATGTTGGTGGAGCCACTAAATGAAAATTGCACTATCCTATAGATGTCACTACCATGATTTTCAAACATGAACATTTCTACCTTCAAAATGTATGACTCCCCATAATGTGATTAGGGGTGTTGCTATCGAGCATGGAGGATACTACTAAGTTAAGGAGCACTAAGGACTCTCTTTACTTTGTTTGAGTCAACTCCTTGTAGTGATTGAAAGGAATCGCAAGATACCACTATAACTACTTCAACTCTTATAATATAAGGATTTGGTGTCGATGAGAGATAAATAATCATGAAAATATGAGGGTCTTGTCCTACCAACCAATATCATGTTGTATCCAATTGTAGGACTGACTAACCTGACACAAGACTACTTGGTAAGCATGGGGCTCATAACTTCCTTTGATCGATGTAAAAATGGGGAGTAAATGACAGTAAAATACTTCAAAGGAAATGGACAAACTGTAAAGGAGAGAGACAAAATACTAATGAATGGTAAGAGGGGAGACACAATACTGAGGATACAATGACTTACTAAAATGACCACGTTGGGGTAAGAAGACTCAACTACATCGATTAAAGGAGACTAGGGGTTGCAACCCAAAGAATGGGGGGCATTCCCATTGTTTTGAGTGTGTCAGGAAATTGTTTATACATAAAGAATAATTGGTGGGGTTCCCATGCTTTTGGGAAGGTTGGGGGACCAAGTTGATGATGGATGAGACTCCCACAATTTTTTATGAGTCGGGGAGTCAATTTGATGATGGGAGGGGTTCCCAAAATTTTTAGAAGGTGGGAAACCTTTTCCAAAATGAAGTGAGGGGTGATTTGCAAATGCGAAGACGGGTGCCCCATGAATAAATTCTATGCACAGTGTTCCTATAGGAATAACTCAATATAATTGGTTGCTTCAAGTGGAAGGGGTCCCATTGGTGTCTTGGCGAGGGTGACGATACGAAGAAGGTTTTTCAGATGGGTTGAGTGATCATGGAGTTATGAGATGGCCATGATAAATCTTACTTATACCTGGTGTTGAGGAAATTGGTGGCCTACATTGTGTAAGGTTGGGGAGTAAATGCAAGACTATGAAATAATTGGCTTCATGTGAGTGACTTCCCTTGGGATGACAAATTCATTGGATTTGTGGGGGGGGGATCAACATCATGTGTTTCAAATCATTATAGGGATTGTTGTGGGTGAACACCCATGGGGGAAATGGAGCAGTCCTTAGTAGTGACGTTGATGACACATCAAGATTGGGGTATCGATGAATGTATGGGATGGAGTCTTATTCTTATAATGAAAAATTTATGCCAAATCTATGTTTATCAGAGGGAGGATGTGTGACGAGAAGTTAGTTTCCTGACCATACCCATAGTAGGAGTCTTACATCATTGTCGATGGCGGATGAAATCTTCATGATCCGGGGAAATATTGCACACATGAAGCACATATCCAAGTATAGTAAAGGACATGGCAAATGTATGGACAATTTAGAAATAATAACCCAAAATGTGGCGCACCTGTGGGGTGTCTTTCTTATGGATAAAACCACTTCAAATGCAACCTGTTAACAGGGTTGTTGAGGGTTATTCCTTTTGGATATTGCAATACATATGCCTCATTGGGAAGACAATGTTGAATAACATATGGGCTAGTCCACTTAGGGAAAAGTTTTCTTGGGTTGGGTTTGGAATATTTTATAGCATTGAATACTATAACAAAGTCTCCCTTGCTAAAGGTATGTGGGTGGACATGGTAGTCATATTGGGATTTGGACTAAAGATTCATGGATTCATTTTGCTGGAGAAAATCATGTCATTCCTCATTGATTCATTCCAAGGTGAATAATCGTTGTCCCAATGCTGGAGTGTCAAGTAACAATTCGACGGCTGATTGGAGGGTAGGGATCTATCACTCGATAGGGAGTATGGGTTCAACCCCATGGAACAAGTGAAATGGTGTGAATCCATCAGTGGTTTTTACCAAGATTCTATAATACCATAGGGTGGGGAAGAGCATCTTGTGCCAATTGTACTTGTTCTTATCAACTATGTGTTGGCGCATAGTTTTGAGAACTTTGTTGACTGTGTATACTTTTCCTTTGGCCCGAGGATAGTGAGGGGTAAATAAGTCATGTTTGAAGCCTAGTAGGGAAGATAATTCTTCAAAATTTTGGTCACATAAATGCTTACCATTGTTAGATACTAACTATTTTTGGAATCCAAACCGTGTGACGACATGGTTAAAGAAGAACACCGTGGTAGTAATGGATTTGTAGTCAAAGGTAGGCATGGCTTCAACCCATTTTGTGTAGTAATACACTCCAACAATGATGTACCTATGTCCTTGAGCAGACGTTAGGTGGAATTCCAAGTATTCAATGGCCCATTTACAAAAGGGGCATGTAGTGATGACATGATTGAGGGGATCCAGGGAAGCTCGTGTTTAACAAGTGAAAACTTGATAGTTGGTGCAATTTTTTGACAGCATAAACACAGTCCTTGAAGATAGACGGCTAAAAGTATCAAGTGTGGAGGATTTTTTGGACAATGGCCAAACCAGAGAGGTGGCCACCACAAACAACACTATGGAAATCGTTAAGTACTTATTCCACCTTGTTGTGAGGAAAACAACATCGCAAAATGGTATCTATGCCATAGTGATAGAGGACATCCCCAAGGAGGAGGTACCACATGGGTTGGTGGTGAATGCATCGTCTATCATCACAAGAAAGGTGAGGGGTGAAATTTTGAGTTTTGAGGCAAGTCAGTATATTTATGTACTAGGGGTCATCACTTGTGATGTTGAAAAGTGCCCGTCAGGTAATTGGTCGTTCACTATTTTGCTTGGCGTAGTAGTGGGGAGATCTATGATAAGCTCAAGGAGAGCTAAGGCCTTTTTTATTTTGGGAGTTACAAACTTGAGATCGAATTGGATTATGATCCATCGTGCAAACTTTCTGTTAGGATTATACTTAGCGATAACCATGGTTTTTTGAGGTAAGATGCAATGGCGTAAATTTTGCATGAAATTGATGACAGCTAATGCGACCTTCTCATCTTAAGTGTATTTGAGGGTTGGGCCAGCCAATGTTTTGTTGATGTAGTAAATGATGTGCTCATTACTATCAGCATCTTGTTGTACAAGAATGTTAGTCATGATGCAAGAAGAAGTTGATATGTAATGAGTAAAATATTTATCGAAGTTGGGAGGGGAGATTAATTGTGTGGAGGCTAGGGCTTGTTTGAGTGATTCTAAAGAAATTTGGGCATGTTCATACCATTGAAAGGGGATGTATTTACGAAGTAGTCTCAAAAACCCATGGGCCTATATGGCATAATCAATGACAAAGCAACAAAGAAATTTGGTTTTTCCTTGGATACTTTACAACTGGTGCCATGTTCGATGGGGTTGTAAGTCCACGATGGCTTGAACTTTTGAAGGTTCGATAGTGATGATGTCTTGTGAGACGAATCCCAATAATCGACCAGTGGTTACAAAAAATACACATTTGAGGGGATTGATCTGGATATTATATTTATGACATGGCATGAAGATGGTGCATAGGTCCCGAAGGTGGTCTACATGTTTCTTGGATTTAGCAGTGATGTCATCCGGAAAGGATAAAATGATCTCAGCAAGGTTGTCAAATACATATGCCATGGATTGTTGAAAGGTGTCTCCCATTTTTTTGAGTTCGAAGGGCATTACTTTATAGGCAAAGGTACCCCATGGTGTTGTAAATGCAATATTTTACTAATCCTAGGGGAGAATTTGTATTTGATTATAACCAAAAAATCATCCATAAAGGATAACTTCTCACTAACGGCGCAGTAGTCTATAATCTGATCAATGAATGGGTTAGGGAAATTGTCTTTGGGACAAGATAAGTTGAGATCATGAAATTCTATGCATATGAAAATGGTTACTTGATTTTTTTTGACAGGAACCATATTGGACACCCATGAGGTATAAGCATTAGGATAAATAAATCCTACATGAAGGAGTTTCTTGATCTCGGCTTTGATGGAGGGGGCCTTAGAGGGGTGAAATGGTCATTATTTTTGTCTAACTAGAATGACATCGGTCCATGTGTTGATTTGGTGTTCGACGATTTCTAGATCCATGTCGGGTATTTCAGCATATGACCATGTGAAAACGACTCAAAATTCTTTGAAGAGGGAGGTGAATTCGGTGATCTCTTGTGTGGAACACGAGGTTCCAATGAAAATATTTTCAACTACTCTAGGGATAACAGATATGTTGATTTGAATGGTTGGTGATATGTTAAACAAAATTTCCTCTTCAAAATCATCGAGAGTAGAAATAGGGTTTTTGAACCAATCGACGTGTTTCAACGGTAAGAAGTCTTTTGATTCAATGGTATATTGGTGTGCTGCCAGTGGAGATGTGAAAGATGATTAATGATGGAGACTAAGGCATGGAGAAGTATCTAGATTCATGGCCTCCATTATAGCCTCATATGTGGGAAAGATAAATTTTGCAAGCATGTCTTCATCAAATTAAAAACAAAATCTTTTGATTGGATGTCATTGTTCTTTATACTGATGGTTTGGTTGGGTATAGAGTCCATATGGTGGGTGGTGGTGGTTACTGACTCTAATAGATTCAGAAGTTAAATTCTATCTATGAAAAGGGTATCAACATGATTACCATTATTAGGTGGTGGGGAAATAATCTTTTCTTGAGAAGTATTTGGAGGCGCAAGTGTTTTTGGTAATGGTTGCGGTGAGGAAAAGGTGTTTCCAACATGGACCATGGGAAGGTTCTCATCTTCACTACTCTCGGTGGAGGTATCATCTTCTTCCACAACATTTGAAAGGACCACACCTATGGGGATGGGGTTATCAACAAGATGGATTTTTTCTGCTCAGAGGGTACATTAGGTAGCTGCCAGCGGTCATTGGAAAGTATGGTGAGACATTAGTTTGCACTCCTGATATAGACGAGTAGTGTGTGCTTGAATCAAGATGTGGGTCGGGGTATGGACATGAGGAGTAGTGGCACTTGTGGCACCTAAACATGTAGTGGTGTCTATTAAAGGAGTAAAGGACGAGTAAGACATATAGCCGCCAAAGTGTTTCAAAATCGATGGGGGTTGGGGAAATTGTGTGTGTAGTGTCCAAACTGAGCATAAATTGAACATGCTTTATTGGTGCATAATGATTTGGTATTAGGGGTCATGGAGGATGATGTGCCCCCAGTCATGGCTTGGGGTGTGTGCGTGATGATAATCAGTGTGTTTAGCAAGTTCCTGAGCTCTAGTAAGGTAGGACACAAGTTTGTTGCATTGTCATGCTTCCCAAATAACACACATGGAGGGGTGACTCTCATGGTGGGTGTATCATATGAAAGGATATTTAAACGTTTGTTGGGTAGTAACCTTCGTGTTTTGTTTGGTGGCTCCTAATGACGACTTAGAGGCTGGGTTAGTTGTGGTGGGGTTCTTTAACTTGGGTTGGTTAATGCCTCCTTTAGTAGGGGACTTCATCTTGGGTTGAATGATGCCCTCATTTTGTGGTTTTGTGACTATTGATGGTGTCTTAGTCACTTATGGTGTGGATTCGATGGGTGAAATGACGAGGGTGACTCGTCGTAATGTGTGATGGGTTTTGAGGCCATAGCGGGGAATGGTGGTGTGAAGTACCACATAGGAAGAACCAATGTTATCCCTAGGAGAGTTAACTAAGTCATGACTAGTATTTTTTACACTCTTGTGGGGGGGAGGGTTAAAAATGGTATCTGAAACATGGGAGGCACAAAAGGTTTCAATACTTGCTCCATCCCATGACTGGTTATGGTTGTTGATGATGATGTCGTTGGGTGAGAATACTTATTTTCAACGGTGAAAATGTTAACATGAGACCTTCTGTCACAATGGTTGTTTCTAGTGGAGGACCTGAATATGCCCCTAGGAGATCAAAATATTTGTACACACTCCGGCCAATTTCAACATAGGGAGTTTTATTTTCTTCTCCTACTGTAGGCAGGACATTCTCGAAATTGGTAGAGGCACATGGGGCATAGTAATTAAGTTGGTCAAGGGTGACCACCTTCTAGTTAAAGGGAAACATCATGGTACATAAAACTGAGAAGGAGAACACCTTCATGGTGTACATGTAACTGTGACCCAAGAGGATGTTGCAGTATGGTTGGGCATCAACAACTTAAACATCAATCATTACCATCTTTCCCCCTATATCAATGGGGAAATTTTGTTACAATCCTCATGGTTGGGATGGTCGTCCATAATATGTGCAGAGAGAAATAGAGGATGGTACTAATTTGAGTGAGCCTAATCGTTCCCAAACATTGGAGGACATGTTGCATGTGGATGCGCCTTAATCAATGATACACTTATGAATGATAATGTTTCTTACAGTGGCTAGGACATGGAACGTGACAGATGATAGTAGTTGTGGTTTTCCTTTGTTAAGGTCAAAATTCATGAGCTGCGAGTCATAAGGGTCGATAACGCCAAGTGCATCCAATAATTCCTTGCGTTGTGAGGGGAAATATTGAATTACTTATAACATGGACATGGTGGTTGGTGATTGTGACAAGTTGTCAACAATACTGTAATTGTGGGCATCTTTCAAGTGAGGGCTATGGGGGGTATGCCTAAGTGGTGCTTTAGGTATCCTCAAAATTTTATTTGTGCTAGGGTGTGGAATGTGTAAAAGGCCTCCCGAAGGGACAAAAGTCTCTTCAAGGATGGGTGAGGTGTCAACACTATTGTACCCTTTGTCATGAGTCTAGAGGTTGACGAATTTCAAGTGCATAAAGATGTTTTGGAAGGATCCATATCATGTGGGACGGGGATCCATATGTTGGGTAACCACTCCTTTATTGGAAAAGGGTTGTTGTAAAACAACTTGTTGGGGCTGTGGTGTTGGAGGATCCTGAGGAGAGTTTGCTAGTATCTATTTCTTTGCTCCCACCAACTTATATTGGCAGTCGGGTATAAGAAGACAATGGTGAATGTAATGGACATACTTGCCACAAATTGAGCAAGGGTAATTAGTATTTAAGTTTCCATTCTTACCTTTCTTGGGGGGATTTCCCCCTTGTGCTGGTTGGTTACCCTGGTTTAGGTTCTGTGAGGAACCTGGTTTCCCCCTTGCTCCTATTGTTCAGGTTGTTTGTTCTTTCCCTTATTATTCCCCTGATTTTGAATATTCAAGGAATTGACGATGTCAAACTGCTCAAATTTTTGAGTTTGTTGTTGCACAGAAGGTTGTACAAATTTAACTCCCATATGGAGCATGGTGGTAATTCCAGGGGGGCATGGGTACAGATAATAAGGATTATACCCCCAAGGGAGATATAGGTTGGTTGCATTGCATATGATGTGGATGTGTGTGTAAGAGGTTCCATTTGCAATTGGGAAACCATTTGTACTTAGCTTGTACTAGGGTAGATAGTGTTGTACAGTCTGTATTAGGTCTATCGAAATGAAGGATTTAGCACAATGGTAGGGGGAGCCGACACAATAAGGATAGGCGGGTGTTGCGCCATCATGGTTGGTGGTTTAATAGTTGTTTACAAGGGAAATTTACCAAGGGAGGAAATGGAATTGATAATACCATCTATGGAATGTGACATCCATGTAATGGGAAGATATAGTGATCGATGTCGAGGGGCATCTTGTAGTACGATGTACAAATACCCTGATTGGGCATAGATGAGGTCAAAGTGTTGGTATTTGATAATCGCTTCTTCCTCATTTTTTGGCATCAAGGAAACCACATCCTTCACAATATCTAGTTGGAGAGATTTGAGGAACCAATCCAAAAGGAGGGGGGGTTGAATGTCGATTTTTCACAAAGTGCGACAACGACGCCATTCATGGATTTGATCTGCTATGTGTGTCACCATGTTCTGTTGAAACTTTATGAGAATTTCAAGGCCTATTTCATGTTGTATGGGTAACCGAAAGTAGGAGAGGAATGTGGTGGTAATTGTCTCAAATATGGGATGAGATGCCTAAGTCAAATTTACGTACCACTTTGTCGTTGTACCAATGAGGGTTTTCTGGAAGAGAGAAAGTCATACTGAATTTACCACTATGTTGTTGGAGGAACACCATATATGGAAAGACATGATATGGTTTTCAATATTTTTCCCTATTTCCATTTGAACTTAGGGATGTATGATGGGATTTTTATGGGCATATATGACCAATTGGTGTCATGAGTTGGGGCGCTATTGTATTTTGTGTGTTGTTCCGTGAGGTGGAGACCTTGGAACATGTGGTGGTGATATTTTTCTTCTAGTAGAAACAACAAGATGTTGTGTGGCCTATTCTTGAAGGGGGGAAAGAAGGTGGGGTATTCCCTCTTGGGGAAGTAAAAAAAGGTGAGCCTCTTCCATTAGGAAAGAAGGTAAAAGGATCTACATTGCCTATGAGGGGAGAGAATGAGTCAATCAGGGTATGTCCTCTTCTAGAGGATCCAATCAATATTGCCTATAAGCGACCATGACCAGGTGATATCCATTGTGTACCAAGGGGAGAGAATGGGAAAACACCCCTTGAGATAGGGGATAGGCCTTGAAGTCTGTGACACTGCCTTAGGTGGGGGTTTTGTTCATCTATGGTGGAATTCTAGTATCCAAGTGAGAGTGAAGTGTGGTGAAAAAACACAAATGGAAAAACGCAAAAATATTCCTACCACGACAGATGCAAAATGGTACAATAAGTGAGTGATATGTCCACAAATGTCTTAGTGCAAAGGTGTCACATGTAGGTCCTTTTTAAATTACAAGTTAAAATGAACTTATATTTAGAAAAGAAAATCAAGTGTAAATTCCCTAAAAATACCTAACATCCTTCCTCTCAAATGTAACTAGGCCTCACAAAAGCACAATTGTTGGTGATAGTAGAATCTACACAACAATCGACTACTGGAGGTGACAAAGAAAAAGTTCTATTGGCGATGGGGCCAATGTTCCAATCAAAGAGTCTAGGAAACTCCTCCCAACTGCAATAGCTGACTTCATGAGTCACTTGCACTCACAAATGCTCCTTGGAGATGCCCTAATTTTTGGCCACTAAGGTTACGTTGCGTCAAGTGTGGATCAGTTATTGGTCCTGGATGGTATAATGTTGTCTCCCTACAATGAGTTGAGTGACTCATAGGGGAGAGAAGGGTAGCTATACCCCGAATTTTACCTCCTTGGTCAGATTACACTTTTGATATGGGATTTCTTTGAACACTTGCTTATAGCAAGATTTGATAGCACCCTAAAAGACAACAATGTTATGTTTCAAAAATAATGCCTAATGAGACTATATTGGTGGGTGTTGTTTGTATGCCTATCCCAATCAATCCTACCAAACTAGAATATTGTTTTGTGACCTACTATGGAGTATTTTAGTTGGTTAGCATTTTACAAAGGTTGATTTTTATGGGTTTTGCTTGAATTTAAGGAGTATAAGGGAGGTATTTCACAATTCCCTTCCTTTCTAATTCACCAAAATAGTGAAGAGCATACTTGGATTGAAAGAGTCTTTAGGCCCCTTAGTGTGTGCAAGTGGGAAATCACATGTGATGTAAGCAAATTGTATTGTTGCAACTAACTAAAGTGCTAAAAAAAAATAATGGAAATTGTAACTTGATCTATAAGGAGACTAATGATTCTTACAAGAACAAAACAAATGCTAAGTGTGAATTGGAGGTGTTTCACACTTCAATCCCATTTCTAATTCACAAAAATCATGAAGACATACTTTGGGAGAGGAGAGTCTTTAGGTCCTTTCTTGTGTTTAAAAAGTGGATTCTACACTACTTTAACTAAATATGTTTAAGTAAAGCAAAAGAAGCATAAGATGTCTTGAATAATTAGTGACAACAATGAGGTCCTTTGGAAGCCTCAAGGTTGGTTTCCTAAGTAGATTTCGAGGGATGACCCCTTTACTTCCTAATCTTAGTCTAAATGGAATAGTTACTAAAGAAACAAGTAACTAATGTAAGATTACTTAGTTATAGCTTATTAGTGCGCAGCAATTGGGCTGCAAATTTTTTCACTGAACTGATAAACTGTTGGGAAATGGATGAAAAAATTAACAATAATGATGTGGTGTGACAGAGAGACTTATTGGCAGGTTGTCGCATGAGTACAATGAGTATGAGAATGCGTTGATGTGAGCCATAAATCTGAACGAGTAGAAGTATGTTAATATGTTCTGGTTGTGCATTTCTTGAAGGGATATCCATGTTGTCAGCATTGTTGCGACGCAGAGAGATATGCGTCTAATAAAATGTAAAAAACACTCTCTTGGGGGGAGAATTTATGGGATGAAACGGGTGGGAATATTCACCTACAAACCATAAAATACCAAAAATTAGTCACTTCACAAATAACAACCTAATGAAAGAGAAATAAACTAAAACAAAGTGGAGTCACCATAAATAATGTTGTGGGAAATATTGCACAAGAGTGCTTCCTTCCCACTTGGTTAGGGGAAATTCCTTGTAGGCTGCAGCAAGGCCTAAGTATTAGAATCCCCTTTTGTGGGTGTAGGTGAGTGCTCCAAGTGATTCTACAAATGGTCATTAGTAGCAATAAAAAAAGAAAAGGAAATAAAAACAAAACTAAATAAAATTCAAGATGGGGTAAGAGATACTACCTCTAACAACCAAGAGATGCCAAACCACTTCTTTTAATGATCAATGGTAAAGCATATAGAACAACTTGGATATGTGAGCTCCAAATGGAGGCAAACAATCCTCCTAAGGGAGTTCTATTTAGTCCACACTAGATGTCAAGTGGTTTGAAGAACAAATGAGGAGAAAACTTTCCCCTTGAGGGAAGGACGCAAGATAGCTTGGTGAATGCTTGACAAGAGGGAAACGGTGAGCTATAAGAGATATTAAGCACAAATATAGCAGCATAACCTTGCTCTAAGTATTATCTTCCAATTAGCATTCCCGTGGCTTTCTTTTATAGGCCAAGAGGTGGCCCAGAAATAACAAGATCCCAATGTGAACCCAATGATCCATGATGTGGATCCAAAGTACACAAGAGAGGCCATTTAAAGAAACCAAGTATGTGGAGAGACAAAATTCAAATTCTTTGAATAAACGAATCTTTCACAATCCTTTAATGTACCATTGGTGGGTGAGAGCCCACCGTTTATGTCAGTCATGTGGGTATCGAAGGAACATTCATGCTATTGGACATGTGTTGTACTGGAGAAACATGTTGTTGTACACATAAATACAACATTACCCGTGCAGTTGTGTAATTTGACTTCCTTTGGACTCAAGCTGCTCATTGGATCTTGTGAAGATGTCTTCATTTTGTTGCATGTTGTATGTTGATGACTCTTTACAATGTAAATTGAGAAAATGTTGCATGTGTGAAATATTTTTGTGATAACAGATATTGCCCCCTGATTTATGAGGCTCAGAGGATATTGTAGAGCCAATAATGCATCATCATTTATGGTTTTGCTCTCTCTATTGCTCGTAAAATCATTGGAAAAATAGGTGGATGATTAGAACATTCTAAAGGGGGAAGGTTGTTGTTGAAGTGATAACTAAAAGTATTATTTTTATACAAATGAGGTGGGCATTCCCATGCTCGTGAAGATGTTCAGTATGGATACAAAATGAAGAGACTGAGGAATGTCTCATAAACTGTTGGGACATGGATGAAGGAGGCTTCAAACCATCTGAGAGTAAACGAATCTAAAATTGGTATTACTAGTGTCAAAGAAGCAGAACTATCGAGAATTTGAAGAATCCCATAGGAGTGGTTGTACAGAATGCTAGTGTAGCCACTACATGAGAACTGCACTATCCTGTAGATGTTGCTACCATGATTTTCAAATGTAAACATTGTTACCTTCTAAATGTACAACTCCCCATGATGTGATTAGAGGTGTTTTTTTCAAGCAAGGGGGAGACCACTTAGTTAAGGGGCACTAAGGACTCTTCTTAATTATTCCAAGCCAATTCCTCGTAGTGATTGAAAGGAATCCCAAGGTACCTATATAACTGCTTTAACTCTCAAAATATAAGGATTTGGCATCGATGAGAGTCGAATAATTGTGACAAGATGAGGGTCTTATCCTACGAAACAAGATCATGTTGTAACCAATTGTAGGATTGGATGACCTTACAAAAGACTGGTTGGTAAGTGTAGGGCTCATAACTTCCTTTGATTGATGTAAACTTGAAGAGTAACTCACGAAAACATAATTCAAAGGGGATGGACAGCCTATAACTGAGAGAGAGAAATTGTTGATGAAGGGTAAGAGGGGAGACACAATATTGATGGTATGGTGACTTACCAAATTGACCATGATGGCATAAGAAGAATCAACTACATTGATCAAAGGAGACTAGGTGTCACATTCCAAAGAATGGGGGGGTTCCCACTGTTTTGAGTTTGTCAGTGAACTGTTTGTACATAAAGAATAATTGGTGGGGTCCCCATGGATTTGGATAGGTTGGGGGACCAAATTTATTGGATGAGACTCCCACATTTTTTTATGATTTGGGAAGCCAATTTGATAATGGGAGGGGTTCCCATGATTTTGAGTGGGTCAGGAAACCTTTTCTAAAATGACATGAATGGTGATTTCCAAACGCGAAAAAGGGTGCCCCATGAATCAATACTATGCAGACTGTTCCTGCAGGAATAAATGGATATAATTGGTTGCTTTGATGGAAAGGGGCCCCATGGTGTCTTGGTGAGGGTGATGGTACAAAGAAGATTTTTTGGTGGGTTGAATGCTCATGGAGGTATGAGATGGTTGTGATAAATATTACTTGTACATGTTGCCAAGGAATTTGGTGGCTTGCGTTGTGTAAGGTGGGGGAGTAAATCCACAACCATGAAATAATTGGCTTCATGTGGGTGACTTCCCTTGGGGTGAACAATTCCTCGGACTTGTGTGGTCATGGATATTTTTTTAGGTGAACACCCATGGGGGAAACAGAGTGGTACTTAGTAGTGACGATGATGGCACATCAATACTGGGGTATTGATGACTATATGGGATGAAGTCTTGTTCTTATAATGCAAAAGTTATGGCAGGTTTGTGGTTATCATAGGGAGGATGGATGTCAAGAGGCCAGTTTCTTGACAGTACCTTTAGTAGGATTCTTGCATCATTGTCAATGGAAGCTTAAATATTCATGTTCTAGGGAAATCCTGCACACATGATGCACATACCCAAGTATAGTAAAAATACATGACAAAGGTATGGACAATGCATAAATAATAACCAAAAACATGGCACACATGCATGATGTTTGTCTTACGGTTATGCATTCTAGATCTTACAATACATCTCGTTGACATTGATGTTGAGGGTTATGCATTCTATATCTTGCAATATATATTCCTAGTTGGGAAGACAACACTGAATGACATATGGACCAGTCCACTTAGAAACAAACTTCCCTGGATCGGGTTTGGAGTCTTTTCTAGTGTTGAATACTAGAACGAAGTCTCCCTCACTAAAGGTACATGGGAAAACGTGGCAGTCATATTGTGATTTGGATTGAAGTTTCATGGCTTTATTTTACTAGAGTGAATTATTTCATTCCTCTTTGAGGTGTTCCAAGGTGAATAATCATTGTTCCAATGCTTGAGTATCAAGTTATAAAATTCGACGACTCATTAGAGGATAGGGATCTACCACTCGATAAGGAGGACAACTTCGACCCCATGGACCAAGTGAAATGGTGTTAATACAGTAGTGGTTTTGACCGAGCTTCTATAATATCAGACGGAGGGGAAGAGCATGTGGTGACCATTAGACTTGTTCTTGTCAACTATGCATTGGAACATAGTTTTCAGAACTCTATTGACTGCTTCTACTTATCCACTGGCCTAAGGGTAGTAATGGTTAGAGAAGTCATGTTTGAATCCTATTAGGGAAGATAACTCCTTGAAATTTTGGTCATGGAAATGCTTTCCATTGTTAGAGACTAGCTATTTTGGGATGCCAAACTGTGTGGTGACATGGTTAAAGAAGAACCTCATGGTAGTAATCAATTTACAGTCAAAGGTAGGCATGGCTTCAACCCAATTTGTGAAGTATTCCACCAGAACAATGATGTACTAGTGAATTTGTGTAGAGGTTGGGAGAAATTCCATGTAGTCAATGTCTTATTTACAGAAGGGGCCTGCAATGATGACAAGATGGAGGGGATATCACATTTTGCAGGTGAAAACTTGGCAATTGCACATATTTTGACAACGTTGACACAATCCTTAAAAATGGGCAGTTAAAATTATCTAGCGCATATGATTTTTTGGGTGGTGGATGAACCGGAGAGGTGTCCACCACAAGCACCACCGTGGAAATCATTAAGTACTTATTCCACCTCGCTTTGATACAAACAATGTTGCAAAATGGTATCTATGCCATAGTAATAAAGGAAATCCCCAAGGAGGAGGAATAATGGGGATTGGTGGTGAATGCACCATCTGTCATCATGAGAAAGGTGAGCGAAAAACTTCTAAGTTTTGAGGTATGTCAGTATATCGCCTTCATACCAAGGGTCATCATTGGTGATGTTGAAAAGGTGCCTGTAAGGTAATTGTTTTTTCACTGGTTTGTCAAGAGTAGCAGTGGGGAGGTCAATGATAAGCTCGGTGACAACTAAGGCCTTTTTTTATTTTGGGATTTACAAACTCAAGATCGAATTCCTAGAGGATTACGATCCATCGTGAAAACTTTATATTGATGAGTTGATGACTAAGTATGTATTGCATTAGATTAGAGTTAATGATAACCATGGTTTTGTGAGGTAAGATGTAATGGTGTAAATTCTACACGGAAATTATGGCAGTTAATGCGAGCTTCTCATATTGAGTGTATTTGAATGTTGGGCCAACCAAGTCACAACACAAGAAGAGGCTAATATGTAAAGAGTGAAATATTTATCAAAGTTGGGAGGGGAGATTAATTGTGATGAGGCTAGGGCTTGTTTGAGTGCTTCCAAGGAAATTTTGGAGTGTTCATCCCATTAAAATGGGATGTCTTTACGAAACAGTAAGAAAACCTCATGGGCCTATGTGGTGTAATCAAGGACAAAATGACGACTAAAGTTGGATTTTCTTCGATACCTTGCAACTGGCATCGTGTTCGTGGGGGTTGTAAGTCCCTGATGGCTTGTGCTTTTGAAGGGTCGACAATGATGTTGGCTTGTGAGATGATGAATCCCAATATGTGTTTGAGGGGGTTGAGCGAGATATTATATTTACGACATGGCGTGAAGATGATGCAAATGTCATGAAGGTGGTCCACGCGTTTCTTGGATAATAGTGAGGTCATTCAGGAAGGCTAAAATGATCTTAGAAAGTCCATTAAATACATACACAATGGCTTGTTGAAAGGTGCTTCCCACATTTTTTAGTTTGAAGGGAATTACTTTTTAGGAAAAGGTACCACATGGAGTGGTAAATGCGGTCTTGTACTGATCCTGGGGGTGAATTCATATTTGATTGTAACCATAAAAACCGCCCATAAAGGATAGAATCTCATTGTCGATCCAGGGGTCTATAATCTGATTAATGAACGAGGTAGAGAAATTTTCTTTGTGACAAGCTAAGTTGAGATCTCGAAATTCTATGCACACCTGAACGATTCCTTTCTTTTTGTTCACCAAATTCGGATTGCACACCCATGAGGTATAAGAAATAGGATAGATAAATCTTGCATGAAGGAGTTTCATTTTAAGAGAAATTGATTTTCATTGCAATAATAACACAAATGGAAATCAAGGAATTTGTTAAGGCCTAGATATTGTGTTGTTATATTTCTATTTTATATTAGTATTTTTTTTAATGGTTGGATAGGGACTTAATTGTAATTATAGCCATTGTCTATTAAATATACCAACGAGACCTAGTTTTAGAGATTATCTCACCTTGTGAATTTGATATAATGTTAAAGGAGGTTGCTCCCTTAATGATACTTCTTATTCACCTATTTATTTCATTCTCATGGTGTTTGGTTACTCTTTCTTTCTATTTTTATGCTACTTTGGTAATTTGGTCAATAACATTTGGTATCCAAGTGATTTTCGCTATAACATATTTTGGGGGATGTTTTAGATAATGAAATTTTGAGAAGCCTTAGGAGACATTGAAGTAAATATGGTAAAAATTGTAGGTTTTGGTTCATTATAGGTTCGAAATTATAGTTTGTGGGAGTTAGGGTTTTTTAAGAATCCAAAAACTAGTCTCATGCAAGTGTTGTGTGTAAAACTATCACAACTAAAGATTTCAAGATCCAAATTGTGTGCCACCAATTGCATAAGAAATAAGACAAATAATAGTGTTTTTAATTAAAAAAACATATAATTAGATCAAAAATATTGGGCACATGGCAAGTCATACAAATGTGATTTCATGAAAGGGACAAAAACAATAAATTTTGGGAAAGCCACCATAACTTTATTTTAGCACATTAGAATTTGATCAAACCTATGGAATTATAGATAAGTCATACTAGGATACTACCGGATGAAATTTTAGATGTAGAGAGGAAAAATTTTAGAGATACTTTAGGAGAAATTTCTACTAGCAATACAACCTACACACCAAGGTTTTTAAAGGTATGCTAACTTGAAACTTATGTAAATTTTGATTGAAATATTTGGTTAGGGTGATTCAAAATGTATAACAGATAAATATAAATAAATATAAATAACTTTAGTAAATACTAGTGGGATCAGCAAGAGGTGGAGCAAAAAATTCTATGCCCGCTAACCTATTAAAGGTCCATCCATGACACAAAACAAACATGACAATGTGGAATTTGGGTTCTACAAGCTTACCAACGGAGTAGGAAACCTTGAAACTACAATACTAAGAAAGATGTACATTATGAATATGTTAAATAAGGTTGNGGGGGGGGGGGACTTGTGAAGGATATCTGCAACCTTCTTACCCAAAAGTAAACCCCTTGAGAAGAGGATAAGGAGAAAAATACGATGGAGTCCTAACTACCTCAGAGGAAAATTATATCATACCTAGAGAACAAGAGCTTTGAGTACCAACCATTTGATCATTCATTAATCCAAGGACCAAGATCCACATAATCATGACTTCAACTTGGGACCAAGGAAATACTTTGTTCCCAAGATAGATATGAATATTTTTTATGGTAATGATCCCATAACTTGGATATTCCAAATGGAGAAATTATTTTATATACACCAAGTGTTGAATTCAAAAAAGGTAACTATTGCATCCCTATATTTAGAACATGATCAATTTGTGTGATACCAATGATTTTGTGATCGTAAAAAGACACTATTGTCTATAGGGTTATATTTAGGGATTAATTGATATCACATTATGGGTATATTAAGAGAAATACCTTCCTTGGCCACTTGATAAATCTAAAGAAAAAATGTCCAATTATAGAGCACATTAAGAACTTTCAAAAGTTAAATCTTGGAGTGAAGAACATTCGAAGGAAATTTTGTTGGATCTGTTTATGGACACTTTAAAGGAGAGTATTAAAATGAGGTACATCTCTTTGAACCTAAATCATTCAAGAATTATTTTTACTTAGCAAGGAAAGTTGAAAGTGAAATTATGGCTACTAAAAGGGCTACCACTAACATTTATAGAGATAGAAATGTCCCCTCCCCCCAACCTCGCTTAGCCTACAAGCTTGATGCCTCGAAAAGTGAAGGAAAGAAGAGAAATGGGACTATGTTTAAATTGTTACATCAAGTACATTAAGGGGCATAAATGCAACAAGAAAAAATTATTATACATAGATTGTAAACTGAAATTCCATCCATAATTAGAAAAATTAGAACAAGTAGAACTATAAGATACTAATCCAACCACATCTTGTCAAGCATTGGTCAACATTAGCACTACTCAAACTCTCAATATAGAAGGATACATCAAAAAGGAAAAGGAAACGGCGTTGGTTGATTCTAGTAGTACCCATAACTTCATTAATTGCAAAGTAGCCAAACTTATCAATTGCTTAATATATTTAGCACTAGAGTTTCAAGTAATGATTGTAGATGGAGGTACCATAAATTGTTCATGTAAAGTGCCATAGTATTAAGATTATTATCAGGGGTATTTATTGGATAGTCCAATTATTACAATACAAATGGGTGGTGTTGATGTTGTATTAGGGGTCAAATGGTTATATTCACTGGGAGGAATGGCTCTTAAATTTTAGGAACTTTTCATGAGATTATCCTTAGAAGTTGATGAAATTGAAATAATATATATTCCAAGTAATCCCTTTAAAGTGATAATCTCTTCTAGCAGGAAAAAATGGATAAAAAAAACACCATGGTGTAATTGCAATTATGCTCACTAGATGTTTGAGAATCTATACCCTCTATTCCAGTGGATCTCCAAAGAGTTAGTGACAATCATTCCAAGGTATTTGGGGAGATTCATAAAGGTATTTTACCTGCTAGATATCATGGCCATGCTATTAGCTTTCAACCAAAAAGAGTACAACCTAACATCATACCTCAAACATTATAGATACCCATATGTACATAAGAGTGAGATTAAGAATATGGTTTCAAGAAATGTTAGATGTTAGAATATTTCAGTCTAGCCAAATTTATTTATTTGCATTAGTGGTGATGGTTCCTAAAAGGTAAGGGTCATGATGAATGTGTCCATATTATAGAGAGCTCAATAAGATAACCATAACACATAAGTTTCAGATTCATGTCATTTATGAATTACTACATGAATTATAGGGAGTAGTTTTATTTACCAAGCTTAATCTCCTTTCTAGATATCATCCAATAAAAATGAGGTGAGAAGACATTTTAAAAACAACCTTTAGAACACATGAAGTTCATTATGAATTTTTGGTGATGTTATTTGGTCTAATCAATGCACCATCCACATTTCAAAGCTTGATGAATTCTATATTTAAACCCTTCCTCGGGAAATTTGAGTTAGTATTTTCATGATATACTAATCTATATAAAATCTTGGGAAGATATTGTACAACATGTTGACATGGACTTAAAACTATTGGGGGAGAAACAACTATATGCTAAGCCTTCTAAGTGTGTCTTTGGGGTTCAACAAGTGGAATATTTGGGCCATATTTACATCTCATGAAGGCATCAAAGTGGACCCTATTCAAATTAAAGTTATGTATGATTGAATGTCCAATTCCCAAAACCTTGAAAAACTTTAGAGGATGCTTAGGATTGACAGGCTGTTACCGCAAGTTCGAAAAGAATTGTGCTTAAATAGTGCACCTATAATAGTTCTATTGAAAAAGGAGGCATTCTATTGGACTCAAGAAGCAAAATTATTCAATTATTCTTAACCTAATGCATTAGATAAATTTGTGTTAACGGGATCACCTATTATTATGTAAGAATTCTCAACTCAAATAGAAGGTCCTTTTCGAATTGCACACTTCTCCTTAGGAGAGCATTCAAGGTTCTTGAAAAATTACCACAGGATTAAGAATTTTTTTTGGAAGGCCTTAAAATTGATCTATCCAAAGTTTGTAGTAGAATTTTTGGTTTTACAATAGAACAAGGGAAATAAAATCAACACATTGTGTCTTGTACAATAATTATCCATACCGAGTCAATGTTGGGAAGAGGTCTCTATGGATTTTATCATAGATCTACCAAAGTATAAAGGAAATAACACCATCATGGTAGTGGTGGATCAACTCACAAAATGTTACCATTTTTGTTCTCTTTCTCATCCTTTTAAAGAAAGTATAGTAGTTGCAACATTCATTGAACATGATGAGTCAATGGAAGAATAAAAAAGCAATGATGAATAAATATGTAGATTACAAAAACAATAGTAAAAAATTGCAATGAATGTGTTCATGATATTGAAAGAAGAAAGGAAGCATAGTTAAAATCAAGAAAAAATAAGGATCTTGGATGAAGAGGCTACCAAAAGACTTGAAGAGAAAATTTGCAAGAAAGTTGAAGAAGCCTTAAATAATGAGGATGTATGAAAGAAGGGAATAATAATTTGATTGATGGAATCACATCATAGCTTCAAAAAGAGAAGGAATACAATATTCAAGAACTTCACAAAAAACTAATGAAAGTAGTTGAGCTCCAACTTGAATCTATACATGTCCAATTTGTTGGTATTATCTCAATGGCTAAAGTAATCAAATACCAGGCACATAGGATAGAGAAATCCATCATCTTTGAAAACAATAACCATTGAACATTAAACCATATCGACACTCTCATTACCAAGATTTGTTCAAGAAAGGCAAGAATATCTACATAGATCTCACATTCACCCTTTCAATATTTTGACCCACATGTGTTTAAGGAGGATGTTTATCCTTGCGACATTCCTGGATAGAGAACTATGCTAAGGAACCCTCTAAAATATTCAAATTATCCCCTCTTTAGTCTATTTTATAAGGATCCATTAGCTAGTTGGGGTATCTCTCAATAACAATTTTGTTTAATTTAAATCTCTAGGTGTGTAAAGAAAACTTATTTACTGAAGAGGGTGAGAAATAAATACTAAAAATGGAAACATAGCATTGTAGATAGATTTTTTATGAACCATGGGCACCATATTCTCATTTAACAGGAATTGGATGCCTAATCATGAAAGTTGAAGAGGATTTTAAGAGAAATTGATTTTCTTTGAAATAATTGTTATCACCAAACTTGTAGTTGCCTCTATGAGGTTGATCCAGGATGGACGGTAGAGGGATGGGCAACTAAAGAGGTGGAACCAAGATAGCTTCAACTCCCAAATGGATGGTTGTCACGCCAATTGAAGTAATCTTCACTTGATGTTGTCTTAGCCCAAGACAACAATGGGGGAGACCGAGATCTACTCTCGACAGGAGAGATCAAACCAAAACACCAGATCAAATCAAATGGAGTTTAAGTACGTAAGGTGTAAGGTGAAGTAAACCTAAATCTATGGATGATGTCACAAGGTGAATTAGGGCTTGGATCAAGGGTTTATGAGATATGGAATTTGATCCAATTCTAAAATAAAAGTGACTTATGAGCCTACTACTAGATCCATAATCAAGGTACTAGCAAAAGATGACAATATCCATTACCTTAGGAAATGTGACCAATGCAGGAAGGGTAAGAACGAGATTGGTGCTATCTACTACCATGGGATAGACTCGAAGGAAGGTATAACTATATCAAAGTACCCGATCCTCAAGGACAAGATCAAATCGCAAGAGAAATGGCCAAATGAAGGGTTGCGCTAGGGTTTAGAGAGCAGTTCCTTGGGATTTGAGCCAAATGGAGTCACCTAAGAAGAACGTCTAGGAAGACCCACTTAGGTTTCGAATTGATCTATAAAACCCAAAAATGGTTTGCCAAAAGATCAAGAGATTTGATCTATAATATCTTTTGTTTTTTATATTTAGGGTTTTAACATGAAAATGAAGATGCCAATGGATTGAGATCAAGAAAATAAGAACTAACCTGTGGATCTTACATGGATAACCTTGTATATTCCTTGATGATGATGATCTATACCATCCCGATCAATTTGATAAGATTTGGAGGAAGCCTCTATGTAAATCGATTTGTTCAAGGAAGCCAATGCACCCTCTCTCCTGTACAACAAACGTTAACCATATCAGATTTGATGCGTCAAGAGAAAAGAACAAATGTTATAGAAAAATAGCAAGATGAAATCATATATCACAATGATACTAATGAAAACCCCCTGATATAAGCGATGCCAAACAAGCGAGTTGAGGAATCCCTGCAAAAATGCCCAAGTGAAGTCACCCTCCTGTAGACAAGACAATGTTTCCAAAAAAATATAGATCTCACAACAAATACCCAAATGCTAGGAAGCAATAGATTTTCCAATCACCATCGAAGAACACTAGATGCAAAGGAGATCAAAGAATTTCCACAAGAATAGTTTTTCTATTATCCAGATCCAAGAGCCAAAGACCCCTTACAAATGAGAAGCTCTCTCCTTTAAATACGAATGAGAGATACCAAAATCATAACCACTTTTTCAAATGGGTGGCTAAGATTAAAATATCAATATGTTCTAATCAACGGTTGAGATGAGCTCAACATAGAATACATGGATCAATACATTAATATAATATATCAATGGACCAAATCACCCCAGGAGAGGGGATCCCACTCAATAAAAAATAAATAAATCTCATGGTGGGTCCAGGGGGTGTTAACTAACTCCCCTAGTGTGTCCGCATGGCACAATAAAAATAATACAATTTTTTAAGTGCAAAATAGTGCCTCTATGAGGAAATCCTGAGCCTTCAAAAGCTCTAGAAAATAATAAAATATGTTGAAGAGATGGATGTGGATCCATCCAAGTGTTGAAAATAATGGAGAAGGAGTGGAAGACACCACACTCATCATCAAAACTCACCCCATGCCATTTCCTTTCCTCAGTAGCCCAAATCGAATTCTTCAGTAGCCCAAAACTGCCTCCTATGATGCCAGTGTTATCCAACTGAGCCCACCAGACTCTCTTAGAGAGGGGTAATATAGTAAAAACAAGTGGTTGGACCACACCATCCTCATACAACGACCTAGGTGAAACCATCATATGATCTCTCTATCCTGCCAGGCCATTCAGCATGGAAAAACTGCTCCAGAATGGTACACTGAGCCAACTCATCCCTGTAACTACCTGAAACTGAAAGAAATATGTCTCATTGGACTAGATCCAAATCCATCTAAGGTGCATACTCATACACCCTACATATCTCTGCATAATCAAGAATAATATCAAATATGCCTAGACAGATGATATATTAATTTGTAAATGATCAATAATATAACCCGTGCTAACATCCATCTGTTGCAAGTGTTTAAAGGTTAAGACATGCTCTACAAATCATTCAAATAACAAGTAGCAAATCATTTCACTGACGATCTATCAACCAAATATAGAGTTTCGTTTATTAGCTATAACTTATACCAGACTTTCAAGACCATACTCACTTCATAGTTGTGGTCAATTTGCTAGTGAAGGGTGAAGGTTAAAATAAAAAAGGCTAGGTTGAAGTATGACTGCCAACTCAACACTGTGACACTTTGGATATGGAAAGGGGATACTCACTCTAGCATATGTCGGACAAGCAACAACATAGGGGATGGTAGTGTCTCACAAATGGATAAGTTACGTTCAGAGGTGCTTATTCTCCTTGACAAATTCTCACAATCCAAATCAATACAAGTGAGGCCAACAATCTTTAGGTATAACTTTTAGGAACCATTTTTTTTTGGGCCTTTAATTTTCCATAGCCTTGGTCCATGTATTTATTATACGGAATTTGTTATTGAGGCTTCATGCATTCATGTATGTTTAAAAACACTACTTTTCATGAATGTTTTAAGATATTCATTTCATTGTACTTCAAAGCCAATTTCATTAGGCTTGCCTTGCATTCATGTATGTTTAAAAACACTACTTTTCATGAATGAGATTTTTTCATAAGATATTCATTCATTTCCAAATACATTGTATTGATGGCAACACTACTTGTTTCAGGTTTAGCCAACACAACCTAAGGAACTCAAAGCCGAGACACAAATAAACAGGTAAGCTTGTCCAACAAAGAAGCTTTAGTGAGTAAAGGTCCTCCATGCCATAAGTCAAGCAGTAGGTCGGGTTAGAAACATAGCTGGAAGGTAATGGATGGGTGGAGATAGTGAATAATGAAACCAACACTAGCAAGCCAAAGTATGGTTGGAATGATCACCTCTATTCTCCCTAAGGAGGGTAAAACCAATGAGTATGGGTCAAGAAATTCTAGGTATAAGTAGGGACATACATACATAATATCAGTTCATCCAATTCCACATATTTATATGACCGCCAGATCATGACACTAGATGCTAAGACATGTCACAAGAATGAGTATAAAAACAATAATAACCATAACACAATATAATATGTGTTGAGTCATACACATGTAAATAAATAATATGAACCAACATATGTCCAATGATAATCTATTGATGCAACTCTGGGAACTACTGACTGCTCTGAAAATGGATAAATGACTACATCAATCCTCAAATTTGAGTATCCTAAGACTCAATCATGGCATGGGAAAGTGCCACAGTCCATCATCAAATAATGATCCATCATAGATGTTCAATCTCAGCATCTCATATGTAAGGGAACTAGCTAAAAAGTGTGCTGAAATCTGAAAAATAGAATGGAAGGCAAAAAATATCCAAGCAATAAAGAGACTGTGAAAAAATCTAATTTACTTGACTGCTTGAAAATGTATTAGGTATGATTCAAAATGAATCCAATAGTTCAAACATGACTATGAAAATTACAATGAATTTAACTTTTAGAGCAAGACAAACTTTTATACTTAATGAGCTAGTGATGTATACTTTATCCCATTATTAAAGCATTAAAGACAAATGACACAACCATGATCTTCAAACTAATTCAATATAGAGTACATAAAAATACCAAGTATTTTGAACTAAATCATTGCCTTATATTATATTCAAATATAGTTGCAAACATAATACTGAGATTAAATATTCGACATTAGTCTTCATAACTAAATCCAAAGTTACTCATATGTTCATAGATGGTCATAACAAAATACCCTTAATAGACTAAAGAAAAACAAAAAAACCATAATTATAAATTGATGAAATGAGGTATGAATCCTCAAAAACAAAAAATATGTCACACAAATCTTTGTACTCAAGATATGTTTTCATGTTCCTCCTATCGATGACCAACTCACTGGTAGATGCACATTCTTACTCAGTCGAAAGTATTCATCCTCCTATTGAGTCTTTCCTTCTTCATTTGGTTAGTTCCTTTCCCAAAATAGATCTTGGGCACTAGCTTGTGGCTAGGGATAAATGTTTCATTTACTTCACTTTAGCCAAAAACATAAGAAGAATTGTTGTTAAATTATGTACTTTTATTTCCTTCACTTTCTCATTTATTTTACCAATGATGTTGAAGCATTTTGTAAGATGTTAGGATTCTTGAAATGCAATATGACTATGTTATTCCTTTCACCCCCTGTAGGAGAATTAAATCCCACCAATTTTCTGTAATCCATGTCTTTATAAAAAGGTCATATGACACTGGTATTTTATTTTGATATAAATCATTAAGGTCACTTAACAATTTAAAATAAATTCGTAAGTGGTCAAAAATATTTTTTCTTATGTAGAATCTAGTGATATCTTGAAAAAATTTCACATAATTCCTCTTGACCAATAAATAATCATGATAGAATTCTCCACCATAAAGTCTCTCATCTATTGTCCATGGAGGGGGTAGTATTAACTAATACAAAGGATTGGGCTCATTCTTGAATATCTTACTAGCTCTATTGATTGCATTACATTTATTCTAAGTTTCTTGCATAAGATTTTTGTTAGTAATGACTTTCACAATCTCTATTACCATTGTTAGATAATAATAAAAACCCTATCTGAGATAATTATTTCTAAGACTTGATGCTTAGAAATATGATGACATCATCCACAATGAAGAATTTGTATTGGATTTCAATGCAAAGTTTGTTCACTTCCAACTATACATGATGTTTCATGGCTTCATTTTGTTCTAATAAGTCAAGATGAAGCATAAAATCATTTATTTTAACTATAATTTGGTCCCAAATCATATGTCTTGCATCAATCAAATATTTATTTCAATTGTTTGATTGTTCTCCATTATTTTTTTCCTTTTTGGACCATTGTTGTCAGCCAATACTTATTGCAGTATCCTTCTCTGCGATGGATTCTCTTAACTCAACAACTCCTTTATCTTTCAACTTTAATCCAATTTCAAGATTCGTGAGCTTACTAGATAATTCAAAGATCTTATTTTGCAAAGATGTCAATTGTTGTCTATATTTACCATGTGTCTCAAATCTTTGTACAATACTTTTTCTAGCTTACATAATTGTTGGACCATAACCTGCTTTTTTTCAACAACGTTCCTCACTATTTCCAATAATGTTATGATATAATGATTGCATGTTGTAATAAAAAACAATTTATGTCTTGGTTATATTTATATATTTGTTGTGTAAAGCAAATCTATCCCACATTCATAAGTGGAAATGGTTCACTCCATGAGTAACCATATATAAGGAGGTGAACTCCTATGTAATAGTTACATCATTTATTCATAATATCATATTGTGTTATTGTGTATCTCTCTCATTTTTTGTAATATGGAGAATTAGAAGGCTTGAAAGTGTTGGGTATGTGTTAGATTCTTTGCATATGGGGTGTTCACCATATGATAGTGTTGGGAATGTGTAATTTAATCTTGGTTAAGGGATTTAGATATAAGCTAATCCAGGTTAACAAATTAGGGTTTTGGATGCCATGGAATACCTAAATATTTTCTTGTAACTAGTTTAAAAAAAATACAATGAGAATAGTTTCTCAAAAAACTTCGTCAAGGATTTGTTGTGCAGTATTGAAGGAGTCGAATCGTTGAGTCACATTTCATGTTTATAAAGCCATTAAGAGTAGGAGATGCAATCCTGAGAAAACAACCATCAAATGCCAAGAGAGGTTCATCTCTTTGATTCATCACCATTATTAATTATCTTATAATTCATTCATAACATTTATTCTTTAAACATGGATACATGGAACAATTAAAGCATAGTTCTTTTTAGTGTGAGAGGGGGTATTTCTAAAGCATGGGATTTACAAAAGTTAATTTATGTTTAGATATTTACAATTCAATAAAATTTCTGTTACAAAATTGATTTTTTATTAAGAAAAAGAGTATATAGTTCTTCGGATTATTCTCACGCATATCGGCTTTGAAGAAGAGCTCATCTACTAGATAATGGATTGTATGCAATCAATTTCTTTTCCGGTACTGATCAATGGTGTAGCCTCCCATTTTTTCAAAGCAGAAAGAGGACTTCTCCAGGGATTTCCTATGTGCCAGCTACTATTTTTACTAGTGGTAGAATCTCTTAGTAGATCCATTATTGAGGCTTGTAGGCTGGGAAATTTCAGGGGTATACACATTTCACACCACCTCAAAATTACTCATTTGATTTTTATGGGATACATTCTAATTTTTAGAGACGGTAGTAGAAGGGATATCGACACTTTGGAAGAAGTTATATCATTATTCAAACATGACACATGTATTGATATAAACGAGAGAAAGTCCACCCTCTCTTGCAGCAACATAGAAAATTCATGCAAAATTATGCCTAAGTATGGAGAAGAACATAAAGGAGAAGAGGAAGGAGCTACGACTAAGGAAGCACCATAAAGGAGAAGGGGAAGGATGTTACGACAAAGATAGGAAAAGAGAAGAAGAAGAAGAGGAGAAGGCGTTGGAAGAGGAAGCTACACCAGATAAGTAAGTCGCGACAAAAGGATAGAATGTGACACAAGATGGTATAACAAAATATCAACAGAAGTAGGCATGCAAATAGTGTAACGGCCATAAAACAACCATAAGGAATAATGCTGAGAAAGTGACAGGCCTTAATGAGTGTGGGTACGATCTCGGCTAGAGCCAGTGGAAACCACACATGTGAAGGAATCTTTGTAAGTCAGGCTGATAGTACCTCTCGTTATGTGTTGCTAGAATAGGAAAGACAACCTGTTGGTTGGATATAGTAAGTTGGATGAGATAACAACAGAAAATGAGTCTATAATGAATCTATATAGAGTCTATATCGAGTCGGTATTGAGTCTGTAACAAGCATATATGGGATCTGTATCGAGTCTGTAATAGGGCTATAAAATAAGGAACCCAAGTTGTATATGGGTTAGCTTCTAGCTTCTAGATTCTTGGTCAGACGCTTGGTAAGACTCTTGATCTAGACTGGTATAATACTCTTGAGCTAGACTGAGTGCATCAGAGTGAAGGGTCTGCAACTGAGTGTGCAGATGAGTAGGGAAGGTTGAGTCGATCTAGGATGTGTGCATATCGCTAGTAGAAGTAGAGTAGAAAGAGAAAAGAGAGAAGATTAGAGAGCATGAGAGAGAGGAAGAGTCTGTAAAAATAGAGAAGAACATATTGAGCAGAGTCTGCATCTCAGTGCGCAGATGAAAGGTGCATCTATTTCCTCATGCCAGATGAAGAGCACCTTGTGGTTTTTTCCCAGATGGGTTTCCACATTATATTCTGTGTATATGTGTGAATGCTGAAAGTAGCTTAGATATATGTGTGTTTATTGTAGTGAATGAATGACTATAGATTTGTTTACAAATGCATAGATGTATGATGGCCGCATTGTATTACTGGATATGATTATGTTGCATGCCTACAGTTTACTTACTTAAGTTGCATAAATAAAGGTTGGATCGCAGCTTAGCTACTGAAGTGTCGTGAATACAAGTAATCCACCCCTAGACTTCGTTGGAATCCTTGGTGCAAATCCAATGTACCAAAACACCCTCCCACGCAACAGTGAAAACCTCATTCTGGTAGTTACCCATAAAAGAGAGATATCTTGGGTGAGATAACATCTGTGTCGCAGGTGTCGGGTCAATATCTCGAGCTTTGTTGTGCTGAGCAGAAGGGATTGAACTTGGGTCAGAGTACCTGGGAACAGGGACATAGAGATGGAAAATACAACAAATGGTTATGTTGTCGAGACCTTGAATTGTTGTGGCAACCCATGAAATCAGAGATCCAGGACTGGGTGCAATCCAAAGGGCTAGAGTTTGCATGAAAAGAAAGTGAAGGATCTTGGTGGAACCCAACAGAGTGGTTGGGTCGATACATCTACACAAACATCCACGATATTTTCTTTTCTGAGTTTCACATTGTGTTGCACAAGTGGTTATCTAAGTTAGAGACCAAACAAACAATTTTTCAGGGTAGAGAACTAAGGGAGTGGGCTCCCCAGTTAATTGAACAACTGGAAGAAGTAAGCAACCCTGTATCAAGGGCTCTGGATTTTTGGATAGAGGGTATCCTAGAAGGATATAATACTGAGTTCATTGTTGACACAATAACCTCATATAGTGAGGCAGAACGAAAAAAAATTCAAGGCCCACGCAACAGATACTTGTTTAAAGACGTGGAAAAAAATGCTTTTATGTGAAAAAGGCATTATGCGAATGTAACAAGTCTGTATAGAAAAGAGTGGCTATGTCCCAGCAGAACCCTAGAGTGAGATGTTCCCAGGAGATAGTAGAACTGAACTAGAGCAAATATTTTTAAGAAGTAGAAGAAGCCTCAGGTCCGGCAAGCGAAGAAAAACTCCGTTAGGAAGAGGGATTTGTAGCACAGATCGAGAAGAAGAAGGCTACGAGCTTGCGTCATATTTAGACGAAGGAATATCAGCCGATCTCGGAAGGAGACGAAGAGTCATAAGAGTCGACTGAAGCTCCAAAACAAGAGTGTTCTTACAACTCGCCTATAGCACCAGAGGTAATATCGAGAGACCTATCTCCAAGTAATTATTTCCATATGAGTAATACTAACACTATAAATAGCAGACAAGAAAGTTTGATTAGTCAAAATTTTGCTCCAACTATACCAACAATAAATACAATGGCTAGAGATGACATTAAGTTACCAATATTCAATGGAAATGGGTGGGAAGACCCAGAACAACATTAGTTCCTTTGTGAATTTGTCTGGACTGTGTGACATATCCTGGATGAGAATATCAAGAAAGCACAGATGATCACGACTCTGCAAGGTCGTGTGCTTGACTGGTATATGAAATTTTCCATATACTAGTAGGAATTGTCCTGAAAAAAATCAACGAGATTTGAGTGGGTTTGATAGATGAATTCAGAAAGCCAAAGTCTAAATCACAGTGCATCACCAAAATCAAAGAGATTAAGCAGCTACAAAAAGAATCTGTTTGGGACTTTGACCAAAGATTTAAGACATTGATGGCCAAAGTGAGTTTCCAAATGTCAAAAGTGCAACACAAGGAATGGTTTATTATCACCTTGTTACCACATATCCGGACCCCGTTGATGCAACATAAACTTGTGTTGCATAAAGAGGCTCTGGAAATAGCAATGAAATTAGAAGCCTCACTGGTTGGAGATACTGGCTCGTGAATGATGCAAATTCATTCATAGCTAGACAATCTTATGGTGTAGCTCTAAGACATTAAAATAGGAAAGGAAACTCAAGAAGAAATATGGTGTATAAGATGTAGAAAATATGGACACCATTAAGACAGTTTCCCGACGCTCATGAACTATGTTGCAGCAGGTGTGTTGAACCCATTAAACACCCAAGGAATGCCTTGGTGTAGAATATTCCAGACTATTGGCCACAAGTCCGAAGAATGTATGTACTTACAGAATATTGTAAGCACACCAGATAGACTATATTGTAAATTTTGTAGATCAGTAGGTCACGATGAAAAAGACTACAGATAATTTAAGCTACTATAAGAAAAGACAATGGACACATACTTAATGAAAAATGATGAGAATATGCAAGCTGAACGAGTGCATCCTCAGTATCATCATGTGCAATATCAACAACCACAATATCCTCATCTGCAATACCAATAGAATCAATATCCTTGACAACAACAATACCCTCCACAAAGGTGAGGAGGAAATTTTAGATATCGAGGACAACAATAAGGAGGAGGATTTGTTCAAGGAAGAGGCCAAGTCATATGTTATAATTGTGGGCAGTCAGGAAATTTTTCCCGAGATTGTCAAAGTCTTGAGAAAAATTGTACATATTGTAAAGTATTTGATCACATTGTCGAATAGTGTCCGCAACTTATTGCAAAATGGAAGGCTAGAACTGTCGCAAATCCCAACCCAGTGTAGAATTTGAATTTGAATCCCAATCAGAATATTCAAATGATTTCTATCGAACCAAGAGAACCCCACATTGTTGTAGTTACAAGAGGAGGTGTTGCGACAAGAGAAGACCAAAATACACAGCAAGGAAAATCACATGTGAGACCTGCGGCACAAAATAAATCTCTGCTAGATGTCCAATAAAATAAAGAAGTCTTCTTGGAGGTGCGACCAAAATTTGTTGATACTAATCAACCATCGACATCTGGACAAGTCAATACTATGCCTGAAATATTTGAACAACTAATCAGGAAGCCAGCAATGAAAAAGGTTAGTAAGCTTAAATAATTTTTCAAAAGTTTTTTATCACTAATCAATGATAAATATGATGTCACAGAACTAACAACACTCATAGAAGAAACCCCAGAAGACCTGCGACCTGAAAAAAGAGTTAATCATATCGAGAAAAAACTGAAGACATGCCCAGGACTGCGAATGACTACGCAGATAGAAGATTATGATATGGATTATATCATATTAGATTTGGGCTCGAATGTCAATATATTGAAAGGAAAAACATGGGAGAGCATGAATAAGCCACAACTAGACTGGTCTCCTATTCAACTAAGGCTTGTGAACTAGTCGAAGGTTCTGCCAATTGGTAGACTAACTCAAGTGCTTGTGGAAGTCGAAGGATTAAGAACATATGTCGACTTTGAATTTATTGACATTGTCGATAACACAAATCCATATCATGCACTTATAGGAATTGATTGGAAAATAGACAACCAAACCATTACAAAACTTCAAAAAACGGATCTTATCTTTCGAAAATTCTGAAATAAGAGTGGTTGCACCAATTGATCCTCTTGAAGGAAAGAGATATGTCAAGCCTGTACATAGCGAAGGGAAAGACAATTATCTAGATCAGTTGTATAAAATCATGTCGTCAAAGGAAGAATACATCAATCCAATAATTGATGGAAAGTTGAGTTGGCGGAGTGTAAGCTTCTCCACATTCGAATCGGGCGAGGCCCTAGAAAATTGGTAGAATAGGCTACATGAAATCTCCATGCGAAGATGTGCAATAATCACAAGAGTTGTTCAAAGGGTAGGAGCTGAAGCAAGTGCGCTTCCTACATATGAAGGATTACCTAACATTGCATCTTTTTTGGTATAATTTGAAGAAAAAGTCACAAAATCACAACGATTGTTCGCTTTGGACTATGTGCTGAAAGCTACGCTCGCTAGATGGTGGGGTACACACAAACACTCTATCTCTAAATGGCCATAGTGTAGAATATTAATGGAGGTCCGATTCGGGGAAGAGATCAGTTTCCCTGATCAGAAATATACAGGACTAACAGATCCTGTCGAACATATTGAGCACTATCGCAAGAATTGGCGAGAATATCCACGACAAGAATGGGTTCATCGATTCATCCAAACTTTGGAAATGGTACCAATAAGTTGGTACACATCAGTAGAGCTATGGTGAGGAACTATTGAGTGGGAAATATTAGTTGTAAGCTTCACCCAGACATTTGAGTTCGCAAGTGAACACCCGACAATCGATGCTGCGTTACAGGTAATAAAGGAGAAGATCTTTGAAGAAATCTCGGTCATGGACACGAATTTCAATCAATGTAACATGACTATACACAACTGGATCTGGATGATAATGACCCATTTTCCATAATATCTATGTGTCAGAAGGAATATGCGCAGTGGAAGGAATTTGCACGTGTGAAGGTACACATTACCCTGCTCGATACAACCTAAAAAAGGGGGGGAGGGATTATACCAACATGACATAGCCATATGGGAAAGGAAAAACAAAGTCGCAAGGAGTGCGGAAATAAGTTGTTGGAGCTTGTGAGAGAAGCAGAGTTATCACAAAAAATGACACTACCAGGAAGTGATATCATGATTGGCATAGTAATTAAGTAATTTGTTGAAAAAATACCTGTTAGTCATTATTCTAAGAAATATCGATAAAATTGGGTGGCATACTTTGGGATCATTTATGCCATAAATGACAATAACCTCCTTTACCAGTGCCAACTAATTGACGGCGGGACAAGAAGCTTCCTTAAATGACCCAAATTGTCGCACTAGGGTGTTGAAAAGATGGATTACTTTCTAAGTAAAGACTTGATCGTGTGAACGACAATTGCAAAAAATATGTTGTTTCCTATTATACGGTGTTCCTACATCCATAGCCATTCTTCCTAAGAACATAGAAGAGCGAGTAGTTTCTGCAAAATCAGGGAGCCAAACCCAATTTATGGTCATTTAGATATCAATTCCTATTCCTACTATGGAAGTTGAAAACAGACCTGCATCACCTACTCCTATCATGGAAGACACTGTAGAATACACTCCCCCAAGGAACCAATCTAGGCTAGTTGTTGCCCAAGTCCCACTTCGGCCTTCAAAAAAACACAGAATGTAGGAACCAAAATTGACACTAGCTACAAAGGGGAAGCGGACGATGAAGAAGCAGAGAAAGGATAAATCTACAACAACAACACCAAGCCATGAAGAGCAAGAGTACTTTGAAACCAGGAACTTATTACCTCCATATATTCCACCAAGAAGGATGGATGTGCCACAGGTTACCATTCCTAGCAAGGGTTCTTCTACACTAGCAGCACCCAAAATACCAAAAGGTATGACTGTACAAACTGATATCATGCCCTAATTATAGAAGTTACCCTTTGAATATTCAGACATAAGGAAGTTAATCTCCCTTGATAGAAATAATTACATGAAAATGGTAAAAGATATGCCTGAATCATCCAACCGATTCGTTGCAATGCAATGGGAAAAAGGACTGGAACAGTCTGGGCTTTTGTCCTTACTATTTATGCCATACTTTGGCCAAATCACAGAAGTAACCAGTTATGCAAGGAAGCTACTGGTAATCTTTCATGGAGGACTCCTTTGGTTAAACAGACCATATTCAGTTGATGTTGACCTTATTTCAAAAATTACAGGACTACTAAGGGTAGGAACATACCCACTATCACTCTTGGATAAGGAAAATGACCCTGACCACATTGCAAAATTCAAGAATAAGTATGAATTGGTCAGGTCCGATAGAGGGTTCTCTATATCCTCTATTGTTGATCCTCCTATTCGCATGGCAACAACGATATTGTCACACAAAATCTTGCACACATCACAACCAAACCAATGTACTGCAGAAGAAGTAACGCTGGTTGCACTTTGTGCAAAAGGAGTTCAAATCAATTGGTCCCAATTCTTGCTTAATGAATTATTATAAGACGCGACCTTAGTGCAAGAAGAAGGTACTGCTTTCCATTTTTCGTGGTTATTGATTTTAATCTAATTTATTGTTTGGTATGAGCCGGCAGACTACCATCCAGTAGACATACCTATTAGTTGCAGAGGTGAAAGATACCAGAACCTCTGGTTCTCGGAGGACAAAAGCCAAAAAACAAGTAGTAACAGTGAGTTTTTCGTCCATAATGAATCCTTAAAGAACCTAGTCAAGCACTAGGTAAGATTGAGTGCAACCACTATTTCAAAGTTTTGACGTATTGTCAAGTTTCAAATTGGTCCACATTATGTTTCCATCCAATCACGAAGAGACCCACAACAACAGTGGTTGGAGACACAATATGTACTGACAGAAGAAGATGTAGAAGCCTTTATTAGTGATTGGCCAAAAGAATGGCAACAAGAAGTGCCACCAAATCAGAGGAAGGACAAAGAAGTCAATCAGGATAAACACCAGAGGCAAAACACAGAAGGGGCAGAGCTAGACAAAACTTAGCCCAGGTTGCGTCATCAGGAAACACCACTAGAAAAACAACAACAAGAAGGGAAAGGTGTCCAAGAACAGAGGGAACCTAAGCGTAAGAAACTGAAGGCTGACAAAGAAGACAATACCTTTTGTATTGATGAGGAGGAGATAGCAACATTAGCAACATCACTACAAGAATCCTCCCAGGAAAGTCTTCACTACATCAGTAGACAACAGAACCAATTTAATACTATTGTCTCAAATAGACTGAATGAACTGGTAAGGACAATCGAACAAATCAAAATTGTTGTAGAGCGTGCACCTCAAGAACCACAGTAGCATAACATGCCTAGCCCATTGGAAGCAACTGAACCCCAAAGACCAAGAGAATATCACCCCATTAAATTACAACTCCAAAGAGAATTATTTGATCTAGAGACTCCATATTTCAGCGAGGTTGACATAACTTCTGGCCATATATTCTTAGATTTCTCAAAGATGTGACTAAAGGATGTGCACTCCTTACAAAAAGCAGTGGTTGCAGATATTAGAGTAAGACGAAGTACCCTTGATAAGAAGGTGAAGCACTCTAAAAAGGATATAATCAAAATCAAGGCCAA
Organism: Pseudotsuga menziesii; assembly: GCA_001517045.1. Lineage (NCBI taxonomy): Eukaryota > Viridiplantae > Streptophyta > Pinopsida > Pinales > Pinaceae > Pseudotsuga > Pseudotsuga menziesii. Next base: position 35,023 of record LPNX011189016.1, on the reverse strand, counting down.
GATGCAAAGGACCAAGCAAAAAGTAAGGGAGGAAGAAGAAAGTAAGCAGAAACTCAAAAATAGCATAGATCTTGCTTGTTCGAATATCGAAGATGTTGAAATATTACAAGAAACACCACCAGAAGATAAGGTCCATAGGATAGGAAAGATAGTGGCTAACCTTAGGAGAAAAGTTACAAATCTAGAAGAGAAAAGGAGACCCAACACACCTCCAAAAGTGCTGGAGAATAGAAGAGACGCAACAACTCAGGCTGCGAAAATAATAGAAGAAGCAAAGAAAACATGTGCTAAGGTTGTCGACCAAGTATCCCAGACTTGGGAAACATTAATGGATGACAAGCAATCACAGAATATTTCAAATGAGTTGACTGTGTTTGAAACAAACATCACGTAGATAAGAAACAATATGAAGCAACTACCCTTAGCACAGAAAATGGCTAAGGCAACAGAGATGTGAAAACTGCAGCAACAAATGACTGTGTTGCGCACACAACAACAACAACGTGAGGAAAAGGTAGAAGAATTGTAGGCCAAAGCAGAGAGAGTTACAAGAATAATTCACCATGTACATCAGAAGTTGCGTGAAGTAGCGGCATTAGTAGAAAAAATCATGTTGGAACATGTCAGTTCCGACATGGTGGAGAAAATGCAGAAAATAGAGGATGAAGTGTGCACAGAGGCAGAGAAAGTGGTGAAAATTGTAGAGGATTTTCAAAACAAAATCAGTGCAAGTCGGTACATGGAGCAATAGATTCGCATGGCTCGGGACGAGCCACAGGTGAGTGTTGGGGGCCTGTTGGGCCGAGGGACACTAGGGCAAAATTCTTCCTAAGTATGGAGAAGAACATAAAGGAGAAGAGGAAGGAGCTATGACTGAGGAAGCAGCATAAAGGATAAGGGGAAGGATGCTGCGATAGATGAAGGAAAAGAGAAGAAGAAAAAGAGGAGAAGGCATTGGAAGAGGAAGCTACGCCAGATAAGTAATCCACGATAGAAGGATAGAATGTGACACGAGATGGTATAACAGAATATCAGCAGAAGCAGGTGCAAATAGTGTAACGACCAGAAAACGGCAATAAGGCATAATGTTGAGAAAGCGACAGACCTTAACGAGCATGGGTACGAGCTCAGCTGGAGCTAATGTTAACCACACGTGTGAAGGCATCTTTGTAAGTCAGGCTGATAGTGCCTCCCATTATGTGTTGCTAGAATAGGAAAGACAACATGTTGGATAGATATAGTAAGTCGACTGAGATAGCAATAGAAAAGGAGTATGTAATGAGTCTGTATAGAGTCTGTATCGAGTCGGTATTGAGTCTGTAACAAGAATGTATGGGATCGCTATCGAGTTTGTAACATGGCTATAAAAGAAGGAACTCAAGTTGTATATGGGTTAGCTTCTAGCTTCTAGATTCTTGGTTAGACGCTTGGTAAGACTCTTGAGCTAGACTCGGTAGGAATAATTGGTTAATGGCTCTGTTTTGTTGAGTGCATCAGAGTGAGGGATCTACAGCTAAATGCACAGACGAGTAGGGAAGGTTGAGTCAATCCAAGTTGTGTGTGATCGCTAGTAGAAGTAGAGTAGAAAGAGAAAAGAGAGAATATCAGAGAGCATGAGAGGGAGGAAGAGTCTGTAAAGATAGAGAAGAACATATTGCGTAGAGTCTGCATCTTAGAGCACAAACGAAAGGTGCATCTATTTCCTCATGCCAGATGAAGAGCACCTTGTGGTTTTCGCCCGGATGGGTTTCCACGTTATATTCTGTGTATATGTGTGAATGTTGAAAGTAGCTTAGATATACGTGTGTTTATTGTAGTGAATGAATGACTATATATTTTTTTACAAATGCATAGATGTATGATGGCCGCATTGTATTACTAGATATGATTATGTTGCATGCCTACTATTTACTTACTCAAGTTGCATAAAGAAAGGTTGGATCGCAACGTAGCTGCTGAAGTGCCGTGAATACAAGTAATCCACCCTCGGACTTCGTTGGAAGCCTTGGCACAAAGCCAAGGTACCAAAACACCCTCCCACACAACTACAGAAACCTGGTTCTGGAAGTTACCCATAAAAGAGAGATATCTTGGGTGACACAGCATCTGTGTTGTTGGTGCTGTCGGTTGAGCTCTGCTCTGTCAGGACGATATCTCAAGATTTGTTGTGTTGAGCAGAAGGGACTGAACCTGGGTCAAAGTCCTTGGGAATAGGGACAAAGAGATGAAAAATCCAACAGTCCACCCTCTCTTGCACTAATATAGAACATGATGATGTGGAACATATCACTAGGAAACTCTCTTTTGAGAATCTCACTTTTGATAGGGGACACAAATATTTGGGGTTCCATCTTAATCCAAACAATTATAACAAATAAGACTGGATGTGGTTAATCACAAAGATTGAAAAGCGGTTAAAAGTATGGAATGTTCGCTAGCTATAGATAGCAGGTAGGTTGGTGCTTATCAAATCAGTGCTTGAATCCATCCTGGTTTATTGGATCTCACTTGCTTGGATACCGAAAGGCATCTTGGAAAAATTAGGAAAATATGCTTTTCTTTTTTATGAAGAATCCCTTAGAGATCCTTTGTGTGGATTCGATGGGAGAGATTGGCTCTCCTAAAATCCACCGGAGGGTGGGGATTAAAAAATATATTTCTTTTCACTAAAGCTATGGCAGCAAAAAGTATTTGGAGACCGATTTCCACAAATTCTTTATGGACAGAAGTAATCACTCAGAAATACATTGCACCAGACTCAGTTGTAGAGTGGATAAAAAAAACAGTAAAAAATTAATCAATATTTCAAATGCATGGAATTTTATTGTAAAACATTTTGATCTCATTGGTAAGCATCTTACCTGACAAATCGAGAGTGGTAGAAATTGTAGAGTTGGAATGGATCCATGGTCTGACAATGAAAGGAATCATACACTCCCAAGCGATCTTATTCAACATATGAGAAACCTGAATCTCTTCACCCTTTCCCAAATTGTTGATCCGATCTCTACCAGATCAAGGTTGGATTGATGCGAACCATATTGTCATGGGGGAAGATCAACTAGAACTCAGAATATATACATTGAAACTTTAAGAAAGACCCACATCAAAATTGGAGACCAAGATGATGTTTTAGTCTGGGACACAGATCCACATGAGTTGTATACTCCAAAACAAGGTTAGCTACAACTTGTCACCAACCATTTGTAAGGTGATCCTAAGAGGTGGTGGAAACGACTTTGGAAGATTGAATGTTCGACCAAATCAAAATTGTTCATGTGGTGCATTTTAGAAAACAAAGCACCTACTTGGTATATATGTAGAGAAGAAGTTTGGAGGGACCAGGTAGGTTTCATTTATGCAAAAAAAGATGTTGAATCCTCTATACACCTTTTTGTTAATTTTTATTTCACTAAAAGTGTGTAGAAGGAATGCATAAAAATGATAGGAAAAAACATACATTAGCATGGGGATTCCTTAGAAGATATTTTCTAGGGATGGATTCAAAAGAAAGATTACAACAATATAAAATCTCTTCCAATCATCATTTGCGAGGGTATGTGGCTCACCTGAAACATTATTATATTTCAGGACAAGGCCAACATTCCAAAGAAGATAGCAAGCAATGGGCTTGTCATTCTCTCAAACTACATTCAGGTTAGTGAGACGGTGAATTCAAGAATGATTTTGGAAGAAATCATAAACAAAAATATACCATGGGGCTATTTCGATGGATCTGCCCAAGGTCTCCATCCATTTGTGTCAAGGGATGCATATTTAATCTTTCAGACACCTGCTACTTTAAAATCAAAGCAGTGCTAGGTCACGGTACCAACAACTATATTGAATTGTTAGCCTTAAAGTTGCTTCTGCTTTTTACATTAGAAAAGGATTGTAGGAATATACGGGTCCTTGGGTATTCGAATCTCATCATAAACTAGGTATCATGTATCCAACAATGCCATAATGCTCATTTATCTCCTATTTTTGTTGAAATTGGTATACTAAAAGAAAAATTTACATCTTTCTTGTGCACTCACATTTATAGGGAAATAAACCAGTTGGTTGACGCACTGCCTAAAGAAGGTATTAAGTTGGAATATGGCCAAAGGAATATAACTGAAGAAGAAAATGATGAACACTATTCCTACTATCATAGGCCTTTCATAGAAGGGCAACCAACATAGGAAGAGTGACAACAAGAATGATTAATTTAAATCTTTTTTTGAATCGAAAGCATAACATATGACATAAAAATCAAAGAGATCCAATGGCTATCTCTATCTTGGCTCAAAAGTTTCAACAAAACACTTAATTTTGACAGCTTTCTTTAGAAACAATTGAATCATCTATGTTTTTTGAAGTATATGGGAACAAAATATCTAGACATTGCCAATTTTTTGAGGTTCAACAGAACATCTAGACAACTCTCTAAATGCTCTTTTACATGAGAGCATATATCTGAATGTAATATTTTTTTATCAATATTAATATCAAAATTTTCCTTTGGAAAAGAAAATCATGGAAATATCCTTAGATAAATACTTTGTTTTCAATTTCCACACTTGGAAAATACAAATTTAGATGTAGTTGATGAACTAAAACCGATGGGGAAAAGTAAAATAAGTTGAGTAATCACTTACAAATCCCAATAAATTACTAAAATGGTAAATCATAGTTGACAAAGATAAATCCATTATTGGACCCACTCTCTCAGATTCAGATTTACATCATATAAATATAGAAAAGTCATCTAAGGAAATTTGAGATATATATGAACTCATTGTTTGGATCGAAAACTGTGAATGAATTTTTTTCTCCTAAGCTACAATTTTCTTGATTCAATATGTTTGTTGAAGTCTCTATGTCTAACCTTGTCAACAATTTGAGATCTCCAACCAAACAATTAGCATAAGTCAAAGATACAGTTGAGGAAGAGGATTCCAAATCCATCTTGTTAAACAAATTGCCTTCTAAATATAACAATGTTACTTTTACTCTTAGTCAAATGTCTTCACAAACTCTTAATTACATTATTTATGCTCTCTTAACTAAAGAAAAAAGAACCATTGCAGGATATAAAAAAGATGATTCTCGACTTGAGACTGCGTTATACTCAAGATGTAGTCTTAGTAGATCAATTGAAGACAAGGGGTAGATGGAATGTTATTATTGTAAGAAAATGGGTCACACAACTTGGAACTATAGGTTTTGATCCAATGATGTCTCAAGGAAAATCTTAAGAACAAATCACAAGTAGCTAATGCAGTTGTTGACAATCCACCAAACATGGACAATGGTGTTGACCATGTTGAAGAAGTGGTGTTTTATGCATTTTGTTGGCAATATAGAATATAGTTTTCATTGATGTCAAAAAGGAGTTCAGTGATGACAAAGGATTAACCAAGGACATGATGGCAGAGTGAACTCAGTGAAATTCAAAGGAAAGACAAAGGTAGTGATGACATGGCATGAATGATGATATGGCAGATATGATGACATAGAATAACATAATTGATGGAAAATTGGTAAGAGACATTGCCTATGATGACAAAGCAGATGATGTGACATCATTCTGGAGAAATATGGAAATTGGTGAAAATCAGGAAATTGACTAAGTATGGAATAAATAAGTCAAAATTAGTCTAAAATGGTCTAAGAGAATGCCCGACCTAAATCATGGGTTAGAGTAAATGTTTGCAACACACAGGGGTCTTGTAGACATGTGTTTTCTCTACCTGAACAAGTCTTCAGTTTCTCTTGGAAGTAGCCGAGGGAGAAGTTATGGACCTACCAAAACTTTGTTTTAGGTAGATTGGATCATACTAAGAATTGGTCTAAGTGTCATAACAAAAGTCTCGAAGATTATTTTTAAATTCCCTCCAGAAGATGTGTGTGTGTCTGTAAGATCTAAATATGACATGATCCTGCTCCTTAGTGAATTGGCTATCCAACTATGAAGTCAGATTCTTAGTTGGCTCTCACACGTGCGAAATATCAATCTGCTAAAACAAGAGAAAAACATTTGTTGACATATTAAAAATGGCTAAGTGTTAAAAAAAATGATCGATGAGTAAACAGATCAATGGTTAGGATCTATTGCGGAAACAAAAAAGTGGACATGAGTGAAGTTCTGCAATAGTTCAAAAATGAATGGTAGGGAAGCTTCCTGCATAAGATCCAATAGTTGGGGATAAGATCCAGAAAAGGAAGAAGAATGAGGTGAAGTTCTGCAGTTAATCAGAGATCAATGGTTGAGGGCCTTTAGAAATAAATCAACAACAGCAGGAGAGTTCTGCAACATAAGGAATGCGGAAGAAGAGATCCGCAATCCATCATCAGATCGACGATTAGAAGCGCAGCTGCAGGAGATCGATGATTCAGAGGATCTGTGAAAAGTTGTGGGAGCGGAAGTGTGGGTGCGGAAGTGCGAAAAAGGTCAAAGTCATGGAAAAGTTGAGTTTCCACATTCCGCATTCTGCAATGCGGAAAGGAGCTTGCAAAAAGGCGAGTTTAGAAAGTGAAAAGGCAGAAAGCAAAAAGACGAAGTCTTGGAAAAGTTGTGTTTTCTGATTTTCGCAATCTACATGCGGAAAGGAGCTTGCAGAAAGGCCAGTGCGGAAAAGTGGAAGTTCAAAGGTTTGGATCTAGGAAAAATTGAGTTTTCGATTTCTACCTTTCGCAGTGCAGAAAAGATGTTGCGGGAAGGCTAGTGTGGAAGAGGAAAAGAGGAAGTGAAAACGTTCATATTTTGGAAAGGTTCAGTTTCTGATTTCCGCATTCCGCCATGTGGAAAGGAAAGTGCAGAAATATCAGTGCCCACATTCCGCATTCCGCTGTGTGGAAAGGAAAGTGCAGAAATATCAGTGCCTGCATGGTGGTGAAACCGACACTTTGAGAAGGGAAGAATCTCGCAGGTTAGTGAAGTAAGGAAGCCCATGTTGTGGAGAAAGGAAGTGATTCCCACATGAAAGAAGCCAGAGGGTTTAAGGAGGAACCCATAGGCATGTGAAGAAGTGAAGCCATCGATCAGAACTGAGGAAGCTCACTGCCTGTAGATTGAAGGTAAGATCACGTGAGGGAGATAAAAAGAAGAAACCCGCGTTCTGGAGAGATGGAGCTTGCAGATGAAGCATGGAGGAATCTTGAAATCCCGAAGGTGGAAGGCACAAGAAGTTTGATTATTTAATTAATTAAATCTGTAATTAAGATAGAAATCAAGTTAATTAATAATAAACATTTGAAAGAACAGAGATGTGAAAGGGCGTGACGGTTAAAAAGGTCATTTGGGTGTTGAAGAAGGATATATAAACAGAAGATCAAATGGTAAGTAAAGTGTCTTTGTCATCTAGATCTATGCAGCCGAAGCATAAAACAGAGACCAAAGTAGTGTAACAAGAGACAGAGTTTTTAAAGAAGATCTGGAAGTCCGATAAAAATACATTCAAGGGTGGAACGGTGGTGCTTGGGAAGGCTACATGCCTACAAGGAGGTATTATCCTCCTTACAATAGTGGCTGGAGAAACAAGGCATTGGTGTATCCTTGTCTGTAGGTGTAGGAAGAAACTAGGGTGTGGGTGCATCCTTCAGTAGTGGTTGGGAAACTTGGGGATTGTGGTCTCCAACAAGTGGGTGCTTGCAAATAACTATTGTATATTGTGAATTTTTTTGTGTGCAGATAATAGAAATGTGTTGGTGGTTTACCTTATTGGGTTCCATGTTAAAACATTGTGTCCAAATTTGTTTTTACATTTGCTTAAATAAAAGAAATTGTGTTTAAATTTGTGTCATTGATTCACCCCCCCACTCTCAGTGACAAGACCTGATCCATCACATTTTAAGAATATCACACTTTAAAGATAGGAAGGGATCTAATGTAGATAAATCTTATCTTGGATAGATGCTCAGATAGTTTGGGAGTTTGTGAATCATGGGAGTTACACCCTTACGGGGGTCATGAGACAACTTGATGGAGAACTATGGATGTAGCTCAACATGCATTATTGTCCAATAATTCAAGATTTTGTGGAGGTGAAATATGGGAACTCAAGAATTCAACCTAGGCGATACACCTTTATGAGGTTTACAAGGCAACTTGATGTAGCTCTACATGTTCCAATAACTATTTTCAAAGAAGAATCTTTTGAAGAATGTTTGGTTATAATTACTTATGATATCTTTATTTTAGTCAATGCATGTTTGCTTTCAGTTATTTTGGCTTTCAATATAGTAAGCCATGAGAGGGGGTGTAGGATATAAGGCTTACACGTTGTAATAAAATTTGCTTTATGACTTAGTTATGCGTATGCGTTTGCATTTTTTGTGCAAAACAAATCTATCCCATTCATAAGTGGAAATGATTTTCTCTAAGAGTAACCATATATAAGGAGTTGAACCCTTATGTAATAATTTTACCATTTATTTATAATATCATATTATGCCATTGTGTATCTCTCTCATGTTTTGTAACAAGTAATCCCCAAGTGATGATTATAATGTCTTACAATAGATGGCTCATAAACTAATTTCTCCTTTTCCTCCTAGGTTGCCATCAACTCTTCAGTTTAAAGAGTTAAATATGTTCAGCATTGAGAATTTTCAATATAGACTTCAGGAATTTGATTCCTACATCTTTATCTTTGACTAATGATTTCACAAATTCTCCATATTTAGGGTTTTTCCCTTGTGCCACTAATTTATTTTCTAAGTCATTAATTATGAGCACCATGGCTATATTTATGACCTTCTCTTGTTTGAGATAAACAGTTATCTTGGAAATGATCTTTTGAATCTTTCCAATATCAATTGCAGCTCGAATTAAATATCTCAGTTTGTTATGCCACTCAATTTTATCAACAACATGTAACTTATTCAAGCCAAATTTATTCCTAGTTGCATCATAATTAGGAGCCTTGGTATAATGTTTTCCTTTTTCATTCTTGAGCTGCAAGATAGATGTTACGGAGAAGATCTCCTATGGCTTGGGGTGGACCACGATATACATAATGATACCATAAATAAACCCATTTCCAAGCATGCTAAACATATAAATAAAACTAACACTAAGGGACAAGAGGCATACCTTATTTCGGATGTTCGAAGTAGATCCTCGTTGAGCTTTCAATCAAACTTGTAGGTACACATTGCCATCAACAACAACAAGATATACAGGCATGATATATGTAAAGCGTTAGAATATAATCTAGCATGTTATATTCCAATACATAACCAAAGCAATTACATCCATGGATAAAAAATATTTATAATTACACATGCAATGGATATTTATATTAATATGAACATATATCAAGATAACAAACTGTGTCGGCACCTCGTCGAAATCGAGAAACCAAGTCCCTCCACCTTGGCCTCCACCACTTCGATCCTCCATACAAAGGCAATCTCACAAAGATAAATGCAAGCTTGGGAAATATAACTAATGGTTGCCTCAAGGACAAAGAGATGTAGACTCAAGTATATAAGAAAGGGAAACAATTCCACTATAGTATCTTTGCTCTCCAAAGTTCTCCTCCTCTAATGCTTCATAGTAGCTCAATATATAACCCTTCAATGGGAAGTGAAGGGTTGAAATGGAGTGTTTCTCGACATATGGAAGGTCAAGGGACAAGTCCTTCGTTACTTGATGGGGGGAAACTCCAAATGTTTTTTTGTTTTTGAGCACATTTCCTGATGTACGTGGGTGATAGTGGTGCAAGTTGCGTATACATAGGTTGTAGACTCGTGACCCACATATACATATACAAATGTCTTTTAAGGGATTCCACTGAAGCATCAGGGTCATAGTGAGAAAAAGGGGTAAAAAGAGGTTGCATAGGGACATGGATAGGCCATCAAAGTATGATGTATCAAGTGTGGAAAATCACACTATAACAATAGCCATATCAAACATCCCTTTATCATGATCTACAATAGTTAGCAATCTAGGTTTTAATCGCACTCCATTGAAAAGTTTGGGAAATGAATCATTTATAGCTTTATTAGATTATTTTTAATCAGTGCCATCTTAGAAAACAAATAAGACTCATCTTCAATTGAATAACATTATTCTCTTATACCTGATGATCCTTCCTCACTTATATCTTTCTAAGGAACCATTTTTGTTGTAGAGGTTTGTGCCGCATGATGAAAAAACATCATTGATACCTCATGACTTTTTCCTTAAGCATCTTGTGATAATATAGCCTTAGCTTCATCTATCTCTTCATCCGGATCATGTTCTATTATATTAGAGGAACACATGACATTTGATATCCTCTTTCTTCTTATTTATGCGCTTGCTCAAATGCATATTCCAAATTAGCTTTGTTTGGATCAGGCATGCTTGATCTATGAATATCAAGCTTGCTTGATTCCCCTTTCTCAATTCTTCTTATAACTACTTCATATGTTATGAGGTGTTTCAATCAATAATACCACCCCTTCCACATTTGTGTTCATCTCTGCATTCACCACCATTGTAGACATAACCACTTTAGGAACCTCGTCATTTTGCTTTGTTAAAGCTTGGGTTGCTTCTTGTTTAACTCCTGGATACCTTTCTCATAGAAAATTATTGCCCTTTATTTGTTAGAAAACCTTTCAAACTCTATTTTTTTTATGAATATATGGTGATTATATAATACCAACTCTTAAAGAAGAAATTGTATGACAAGGATCATATTTCCATACTTTCCCTTCCTTGAATATCATGGATTTGATCATTTTTTTAACGAGAGGTGGAGATTATTTATATTTCGCTAAAAAGGTTGGAATTTTGACAAGTAAGGAATGGACGACCTTCTTATTTATGGAACCAAAATGAATTTGATCAAAATCCAACCTTTATCTTTATGTATTCTAAGGAAAAAATCCTAGGAGTTAGAAAGAATAGTCAGAGATATGGTTTTTTAGATTTGATCCATAAACCCTAATAATGAAATGATCTTCAAATATATACTAATCTCCTATTGTGGTGTTAGGAGTTACTGAGAGAATTTATTTTCATTCTATGAACATTCTTAGTGGATGTTCACCGTGAAAGATGATATAGGTGTCCATTTAGTAATAGGAAGGGTTTGTAATTCATAGTCAAACCTATTTAAATTCAATTGCCCAAAATTTGAATAATAAAAGTGTAACATAAGATATACAAGTTAATATTGGTATCTAAAACATTTGACTAATCTAAACTGAACAAATTAATTGTCAATTTCATCGAATATGTATTTGACATAGTTAAATTTCTCTAGAAGAGCTTTAGATGGAAATAAACTATTTTCAACCATTCCTGGAATAGGGTTGTCCATAGTTTCATCAACATCCTACCCTAATATAAGACACGTCATTGAAATGACCTCTCTAGTCAATTTAGGAAATATAAAAACCTTTAAAGGTAAAACCATTTTGCGTACATGGAGGGTTTTGAATCCAAAGACTAGAACTTGATCATCTAAAGGTGAGATATTTTTGGGGAGCTTCAACATTTCATAAATAGTGATAGTTGTCACAAGAAAGATAACCCACGAGCCATCTTTGGACATTACTTTTTACACAAAAGATTCATAAGATTGCCCATTTACAAAAAATGATAGGTTTGAGAGAAAATATCTCTTGTGAGTCACAATCCTAGACTAGAATTCGATCACACCCATCCTTTTTTTTTTTAAATGTGGCTTGACAAAGCTTATACATAGTTTCTTTATTCATTCCAGTTTCAAAGATATATAGTGTAAGTCCTCTAGGCTCTCTACTTTATGATTTTAAGAATGGGCTTGGTAGGGACTACCTGTTTCTTTTTTTGAGTTATAGAATTGATATCTATAATTTTAAAACAAATAGAGCTTTAATAGATTATTATTGGCACACCATACAATAAAATATGAGAAGATATGAGAAGTGAGATATTTGTATTTTCATTAAGAAATCTCAATCTTTAAACAAATATAAGATCATCATAATTAAAAAACTAAAAAATATAAAAATAATATTAAAATTATCATTAAAAAAATATTGATCAATAACAGTTAGGATCCTTTGATGAAAAGTCACTAATTTTCCATCAATGACAAAGTTCAATTCCAATGAAAGCGGAGCCATGAAGCACTTTGAAGTAGTGTTCAATAACATTGAAAATATCATCTATAATACTTTTTATCCTCTTAAAAAAAATTAAAAACAATTTTACAAAAAAACACTACCAAAATTGACGCACAAGAAATCTGGAGGAAATCTGTGAAACTTTGTAAGGCATACACGAGGAGTGGAGACAGATTAAAAGAATGAATAAATAAACGGAAAATATTTGTGTAATAAACGGAAAATAACAAAGCAGTATACGGCGAAGCAAGAATGACTGAAATTGCAGTTTCTTTTGCTCAAATCGCGATTTTACAATTTACCTAAAAATTTGGTAAAACATATCAGTGTAATATTTGGAATTTCAAAATTACAATTTCCATGAGATATATTTAAGCTAAAATCTGATAAAACATATCAATGTAATTGCTGGAATTTCAAAATTACAATTTCGTGGGGCGTTTTGGTTGTGTAATTGTTGGAATTTCAAAATTACAATTTCCATGAGATATATTTAAGCTAAAATCTGATAAAACATATCAATGTAATTGCTGGAATTTCAAAATTACAATTTCCATGAGATATTTTGACAGGATTTCATAAAAAAAATAGATGAATAACTGGGGCGTTTTGGTTGTTCTTTATCTCAGGAAACGACGCCATTAACAATAGAACCTCTAGTAAACCAACCTTTGCATTAAAGCAGTTAACGTTAGGCACGTCTAAGAGAGCAAACACTGTCTCTACTTGTTGCTGCAAAATCAAGAAGGGAGGTGGTGTGGGGCTGGCTTTTTGCATTTTGCCTTTTTTTATTTATATAGCCGTTGGATAGACGAATGGCTATTGTCCTATCTATTTAAACACTTCCATTAGAGAAATTGATCACGGCATATGGTTTACATTTCTTTCTGGATTCCGTCTGAGACAGAGATTGAGATGGCTCATTCATAATTTTATTTCCATTTTAATGTATTCAATTTCATTTTTAAACAGTTTGCTCTTTCTTTTCTGGATGTCAATTCACTTCTGTTAGTTGCTGTTGTTTAAACTCAATTTCTTCTTGGTTTCACTGCTATTAATTGCTGCTATTTAATCTTAATTTCTTCCTGTTTTCATTTTTGTTTCTGAAATTCTACTTTTACCAGACTTCTTCATGTTTTTCTGGGATAGGATGGGATGGGTTTTCTACATTGTTATTGTATTTATGCCTCATTTATTGATTTTCCCAATATTTCAAAGCTTAGACACGTATATCTGTACCTGCGGCCCGCTGGTACTGTATCCCATTAAAGATCCGAGAACTGATCTACTGATTCAGCAGGGAATCGCTCAGCCAGCCTTCAGGTAAACAAGTTTCATCCTCTTACCTTCTTTTCGTATTATATTAAATGGAGGGTTGCAGAGGAGTAAGGGTTCAAACTTCAGGGTTCATAAATCTCTGTTTCTCTGCAGTGATTCCGTCTGTCCAATCAGTCCCCGCAACCATGGATGGCGTATAACTATGGATTCCGTACGACTTGGGTTTGGGTTTGCGGGCCAAACCAACGTGGAGGATAATGGATGACATCGCTCGGTTCGCTGATGGTGAAAACTGTACTGCCAGCATCTTGTTGATGTCTTCACAGCCTCGCAGGTCTCACTGCAGTGGCACTGAAAAAGGTAGGCAGTCTGCTTTTTCCTTCTTATGAGTTTTGGTTAGCGAGATTGCATTTAATCTCCGTCTTGTTTTGTTTCAAAATGAAATAGGGTGAAAACACATTTTACTAAATACGTCCTCAAGGTAGAAACAATATAAATTAGATTAGGTCTAATTGAAATTATTTATATATACCGTCTTGTTTTGTTTCAAATTGAAATATGGTGAAAAAACGGTTTACTGAATACGTCCTCTAGGTAGAAACAATATAAATTAGATTAGGTCTAATTGAAATTATTTATATATACCTTTTTGATCCGGGCAAACACTATCACCTACTTGGAAATCACTATTATTATTAGCCTTCCCGTTCTATCACGCAGGAAATCACTTACACCGTTTGAATCAGGCAAAGTGCGACTCACCCCCTTTCCCAGTAGGTTTTATACTTTTTTTAACCAACCAACCAACTTATTATTTTGACCACCTCTTTTGGGGTAGCCATTCAATTGAAAGATTGAAGAGAGGCGGCATAGCTGTTTCCAAAACTCATATGGCAGAGGGCCATCCATAATTTAACTAAACATGTTTTTCAATATTTAAACATAGGTTTGTATTTCGTGGATGGTACCTCTATTGTAAACTCATTGGTGTTGATTACAATGCCTGACTTAGTAAGGATTAAGATATTGAGTGAGGCATGCAACAGAGTCAACCAGTTAGTGAGATTGATTCTAAGACCTCCTGCATTGAGCTCAAAGCAATCAACCATTAAAGCTATTATCCCATTGAACTATTTATAAATTTCATTGTTAATAGATTATTTGAGGTATATCATTGTTTTCTATGCATTTGTGTTTCTTATTTTGGATCTAAGTTTAATCTAGGTGTTTTCAAAAACTCATGTGGTAGAAGGTCATCCATATTTGAACTCAACAAGTTCTTTAATACTTAAACACAATTTATCAATGTCTTAAAAACCATTTATATGGTTATTTGTTAACAGGTTTTATGAGATACATAGTTGTTTTCTATGCATTTAAGACATTCTGACCTACATCTTTCAGTGGACAAACTCAACTCAACATTATTATAGTTTTATCAGATTTCCAAAAAGGGAGATTGACTAGTTTGTTCCTAGACTTGAAGTATTTGACTAAAACTATTTTAGAGTATCACTTGACCTCTTTATTTCATTTCATTTGAAGTGTCACAAGTAGTTTCTTTTTCTTGGCCAAACTTGCCCAACTTACCCATACCTAATTGTGATAACTAGAATACAATGGTAATTATCTAGACAAAAGATTTTACAAAGAGAGAATTCTCTAGTGCCCTTCTCTAATGCTCACAAAATAATCCCAGACTTAAAAGTTCTAATGCACTGTAGCATCAATAGTATTCTTTAAAAGAGATGAGATTGTGAATATGCATCTACAATCAAGTAACTAGGAGGCCACTATTGCCTATTTCTTTATGAAAACTTTGACACAAGGTTTGGCAAACTTCAACCTTGAGGTTCAAAATTCTACGAACCTAAATTTTGTATTGAGGTTCATCAAACCTCATGGTCATTGATTGAGTCTACATTTCTTTTCCTTGTCCCTTATGAACCTCGTGTCACAACTCAAGCTCATAATCTATCCTTGCAATTTCCATGTCCATCATAACATTTTTTTTATGTTTATTGACGCTAATTTCTTACTATTTTATGGTATAATTTATTTTAAAGTGTTTTATATATATATATATAATGGTGAACCTCATTGGAAAATTCAAATTCAAACTGAACCTAATCGTTGCCAAACTTGAATTCGAACCCAAACCATGTGATTTAGATTGCAAATACCTTGCCCATATTTTTTTTTTCTAAAATTTCGACGTTGGCTTTGTCCAAACATTGACTGTTCTTACCATTACTATAAGAGAAACACATAATTCAAGGGAAAAATGTTTTTCTCCATATATACATATGTTGGGAACATTGAACTCTACAATATGATATAAACATGTTCCTTCCTTCGACATATGTTCTGAAGCATTGAAATCTACAATATGATATAAAAAATTTCCTTCCTTCGACTGTCGAAGAGGGAGAGCCCCCCTCTAATACTATAATGTCAAATTGTGGTTGTTCATTTGCTATTTTACATACATATAACCATGGGGAGAGGATGCCTCATCTTATTTTTGTGGAAATCTAAATAACCACCCTGTGAGCATTCATGAATTTTCATAATTTCTTAAATTCACTACAAAACTTTTGCTTCTTAGATTCACATCCATACAAAGGCATAAATTGGGTATTGGATTGTTCTCAACGTTGGATTCTCAGATTCTTAGCTCGCTGGATGGCCCTTGGGTCCAAGTTATATAAAGTGGCTATAATTGGATTGTTATCAAATTTAGCTAAAAATCATTTAGTATGTATAAATTTAGGATATGGAGCGTTAAATCCAAATTAAGTTTAGGAGTAGTTAGAGTCATTGAAACTTCTGAGAAATCTTGAGAATAGTGAAGACTGTTAAGGAATGTTTAGGCTTCTAGTCTTTGGATTTGATGAGATAGGCTCTTCTATAGTGTTTCTATCTCACACGAGTGAATAGAGGTGTTGAAATTACAAAAACATCATCCAATCTGAAATCTCCGTCTCACTTCTTTGAGTCCACAGATTTACTTCTTAGAGTTTTCAGCGTTAACGCTCAAACTAATTTCTTCAACAACTGCGAATGAAAGTTCAAGTTTGCTCAATTCCACTAGGAAATCTCATGAACGTAGACATTGCAAAGATTTCAAGTACATATCGTTTCAGAATCCCTTAGGGCTAGATCTATCTCAATACATAGATCTGCAAATAACTTCAATTACAGTGGAAATATAACGAGAACAAATAAGATCTGAAAGTTACATTAAGGACGCTAAACAATATAGCATTCAACACTGTTGTTCTAATAAACCATGAAACATACTCAATACATGAGAAAAACTAAATAAGAAAATCAATTCTGCAATCATAAATTTAGGACAGCAATGCTATACTTCATATTATCACAATTATGAAGCTAAAGTACAAAACCTCAACTCCTTTTATCTCATCCCAATAAAGGACTCTTCAATGCATCCCAAACCCTAGTTAGGTGTCTACAATCACTACTAATTCTAACCTGCAATAGAAAGGCCGAGCATGGCATCCCACCAAGCTCTACAAGCCACTCTTTGGAGCTTTCAGAGAAGCCAACATTACACTAAATGTCACTGCAAAGTCTCCCACTTGCACCACACAAACTATCAAGCAGATTCACACACTTGCATCTCTCAAGCCAGGATACTCAACACTTGCATCTCACAAGCAAAGGAACCCTAGCGCTAGCATCCCACAAGCACTAATCCTTGTTAAAGAGTAATACTTGATCTTTCAATATTCTTTAAATAGCGCCATGACACCAACTATCAATCTCTAAGATATCCTAGTTGTCGTGCATAATAAAGACACTGTCCTCCATTTATATATTATTAAGCGAGGGAGGCCAACAATAATACATGGACTAAGTCTATTGGTAAACCCTAGACTATGTTAACAATGAAGCCCTGAACTAGAGTGCAACAACAAGCATGGATGCCACATGGCATATGTGGCATAATATGGTTTGTTTAAACCCCAAGATGGTGCACTCTCCAAGTCTAGTTGTTCTCAAGCCAAGTGCTCCTCTAAGCAAGTTGGTGCATCCTCTAATAATAGCTCTTTGACTTAAGCATTCTTCTTCAACATATGTGCAAGGTGGCTCCAATGTTCTTAGGGCTCGATGCCTAACCTCCAACTGTAGGATGTCCTCCTCAACAAGTGCGTTGTTGTAGAAAATGTCAAACCACCACATGTGTGCCAACTACCGCATCAAGAAGTGTGCCTCCTTATATTTGATCCCAAGGTAAGCATACACCCATTAAACTCTACAAATGCTAGTCGACAAAAATACGGCAAAGGGGCTAGGGGACCACAATTTCTCCACATCACATGAACTTCTCCCCTAGCTAGGTCAAAACACTTTCAGAGCAACCAAAATATAGCAAGAAAATGTCTATGAAATCCTATATTGTCCTGTTCTTTCTCTAGGGTGTGCGTTTCCCTTTCTATTGTATAATCATATCAACCTTTTAACAATTTGCGTGGAAATAAGAGAATAAGAAGCAATGCCAACCTTTACCCCATTCTCCTTAGAACTTTCTTCCTCTCACCATGGCTTTAGATTTATCTTGAATTTTATGATTTGTTTTTCGACATATTTTTTTGAACTTTTTTCTCCTTAGAATGGCCTTATTTATTTGCGTATCTCACTCAAGGTGAGGAAGTGTAAATTGTTTTCACCTTCGACTTTGCACCCTTTCTTTAACTTTATAATAAATCTCATCACCAATTTTATTGTTTCCTAGCCTTTGATCTTACGTTTGGAGAATTGATACCATGGGTAGCTATCATATCATACATTTTCCTGTCATTATCTTCATTTTAAGGTCTAGTAATGATTTTAGTCTATCTCTCTTCTAATTGTTCTTTGTTATCATGCGGCATGCCAACTCTCCTTTTCTGACTTTATATTTATTTTTATTATTTTTACATGCAATTACTCTAAATGATCAACCTCTGTTCCACAATTCCTCAAGCTTCTACTCTACTCGGTCTTTCATAAAGTAACTCCTATCATCATGTAATAATTTTTGGAAATTACATTGTGTTGGAGTTTCGAAACATCCCAACGTTTTGAGTGGAAACTCCACCCATCATCAAGGATCCCTCTGATGATGGGTGGAGTGTCCACTCAAAATGTTGGGACGTTTCTAAATTCCAACACATTGTAATTTCAAGAAATTCTTAGATGATGATTATTCATTGTGAAAACTTGCATACTCTAACTCCTATCTTGTCAAACTACTGGAAAATGAACTCTAAGAAGGCCATATGAGAGATGAAACCAATTCAGAAACTTGATAGCAGCTTGAGGACTCTGACATTCATGTAGAAGAATGGGAGCAAGGAAGCAAGAGAATAGAAAACTAAAGACCCTAGTGATTTGCTCCTTTAACCTTATCCACTTTTTATAATTGATCTATATTTGGAAACCCTAATCTAAACATCGAGGCCATGCAAGGCCATACTATTGGAGTACAGGATAACAGCAAAAGCAATCCCTAAATAGTCCAAGGATAGGAACCTAGGATAGATGGTCTGATCCTCATCCACTCATGCATAATCTCCATTTAAAAAAACCTTACTTGTATCCACAAAAACAAACCATAGTAAAAATAGATCCGTCAGTCAAGGCATTCAAGCATGCTAAGAATAGGCCTCAGAACAAGGATAAAAAATTCACATTAAATGCTTTTCCCTAGTACTATCTCGTTAGAGCCACCCTATCTGCATGCTTAGAATTAGTCAAGTGAAGGAAGTCACAACATGTACTTGGAAGATCATCGACATTATAATCTTGGAAAGATCAATGTCTGAATTATCTCACAGGAAGCACCCATCTGCTGCTTAACAAAACGATGAACTTGTGTACAAGGATAACCTTCTGAAAATCTAAATAGATCACACATCATGCATGAAAAGGAAAATGACTTAAAAAACTTTCCCAGGATATCACCCACAAAAGGTGTCAAAGCTTAGCCACAAAAGGTGCCCAAGCAACATATTATTCACTGGTAGACATTTTTTCAAGGTGCTTTAAATGATTGAAAACAACCTTAACAAAGAATGGATAAAGTCTCTGATTTGGGCACAATGAAACAAGATGGGAAGAAGCACCCTTCTACTCAATATAAGACAAAACTTGCAGATAGAAGCTGAGAATGACCCCACGGACAAGTACCTCTCTTTGCACTTTAACCCTGCTAAAAATAGCTCTCACGCAACGCACATTTCAAGCTCTGGTGGATTGCATTAGCTCTGCTCAAAAGAAGACATCGTAATCACCATAAAAGCATGCTAGAAACAACTACAATACAATGCATTTGTTATCCAAATATGGTGTTCTTTTCTTGTCTTCAAAAACAGTTCTTCATCGTTCAAGAATCAATTCCTATGGCAATGCCCCTTCTTAGTCTGAATTTAGTATACAACTAGAGTCTAAAATTAAACTACTTGCACTCTAAGGTAGCACTTCTGTTAAGGAATAATCGCACTTCGATGTAACTGGTCTTTGTGTTTCAATAAGAATTCTCCCATTAGATGATTGTTCACAAAAGCAAAATCAACAGAATTTATGAAAGGTGCCCTTCATTTATCTAAAAATTAGGTTACTTGGTCTTGAAGGCATGAAATGAGAAATATTCATAATAGCGCATTCTTCAGACAAGACTTGTTTCAATTAGACTTTTCTTGCTTTACAAGCAACCATTGAACTAGTGCGAAGCAATCCTAATGATGACTCTTCACTTGATGCTCTCATGAAGTGATGATATATTCTGTCTCTAGGCACTGTACCCTCTGAAATCGCTATTATATCATAAATATACCATGGGGAAAATGATACCTACAAGCTGCTGAGTGAAAACGACAAAGGAAGTTCATTTTGTTGCTGATCAAAATCAAGTCTAGATTTTACAACTTGTCTGCAAGTCAGAGTCGGTGTAAGTTGAAAGTATCTGCTGTAGATAAAAAATAACAGCAAACGAAAGTGATGTCTTCACGGGCAAAACAATCATGAAGTATTGCAAAACCTTGTAAAACAATCCTTACTTACCTTCATAGTATCAATGAATATGGAGTGTTGTCTCTATGCCAAAGAATTCTCATTTCTGCTGTAAACACTGTAAATATATGCATAAAGTAGAGATAAAGTGTTCCTGACATTGTGCAAACTATTCCTTTTAAAAATCAACACCAAGATATAGTTTGCTTGCTGTGCATACAATTTTGCCTTGCTTGCTAATATGCCTCTCATGGATAAGTTATGTATAACCTGAGTGTGAATCCTATTGAATCTTGAAATGAAGAAGTCTGAAGTGATGGTCCTCATGAATCTTTGTTAGCTGCTATTTTGAATCACTTGAGCCTAAGTCTAGTTGAAGCACTTGAACCTGTAATAAAGCTCAAACCTGAAAGCAAAAGTTTCCATTTCTTTACATGGTTGGTACTGGGCTTCAACAAAGTGAATCTGTATTGACTTCACAACAACATAGATTTTTCTAAATTGCAAATAATGGTGTTAACACCTATAACATATATACCTTTGTTTTAACTGTTATTTGAATTTTGAACTCCCGAAGCTATTGGGGATAAATTGGACTTACTTAACTCTTCAGTTGTTATTTAGCATCTTGGTCCTTGTTTGAGATTATATACCTTGTTTTTGTCAACTTGCATTCCTGCCCTACTTTCTTTTGAGTATGTGGATTTTGGGATTATTTCTACACAAAAGGACCACTAACATATATTTTGTTTGCTTTGATTCTGATATTTCCTACTTGCTTCCTGACACCTTTAATGAAAAAAGCTAATTTATATATCTCATTCCAAACTTGTATTGGTTTCTTTGCACATGTAGGATTTGATTATATCAGAAATAATGAATATGAATGTTGTGTGATCGTTGACCTTTTTCTTACAATTTTCTCATGTGCTAGAGAAGAAAATGGAATTGATGTCACGGAATTTAAGACTTTCACTAATATGAAGGAATATTACGGCATAGATTCTTTAGCATTTTTAATTTTATTATATAGGTCTATCTAACCTTTAGAGCACATGACCATCTCAAGTTTTAAATTGGGGAAAGTATCATCACTAGTAAACCACACATCTCTCTCAGTCATCAATGTTGAATGAAATTTCATCTTGAATGAAATTTGATGAGACTTAGTCTCATGGTGGACTTAGTCAGGCTAGTGTTATGACTGTTATTTATTCTTTTCCCTTTATTTTTCCTATCTCATTGTATATAATTCATAGGGTGTTTGGTTGCACTTGATCCTCCACCTAAATATGTATATTTTTATTATAACCCTACAAGACTTGGTCAAAGATGACGACTCTCCACCAATTTCATACTTGGTCAAATATTATCACTCTTCACTTATTGCAGTTCTTCATTTGCTATTTTACATACATATTACCATGGGGAGAGGATGCCTCGTCTTATTTTTGTGAAAATCTAAATGACCACCCTTATAGCACTTATAATTTTTCATAATTTCTTAAATTCACTACAGAACTTTTGCTTCTCAAATTCACTTCCATACAAAGGCATGAATTGGGTATTAGATTCCTAACTCGTTGGATAGCTGACGGGTCTAATTTATATAAAGTGGGTATTGAATTGTCATCAACATGAGCTAAAAATCATTTAGTATGTATAAGATTAGGGCATAGTGTGTCAAATCCAAAAGAAGTTTAGGAGAAGTATTTTAAGTCTTTGAAGCTTCTGAGAAAGCTTGAGAATTGTGAAGATTGTCAAGGTATGTTTAGGATTCTAGTCTTTCGATTTGATGAGATATGTCCTTCTATAGTGTTTCTATCTCACACGAGTGATGAGAAGTGTTGAAATTGCAAATAATTGTTCAATCTGAAGTCTCCATCTCACTTCTTTGAGGCCATGTTACGTACTAAGTCATACTTGGTAGTATCAAGTGAGCCGGATGAGCCGAACAAACATCATTGTTTATTTTTCAAAGTTTAGAAGTCTTTCAAGCTTCTTCTGGGAATTTTTTTTAAATTTCCGTGTACCACATGTTCATACCCCCTTCTAGAACTTGTAATAAAATGTTCTAGCATGGTAGGGTATGTAAAAGACTCAGTCTCCTAGACTTATATATCAATCCGACTAGCCCATAGTGTTTTTTCCCTTGGTGATTATTTGCTGTTGAATAAATGACTAATAATCTCTAAGCTTTTCACTCATACCTCCAAAGTTGGAGTGGTCGTCTTGGTATATAAGCCTTGGAGGTTATTAGAGTCTTTGTGTCAATGTATATAAACATGATAGACATTAGTATTGAGTCATATGAAAATGTGCTAGGTCCCCCTAGATTTATTTTTAATTTTTGGTGAAAATAATTTTTTTCGTAAACTTAAACTATTTTTTAATAGTCTAAATGGAAAAATTGGAAATGTAATAAAAGTGTGGTTAGGGGCCGGATTTTGCCATGGGGGTGCTCATTTTTAAACTCAGAGCACCCGTTTATCCCAAAAACCCACTTTTCCTAAGTTTTAAGTGATAAATTTATCTTAAGTAAAAAATCTCCAAAAGATCAAATTTATTAATTAAAAAATATAAATAAATAATAAATGGAGAAAATCCCCAAATTCCTAAATCAGTGGAATCTTGTTGGATTTGATTGAAATCGGTTTTATCGACTCCCAACACTGAAGGCGAGTTAGATTGAGCCTAAAGACAAGTGTTTCCAGTAAGTGAGGGGGTCAGAGAGCTCATGCAGAGTTAGAGGATGCACCCCTCACTCTAGCTCTCATGTGGGTGATTTGGCACCTACTGAGTGGGTTGGTTGGTTTACTGAGAGAGGTGGCAATCAGGTTTTCAGTTTCACTCATGTTCAAACTCTGTTAAAGCTCAGATCACCTCAGATCATCTCATCTCAACTCAGAATCTCTCTCTCAGTCAGGCATGCGCCCCTCTTGGCTAGTCTGGCTATAAAATAAAGTTGTTTGAGAAAAGCTTGCTATTGTTGTAAAAATGTATTGATCATTCATTGTTGGAATAAAGAGAAGATTTGGAGGCCAAATTGTGGAGTGCTTTCATGTGTGGAGTACCATTATCATGCTGCTTTTGAGGTGAACTGCTATTTTTGTCAATTTTTGTTATCAATTTTGTCTTCTTGAATGATTCTTTGAATCATAGGAATAAATCATTGTAAGTAAGGTTACTTACTTCTATTTTGTTATATATGCTTAAGGAGTTAAGATCTACATGTTAAATAAGATTATTTCGCATGTTATGTTATCTTTTTTGCATATGTATCTTCAGATCTAATGAGTTTGTTTGCAAGATTGGTCTTCTAGCTTTCAGGTTGTCGTGATTGGAAGAGCTGTGGGTCTAGTTTGATTCCACTGAATTTCCAATGAAATTGCGAAGATATTGTCCTTTTGTGCTCCACTAACAAGTTTCCTTGGTAGATCTTTCCAGCAACAAGCACTATTTCTCCTCTTCCTCCAAAATTAAAATTTCTCAATTTGGTTACTGTTTACTATCTTATTGTTTAAATCTATTTTCCAAAGTAAAATCGTTCATAGATTTAATTAATAAGATCTCATTAGCTTAGATCTCAGTTATCGCATGCAAAATTTTCATCTTTTCAGTTAAAGAGATCTAGCTTAGATCACCATTTTGCAAGTATTACAAGGAAAATATTTAGCTTGTTAAAGGTAGTCTTGTTTCAAGTTTTAAAAGAGATAAATTTAGCATCTAAGTGCACATTGTATTGGCTGCCCAAAAGGCAAGCCAAGATCCCAAGGAAAGCTTGTTTTCTTTGGTTCTGTTACTGCATTTTTCAATAGTGTAACTTAGTATTTTTTTTTGGTAATTTTTTTTGGGTTGTTCAAAGACACTTCCAAAGTGTTTTTGGGCACTTTTCACTAACATTTGCTTGCTAGTTTTTAGCAAGTCCATAGAAATGGAGAAAAAAACTCTGCCTAATTTCCGAATTTTGGGCCATCCGGAGCTTCCCAGGGGTTCCCCCTACTTTCTGGTTTCTATTTCTTATTTTTTATAAGCCTTTGGATCCCAGATAACAAGGAACAAAGAGCATTTCTTATAAAATATCTCGAGTAGGCTCTTTAGAGCCCACTCCCCATCCCCCTAAGGGGGATCCACGTCTCGATCTCATTTTTTCTTTTTTTGTTATTTTTCTTGTTTTGCTTTAGTTCAGTTTTTTTACGCAAAATAGTATACTTTGTTAGATGCCGCAAACTTGAATATATCATTCCATATTATATTTATCAAAGAGATGCGTTGTAGATTTAATTAGATAACTTTCTGTCTCTTTATTTCATTTTATTTCACTTTGCATAATAAAATTTACCCCTCCTTGCTTTCCAGATTGAGGTTCACTTCAACTAAAAGAGACTCTTGGAGGTTAATTTTTCCTTTTTAACAAACAAAACAAGTCATAAAATCCTTAAAATTTTACATAGACTTCGTTGTGTATGCTCTGCACTGTTGCAATTTGATCGAACAGTTGGCTACATCAAAAGCAACGTGGGTGACTAGCTTAATTAGTTTTTACATCTCAATTAACTTCCCCAGGAGAAAATCCAATGCCTCGATTTGATCCGTTGCACTGGAAAAATCCACAAAGGAAGCGGAACAAGTGGGTAGTGACCCTCAAGACACTGTTAGGCTACACCCTTGTTGGTGTAGTGTTGAACACGTATCAAAGACTCCAACCATCCTGTTGTCCGCCGATTGCACACCAACAGCAGAAATCTAATGAAAGCTATCTCCTCACTTGAGAAAGTGGGAGAGGTGTGGCCTGGGGGGCAAGCACAGAGCCAGGTACTGTCACCTACTCCTAGCTCCTCCGTTTAGGCTAACTCCTAACGAAGCCAAGGGGGGTCGTCCCTAACAAAGAGTTTTCTATGGCTCAATGTGTTTAACTGTTTTTGATGTTATGATGCGGATGGGTGTTTTTTAGGAGTTTTTGAATGATTACAACTTTATAATAAAATGAGCAATCCACGTTGCAATTACAAAACACAAGATTTGAGACGAACAATACAAAGATGACTTGGAAATTAAAGGCATCCACAGATAGATTATGATTTAAGAAAACATTAGGGACAAATGGTCCAGATCAAGGCGATGCATGGAAGTTTAAGACCAGTGCCAATATGGAGTCAAAACGAGATTGTGAATGCTGGAATACAAGTCTCAATAGTAGTGTTTGTGAGATCGTTTTGCAATTGTTCTTGGTTTATTTTATTGTAAATTTTAAAGATGATCTTGCTTAAGGTGTCTAGGAAACCTGACTGGAAATAATTTCGGTGGCTCCGTTCGAAGACATGACAAACCTGTCTGGAATCACAAGCTAAGTGTTCAGAGAATTTAACCAGCGAGTGTCCAAATTGGGTTGCCCGACGCCCACACTTGGAATTTGCCCACTACCTGAGTATTTATCGAGATAACGCCGGTGCATTGGTTATGGGGTGAAAGTTTTATTATGTTATCACTTGCAAGATTAACAAATCCGATCACCGTTCTGAGTACGAGTCCAACTTTTCAGGGTCGACAGAGCATACTAGGTGAGGGATAGCAACGAGGTAAATTTTAAGTGGGGAAATGTGAGTTGGAAAGATTTTATTATTATGAGCACACAGTTCAACTTTTCGACAGAGAATGCTCTTGACTTTGTCTTATGACAGAAGGTCAAGAGACTTTAATTAATCTATATGCTTGATGCAAGGATAATGCAGTGGGAATGCTCTCCGACAGAGAGTGCTCTTGACTTGGGTTATTGCAAGTTCAAGAGACTTTGGTTTTTTTTTAAAAGACAAGCAGATTGTACATGTGGCAACCAAATGATAGCTCAATAAGATTAATAACAATGACTTGAAAGAAACTAAGTTAGCAAAAATAAGCTAAACTAGCAACTAGTGTTCTAAGCATGAAATGAAACTACTCTAAGCATGGTAATAACCAAACAAAAGGACAACACAAGGCTTTTCCCCAAATGGGGGAAGGAAAACAAAAAGTGTGGGAGGCCTTATCCCACTTAGCATTTTTATTAATCAAGTACAATACTGAGGATTTTCAACCTTTTGGGAACTCAGTAAGCAAAAACTTGGAACAAGAAGTCTTATGACTTCTTTTACAATAAGGAGAGCGAGAAGCTTTAGATCTTCTTGTTTAACACCATCTTCATTGGGTTTTAGATCTTCCTTATGGTTTCTCTTCTTCTTTGGGTAATCTCCAAGTGTTTTAAGTTCCAGTCTCTCTTTGCTTCACTTTTGCACTTTATTTTCCTCTCAATACCTACAATAAACAAAAATCCAAAGTTCCAAACAACTCATGTAGCCATTAGTCATTAGCAAAATAAATCAAACTTGAAACTAATCTAAGAATAAGATCTACAAACTTAAATCTAAAAATGCAAAAAATAATCTAGATGCAAGCTAGGAAATGAAACTAGAATGAAATCTAACATTGCACAAACTTTATATAAAAAACCCTAAGATAAAGAAGGACGAAAAAGGCAGCGAACAACAGTATAATTGGCTGCAAAAAGTGAGAAATGGGGCAGCGAACAGCAGTAAAGAGGGCAGTGAAAGAGGGCTGCTAAAAAGACAAAAAAAAAAGACAGCAAAAGAGGGTTGAGAGGGCAGCGAAGGAGGGATGAGAGGGTGGCAAAGGAGGGCTGCAAAAAGGATGAAAAGAGGACAAAAGGGGGCAGCGAAAGAGAGGAACGAATGCAAGGGACCAAGACAAGCCAGAAAAGCAAGATGGAAAGCTCGGTGGGAGATTCTAGGCTTGGAGAAAGGTATGACTTGGATCTTCCACAACTTAGAAACAGGCAGGACTAGTAACCAATAACAGAAAAGAATTTTTAGGAGCTTGTTCGAGAAGGCAAGAAAGATTTGGAACCGCTTGCAACCCTGCAAACAAAATATATTAATAATGGAACACTTGTATGGTGAAGGTATTAGATGCCGAGAGCTCCTACTAGATGCAATGCCTGACGACACAAACACTCAATTGAAATTTGATTAGAAGCCTAAGTATTAGATTGTTAGTCTTCAATAAACATAATAATCTAATTGCAATACAAGGGTAGGGTGAAAGAGATATTACTCCACATAGGACGAAGACACAATGCCAAAAGCCCATCAAATGACCTCCAAAGTGTCAAATATTTTATTAATAAAAGAAGCTTACAAATTCCAACAAAGTTTCTATGCCAAACTCTCCATCTTGAAGAGAGTGCCAAGCCCCTCTATTTATACAAACTACTAAACCCCAGGGGCTTTTAATGAACCAGCTCTCAAGCTTAGTTAAGTGAGCTTGAACTGAGCTGAAGTGAATGTTGAACCGGGATGAACAAGAGCTGAAGCTGCCAACACACCCAATCAATTCGACATCAAATCTAAAACGGCTTCCTTCACCGAATATGGAGTGGCCAAGTGTATACATGATTCACCAAGAAGAGGTCTGCATGAGCCTTGAAGAAGTTAAAGATTTGAGTTATAATGAAAGCAGCCTATGTGTATTGGGAGCCAAGCCCATGAGCTAGCCACGAAACAAGGGAAGAGCCCACCAAACAGCGCGAGCTCCAATCTTTGCTTGACGTCATACTCCTCATGTCACATCCCCGGTTTTGACCCCGTTTGCATGATGTATATAATGTAATTAATCAAGGTGAGGAGCTCAAGGCAAAAGCCCCACCATCGATTTGGTCGTGTATGTTTCGGCAATAGGGGTAGTTGCCGATGGTATGTCGTGCTATCCGGCACATTATAATTCGGCATCATGTAAATACGTACATCAAATAAAAATAAAACCACAACCAGCTACGGCAGTGCAACGTTGAATGAAAAGGGCATGGTTCCAAAGGATAAGGGGTGGGGGATGTCAAACCTTAGTTATGGGGGAAAAAAAACCCATGTTTTATCACCTTTGTTTGTTTGCCACCTTTTTGTCTCATTCCAACCTCTTCAACCTCTTTAATGCCTTGGTTTTGTTGTTGGGGGCAGTTATGGCTGAGTTGTTGAGGGCAGTTATTGCTGGAGGAAACGTGGGTAAGGAGGCAAGCAACTCCATTCTTTCCCATTCCTCCATCTTCTCCATGACGCCATTCTTCCCTGGGGGGGGGGGGTTCATTCTCACGCGGAGGTCGGTTCACCTTCTCACGCGCCTGGTCTTCTCCTCCACCGCCATTCTCTCCATGGGAGGTTCGTTCCTCACGTGGGCCGGTTGATCCGCGCGCTTAGGCCATTGTTCTGCTCGCCTCGCGCAGAGACCAGCGAGTTGTTCTCTCGCGGCCTTACCTTCTCACGCAGCGAGGAAGGAGCTGCGAATCGGTGGCCATTTATGTTTTCCCACAAAGTGGAATTGGGTATGTTTTTTTTCCCTGTGCTTTGTGCCCCCTGATTATGTTTTGGGGCTGTTGTCTTCCCCGCGAGTTTTGTTGGCTGTGGTGTCCAAATTCGTTTTGGGCCACTGAGGATTGCTAATTCGTTGGTTGAATCTTCTCTTGTCTGTCCACGCTGGGAGTTGGCCCCTCCTCATTTTTTGTGAGCTGTGTGATGTTTCCCAGTCGTTCCATTGGGGAAATCGTGTGTGTTGTTGGCTGAAATTCCCTGTTTTGGGGCTGTGAATTGCTGCTATCATCCACTGTATGTTTGTGGCTGTTGATATACCTTGGATTGGGCGTTGTGTTGAGTTGTTTTGGCCACGCTAGGGCCAAGAACAACTCTGTGTTGTCCGGTGTACCTGAGCTGTGCTCATCTTTTGTTTGGGATTATCCCTGGTTGTCCTTGCCCTTCTTCACAGGGCTGTGAAGGGATTGTTTGTCTGCAGTGTGCAGTGGTTGGTCTTCGGACTGTGCTGGCTTGGCCGGTTGTTGATGGCCTGATAAACCCAGCGGTGTTGGTTTGGCTGTTTGGTGTCCCCTTGGCTATGTGTAAGCCTGCAATTGACCCTTAGTCCTTGAGGAATCATGCCCAGCCCGGGGGTGGCAGCGTTGCTGAGAGATTGATGAGCTCGCTGGCCTATGGTTGGGTGGAACGTTGCAGCGACGTAGCTGGTTGCGGACGAGTTCTTCACCAAAAGATAAGTCTGTTGTCTATATTTCATCTCTGTAATTATATATTTGATGTCAATTAAATAATCATGATGAACAGGTGAATGCTGTAAACGTATGTGTGTGTTGCTTCTGCTGATTATTGAGTAACTGTGTATGTTGATGAATTATGCATCCTTGTATGCATTAGGATAAGCTTTTAATTTCAACATTGTTTTTCCTGTTTATGTTCATGGGGCTGTTTGCCCGGCTGTGCTTGGTGTTCGTCGTGTCCTCTTCGCCGGTTAAGGGATGGGGACGTGACAGTATGGTATCAAAGCTCAAGGTTGCAACAGTGGGCCTCTATGGGCCAAGAAGATGCAGTGACAGAAGCAGTGTTTCTTCTACCCAGCAGAAAGCTGTGGAAGACTGTAAAAATTTTAAATTTTGCTTAAGTATTGACAGTTGGGTCATCGGAGGGTTTTGTGGTTCCGACTCCCGATGTGGCGGAAGGTTTAGCGGTTTCCCATCCGCCGTTGCGGAAGACCAAACCGCCAAGTCTTCCGACGGGGAAAGACTTCCGCCATTGCGGAAGAGTGGGTGAAGTTGACTTCCGACGTAGTGGAAGAGTTAGAGGATGGACGTCCGCCGTTGCGGATGGAGAAACGATTCAACGCCCGACGGGAAAGTCAGCCGATTGCCGGCAGTGCAGAAGAAAATCGCAGAAATTTTCTAAGTGTCCGCGGTTGATCGGAGGAAGTTTGTCTTTGGTGAGCCACTATTGCGGAAGCCAAAGTCATTTGGCTTGCGATGTGGAAGAACTGCCGACGCCGCAAGTTGAAAATTTTGCTAAGTAAACAGCTGCCAATAGGAAGAGAAAGTGGTTGTGCGCCGCCGTTGCGGAAGCGAAAGCACTAAGGCTTTCAATTAGAAAGGTTGCCGATGCCGATCAGTTTGGGCTGCCGATCGGAAGCGAAAGTGGTTTGTCAGCCGTCGTTGCGGAAGCAAAAGCGTTACGGCTTCCGACTTGAAAGACCGCCGACAGCCGACGCGGTAAAAGAAAGTTCGAAATTTTTCTAAATAACAAAAATATTAGCCACCGGAAGAAGAAAGTGATTGAGCGTCCACCGTTGCGGAAGCCAAAGCCATTTGGCTTCCGATGTGAAAAGTCTTCCGATGCCGATTAGGTTGTGCCGTCGATCGGAAGGAGTTTGTCTTTGGTGAGCCGTCGTTGCGGAAGCCAAAGCCATTTGGCTTCCGATGTGAAAAGTCTTTCGATAGCCGATGAGCTATAATCCGCGGAACAATTAAAGCTTCCGGGAGCCGACTCTGCAGCTGCGAAATTGGTTTGGGAGTCGATTCTGCGGCTGCGAAAGGAATTCGACCGCCGATTCTGTGGATGAAGTTGTTTCGCCGACGAAAGGAATAAGCGGCGGAAAGAGTAGTGGTTTCAACCACCGATATAGCGAAAGGAGTAACTGTTTTTACAGCCGATACGCTGGAAGATTGGATAAAAGGAGATCCGATTTTGCACAAAGACATTTCGGGATTTTTCAGTGGGATTTCCAGCCGATTTCAACTGCCTTCCAGCAGGGTTTTCAGGCAGTTTTTAATGAATTTTCATGGGCTGGAAAATGAGAAAGTGGCAGCGATTTTATGCGCCGGATTGCGCGAAAATTAATGTTTTACAAAAAAAAAAAAAACGAGGGCGCTGCCCTCGACCCTGCAAGGGGGCAAGCCCCCTTGACCCCCTTCGTCCCCAGAGATAGTTGTTCTTGTGAAAAGAAAATCCTATGTTTTGGGCAAATTAGTAAAACCCAAAATTCATAAAAGATGAATGGTGCAACGGAAGTAAGGTGGCTGAAGTTGGCAACCAAAATGCAGTTGTATGTAAAGTGCAAAGATTTGGTGAAAAGTCTTCATTTTTAGAAGTAGTGTGGTTTTCACACCCGGGGTCAGAATGGAGCATGTGGATAGGCGTTGGAAAGCTTATCCAACAGGGAACAAGGGTAAGTCACCAGAATCTGAGCATGAAGTAGCGAAAATCTAATGATGGCCGCTGTTATCAAATGGACAAATCTGGACATTTGCATGCCAGAAGTAGCGAGGACTACGAAGTCAACCAGCTGCTGGGTGGACAAGGAGTTCCATGCTAGGATGAAGGACTTGAAAAGGGAAGTTTTCCTTAAACCCTTGTCTTGTTAAATGTGTTGCATTTCCTAATTTTTATGCATAAAACGCATGAGGATATGTATTGCATGCATAGGATATTGCATGTTAGTAAAAATATTGGGGATTATATATTTATAATGAACCACTAATTATAATCATTGCTTTGATGTTGGCATTAGTGGCAAAACCAACGATGACATGGACCCGGATGAATATGTTGTTGATGCTGATGAATGAGAACAGTAACCCTGTGGAGAAAGGGATAAGGCAACAAGTCCATAACAAAAGTTGGTGAGCAAATTCTGCAATCTCCTGCAAAGGACCAACCAAATTTGTCATGTCAAGGGTGTAAGTACGACCCATGCAGGTAAGAGTTGTTTATGACAAATTCCATGGAATGGTAAAGGTAATAGACCTCCTACCATGTGGAAATTTGAATATGGACTCGGTGTCATGCTTATATATGTTGATGATATTGATTATAGTAATGCATCCTATATGAGGTAGTCATGGTTAGCCCATGGTATCTTGGAATGCAGTGAGATGAATGCATGTGATCTTGTGAATAACTAACAGCTGAAATGATGAATTAATGATAATTCTGGAACTGTTTCAGAGGTTGTTATGAATGCAGGATAGTCATGATCAATTGGCTGCCAGAAATGCTCTATGGAAGAGCAAGGTGGTATAAATGATACGCCTGTGAAGTAAGGAGTATCTAAACATTTCATTTAATTGCATGAATGATATGACTACACCTTGCAATGTTAATATGATAATGATTGCATAAAGTAAATGAGCTTGAGAATATTGATGTGACTAACAGCTAGAAGTATTTGAATTTTATAAATTCTGAAAATGCTTCAGTGATGGTTGTAGCAATGAAAAGGTTATATGCATCCAAACTTACCAAGTGTTTGGTTGATTGAAGCTTATGTTTCAGGTAGATTATTTGAGCATGGCATTGAGAGCTTATGTTTCAGGTAGATTATTCGAGCATGGCATTGAGAGGTAGATTAATCCGAGCATGGCAATGACAGGAGAGACGCACGGGGTACACACTGCAGGAAGATCATGTGTGATGACCTGCAAGAGCCAAACGTCATGGAAAGGTTTTCCCTTGGAAATGGGTTTCGGGGGGGAAACGCCATTGGACATTTTGGAAATGTCTCATCTGCACTGCATGTTCGGTAGTAACATGAGTGAGATGGTATAAAGTATGTCGGTAAGACATGTGTGAATATAAAATGTAAAAAGGAGTTGGGATGGCAAACTGAGGGACTTTTAACTCAGGAAAGGAGCCTCCATTCCTCCTTAACAAAGGCATACTGCGATGGCAAATGGATAAGTGTTCTGTGACCCTTGCTAAGAATATGCATGTTTAATTATTAAATTCCATATGCAGAATATGTTTTGATTTAATATCCATTACGACCGATTGCTTGAGTATGAATAGGGCCTACATGGCACACACCGGAGAAGAGTGCACACTTTTCCAATGTTGAGTCATGAAAGGGTTGTCGATATTGATTACACTCTAAGGAGTGGACGCACTCCTGGTGTCTCAATACTTGATAGTGAAGGATGAGAAATATGATTACGATTTTTAAAGCAATAACGCTAATGAGTTTGCTTGTATTGCTTGTGTTGCTTGTGTGGACAGGCTAAAGGTAAAGGTAAATGGTAAATGGTTGTTGTGAGGGGTTGTGGGGTAAGGGTTATTGTTGATATAAGTGTATGCTGGTATAAGTGTGTTGATATAAGTGTATGATGGGCTGTGATATGCCTGAGGATCCATAGTAGATCCTAGACCTGGAAATGGTCATCATAAAAGTTCCAAGCCCAGTTGACATGAGGATGTATTGGCTGGACATTAATTATTTGATGTTGAGGAGAAACAAGTGTGCTGACCTAACATCTAAGTCCATAGGCGATCCCAAGGCTTGCAAGGCGAAGCAGGATCCTGTGGACGAACGAAGAAATGCACAATACAGATAAGTATTGGATTATTTTGCTTATGACTAAACATGTGTATATGATTTGGTTATGATGTTTTAAGCTCTTATTCTAGAGATAAAACTGATGAGAATAAACTAAACATGTGAATCTATTCAATGTTTGGATATAGGTATCGCTGGAAGTGAGGACTATGAGAGCATCCTAGGGGTGCATGTGGACATGAGACTGTCCTGGAAAGCTCGGGTTGAGCGGTAATGAAAAAGGTGCTAGTAAGACGGGGGAGTCCTAGCAGCCGAGACAAACCATGTGGAGAGACGCCATGGTTTAGAAGTCTGGAATAGACCAAAGACACTAAGTGTCATGACCAAGAAGGATTGGTCCAGCATTCACGGCGAAGTGAAAGAGGCTGAGAGCTAAAAAGCCACGGCAGTGGTGTGGGTTCCAGGATGGAACAAAACAAAGAGGGTAAAAACTCTTACTGCTCTCTCTTGCCTTTTGATTACATATATATATATATGTGTGTGTGTGTATGCATTGTGAAAACAAAGGATTGTTGAATGCATGTATGATTGAGAATGAAATGTGTGTATTTGCTTAAGTAAATTTGTGAATGTTGGAATGTTTAATTCCCTGCCCAAGAATGGACATGAATGAGCTCATGTGCCTGTTGGGGAAGGCATGAAAGATATGAAAGCCTCATTGATGAGACTTGGACTGTCATGCCAAATGGGGGAAATTAATTGACTGATTTTAATGTCTATATTATGCTTGGTCTGATAAAACTTCAATGGGGCCTTTCACAGGTGAGAAAAGTGAGACCTGGTGGTGCACA
Source organism: Pseudotsuga menziesii (assembly GCA_001517045.1). Taxonomy (NCBI): domain Eukaryota; kingdom Viridiplantae; phylum Streptophyta; class Pinopsida; order Pinales; family Pinaceae; genus Pseudotsuga; species Pseudotsuga menziesii. The sequence goes on along the minus strand of LPNX011189016.1, from coordinate 632 downwards.
TTGAATATGGCAACAGATCAAAAGTTGTTGGACTTAGCTAGAAGTCTCCTTCAAGTGATTGCCAAGACGCAAGAAAATCTTGGGGAGATGCTCAAGTTACAGAAAAGGCAGAGTGAAATGAACCACCAGATTTTGCAACACTCTATTGGTTTGCGAAGGGAGGTGAAAAGCCTTCCGGGAGCAATCGGCAAAGGAAAGGAAGGTGGATCAGCAACGGGACAATTGTCCAAGCGACCCGATAAGAAACGGTCCAGGCATGAAGACTCAAGGGAAATTGAGCAGGTAAAGATGACGCAGCCAGTAAGATGCTGGAGATGCGGAGGACATCATTTACGCTGGGACTGCCCAATGAGGGAACATGATGAAGGCAATAGCCGCAAAGTTCCTAGACTTCGGGATCAGCTGGAAGCTGAGAACCAGCGGGAGAAGTCCATGGAAGCCGAGGAGCTTGGTCGTGAACGTTCAAAGTAGATGATTGAACGTGGGACAGATCTGCAATTTTGAAATTTTGATGTGCAATGGTATATGTATTGTATATATGTAATGGAACACCGAGGACGGTGTTATTCTAAGGGGGAGGGGAATGTCACATCCCCGGTTTTGACCCCGTTTGCATGATGTATATAATGTAA
>LPNX011189010.1:18952-56875 GCA_001517045.1 Pseudotsuga menziesii | reverse complement strand
GGCGATTTTACTTCCTGTACATGTTCATGAGGCTGTTAGTCTGCATGGTTAATCGCATGGATCGCGTCCTCTTTGCCGGTCGGAGGCATGGGGACGTGACAAAATCTTTATGTGATGTTTCCAAATCAATGGCTTGGATGGAAAACCAAAACCATTATATGTCAATTTGGAACACTATGTGCATGCTATGAAAGGAATTGAATTGTGGTGTTTCCATAAAATAATTTTGATAAGATTTAAAATACAAAACAATCTAGGCCCAAACCTCTTACTATTGTATGATTGAGAGAGATTGAGATTGACTAAACTCAATTCAACATCATGGTAAATAAATGTTTGAGAACAAAATAGAATTAGGAACCAACGTTCATAAAATGTATGGTATTATTAAGTCTTTTTTAAACATTTAAGTTAAGTGAAAAATATTAAAAAATAATAATAAAATCAGTTTATCAAAACATTTAAATTAAATAAAAAATATAATAAAAACAGTTTATCATGTATGATATTATTAAGTTCATTTTTTTTAAATTAAGTGAAAAATATAATAAAAATAGTTTATCATACAGAATGTAGTATTTAGCATTTTAATAAATACGTAATTAAATGAGAATTAATAATTTAAATTAAATAAAAATGAAAAAAATATAATCAGAACAGTTTATCATGCAAAACGTAGCATTTAGCATTTTAAGAGGCACACCATTCAATGGGAATTAAACATGTAATGTTGATTGAATGATGCTCAAATCAAGACTCGTGTTTAATTCGACAATCATCAGTGGGAAAGGATAATAGCATACATGCTAAAAACAAATCCTTGTAATCAATGATTATATAATGATGTGAGCGAATGAGGAAATCTAAATCATTATAAGATGAATACAATGGAAGTGGTAAAAGTGTAAGGTATTACCAACAAAATCATTCGACGGAAATCCATATTACTTGCTACCTTGATATTAATAAATTCAATAATTTTTGTATCACAAAAATAACAAACATGTTTGACTAATGTTCTATTAAAAAGCTTTATCGAATTGAGAGAAACTCTAGACAAACGAACCTGATTTTAGATATCACATGACACTACTAGTTGTTTTTATTGAGGAATGAGGCACCACCATTGACTGCCAAGCAAGAAGCAATAAATACAAAGTTAAATTACTTTGACTTTCAAGCGAGAAGAGATATTAAGAAGTTAAAGTACCTTTACTAATTAAGAGAATGGTCACCTCCACATATAAGGCATGAAAATTTTACATTTCCCGTATTTCTAGATTCGAGATTGGTAGTTTGTGTTTTATTATCTTCTTGTTGATTCATAGACTTCGTGGATCTGTTTCTTCCTTTTTTTCTTTGTTTTCGAAGATTCTAAGGATTGAATCACATTTACTTTGGTAGAAACAACAGGAGCGAAAGCAGTCTTGGTATTGGTAACAATATGGCTAGCAGGTGAAGCAAGTTGGTTTTGTTTTTTCGAAGATTTATCCGCCGACTATGTTTGGAAATAACCAAGTATTCCATCGGCAAGTGGTTTTGTCGAAGGTCTTGAAGGGTCTGAAGTAGGACAAGGAGCGTTCAAGATCAAATCATACAAAGTTCCTGACTGGGAATAAACCAAATCTAGGTACTTAGCACAGTTGATGGCTTGCTCTTTGGTAACACCACCTCCCATGGCAACATCCCTAGAAATGGGTGTATAGTAATGACTTCTTAAACCAATCAACAAGTAGTTGATCGGGAATAAGAGCCATAATCAACCTACATCGTCATCTCCACTCATGTATATGATTGGATATATGGGTGGAAGTTATTTGATGAAGTGAGGTTAAAATCTCTATACCCATTTCATATCTAATCGGTAACTGAAAATGCATAAATGACATTGCTAGAGTGTTTAAATCCCAAAAGTAATGATGAGGCAACTCTATATACCATTTAGCGGTAGTTTCAGTGAGAGTTATTTGAAATAGTCTCAAACGGATAGAACCATCCATTAGGGAATTTGACAAACACCACAAATGATAAGTCATTACATGGTTTTGGGGGTATTCACCAAGTTTGTCATTGATTTTTGGTATATATGAAGGTAACTTTATAGGAATAGCTGGTCATGAAGGATCATGGTGAATAGGATTGTTAATCGATCAAGAAAAAATTTCCAACTTGGGTGTAGCCAAAAATGGTAATTGTTGATTCAATTATGGATACTGGTAATATTGATAAGGCATCTATGGACCAGCATGACCATAAGTTGATTGATAAATGGGTGATGATGATCCTCTTATAACGAGATGGTTTGGTGGTGGTTGGTTTCCAAATGATCCTCTCGATGGCCCTCTAGGTGGGGGACCTATAGGGGGTGGTCCTCTAGATAGTGGACCTTCGGGTGGTGGACCTTTAGATGGTGGACCTCGGAAAGGTGGACCTCCAAGTGGTGGACTGTTAGAAAAACTTGATCGCAGAGCAATAACAATTATATAGTTAAATTATTAAACAAGATGCAAACACATTAAACACATTACAAGAGAGACATAGATATAACGTGGTTCACCCAAGATGGGATACATCCACACATAAATTTCCAGACCTTTTATTATATCGTCTAGCAAACTGAAGGGTTGCAACCTACAACAAACCCCACTGCACTTCCTCTTCACACTCTTACAGTATCTCTCACACAATCACATAGATTATTTATAATGCTACAGTACAATACACAACCATATTACAATGCTTTCCTTTTATAGGGAAAATACCATGGGAAAATACTACGGGTAACCTAATAACATGGGTCCACAAACTGTTGGCCAACAAACATCCCAAAAAGTTTCCTTTGGGGGTGAATCCCCCTAACCCCCTTTGTTGAGGGCGCTTCCTATGAACCCCTGCTGGTGGCCCACTAGCCCGCGGACCCCCGTAGGGGGATGATGTCCCCCGCACCCCCCAACTGGGATGAGTGTACAGTAAAGCTAGCCTACAAACACAACTAAACAATACCATCTCTAAATCTGGAAGATCAGGCTCCACAAACCAACAATATCCCACTTGGAGATTGATCACGACAACTCCACTATTGTTGTACTTGCTGGAATATGCTCTGAACCTTGGGCTTGGAAAATTTCTCATTTTCACCTTCATGCCACCCACAGTAAAGACATACCCTGTGGTTCTCCTCATGTTGTCTTTATCTGCATCAACATATCCATGTAGAACAATGTATGAACCTCCAAAACATAATGGATGAGAAGTGGTACCTCTCAAATACGTGAGAATCCATTGTACTGCTTTCCAATTCTCTTTACCTGGATTATTCATATACCTGCTCACAACTCCCACTGTGGGTGCAATATATGGTCTTGTGCACACCATGATATACATCAAGCTTCCAACCACTGATGAATAGGGAACCTTGGACATGTATTCTATCTCTTCATGTGTCTTTGGACACATCTCATTACTTAGTTTGAAATGGATAGCCAAAGGTGTACTAACTAGTTTGGAATTCTGCATTCTAAACCTTTATAACACCTTTTCTATGTACTCACCTTGAGACAATGTCCATTTGCGATTTTTCCCATCTCTTGTTATTCTCAGACCAAGGATTTGCTTTGCAGCACCCAAATCCTTCATCGCAAATGATTTAGCTAGTTTTATTTTAAGCAAATTTATATCATGCATGTTAGACCCTACAATAAGCATGCCATCCACATACAATAACAAGATAATCTATCTTCCATTATCTAGCCTATTGAAATAAACTTAGTGGTCAAAATGACATCTACTATAATGTTGTTCTTTCATAAACTTATCAAATTTTAAATACCACTTCCTTAGAGCTTGCTTTAGCCCGTACAAGCTCTTCTTCAACCTACAAACCAAATTATCCTTCCTTTTGACCTCATACCCCTGTGGCTGCTGCATATAAATCTCTTCCTCCAAATCCCCATGGAGAAAGGTCGTTTTTACATCTAACTTTTCAAGAGCCAAATCTTATACCACTACTAGACTCAAAATAATTCCAATTGAAGTCATTATAACAACAAGAGAAAATATTTGATCAAAGTATATACCTTTCTTTTGTGCAAATCCCTTTACAACAAGTATAGCCTTGTACCACTTCTTGCCTCCATCTTCTTCCTTCAACTTGTAAACCCATTTATTCTGCAATGCTCTTTTTCCTGTAGGAAACTCAACCAAAACCCAAGTTTGATTTCTTACCAATGAGTCCATCTCCTCATTCATGCCTTTCTCCCACTTCTTTGTAGTTTCTACCCGCATTGCCTCTTCATAACATTCTAGTTCACTGGAATCCGTCATCAACAAATAATACAGTGAAGGAGAGAATCGTTCAGGGGGTCTACTTAACCTGGTAGATTTTCTTACATTTGCAGTAGTTTGAGGTGCCTGCTACTGCTCTTGAATTTTTGGTGCCTTTGGAACTTCATTTTCTTTGATTTCATCAAGCACGGTGTACTCTATGTTTTTATTTTCTTCTTTATTTCCATGTAACTGATATGTATACAAAACCTTTTCATTGAATACTACATCTCTACTCCTAATGATTTTGTGACTTTTCATAATCCCATAAGCAATAACCAAAATCATCAACTCCGTATCGAATAAAGGTACATTTCTTGGATTTAGCCTCAAGCTTTGTTATATTTTCTTTATCAATATGGACAAATGCTTCACAACTAAAAGTTCTAAAAAATGAGTAGTTTACCTTTTTACCTGTCCATGCCTCCTCTAGAATTCCACCATCCAAAGTGCTTGAAGGCCCTCTGTTTATTAAATAAACAACAGTATCTACAACATCAACCTAAAACTGTAAAGGAAACCCTGCATGCAATCACATACACCTTGCACGCTCCATGATCGTTCTGTTCATCCTTTCTGACACACCATTTTCTTGTGGTGTTCCAGGGACTATATTCTCTCTACAAATCCCATTGTATGAACAATAACTATTAAACTCCTTGCTACAGTATTCACCTCCATTATCAGATCTGAGACATTTCAACTTTTTTCCCATCTCATTTTCATCCAAAGCTTTCCACTTCTTAAAAGTAACAAACACATCATATTTCTGTCTAATGCGATAAACCCAAGTTTTTCTAGTTGCATCATTAATAAAAGTAACTTAATAATGAGAGCCACTAAGAGATTGTACCTAAGATGGGCCCCATACATTTGTATGCACAAGCTCTAACTTTCACTCTTTTTCCGTTTCCCAACCCTGAGAAATCTAACTCTCTTTTGTTTTCCATAAACACAGTTCTCACATAATTCCAAACATACCTGCTTCATATTTGGAAGCAATTTCCTTGAGTGGAGAATCTGCATCCCCTTCTCACTCATGTGTCCAATCCTATGATGCCACAATGTTGCACCTGTTTCTGTTGAATCTACATAGATAGAATAATCAGTATTATGAGGACATAAATATAACGTACTTACACTATCTCCTTTTTCTATTACCAGTGCTCTTTTAGTGATATTCCACCACGTTTTTCCAAACGTAGACAAACAACCTCTATCTCCCAACTGCCCTATTGAGATCAAATTTATTTTTAAAGAAGGAATGTGCCTCACATCTTTTAGTAGCCATTCATTTCCATTATTTAACTTAATCCATACCTTACCCATTCTAACAATTTTACAATATTCATCATCCCCCAATAAAACATGACCAAAATCACCTTGAACATAATCATGAAAGAATTTTCTATGGGGTGTAGAATAACATGAATCCCTTGAATCTACTACCCAGTAATCACTAGTATTATCTAATACAAGAATCAGAGCATCTTCTAACACATCACCTGCTAAGTTTTCTTCCTGAGGAGTCTCTTGCTGCCCATCTCCTTTCTTCTCTCGAGCTCTGTAGTCTTTATTCAGATGTCCTCTCTTACCATAGTTCAACACTCTATTTTTCCAAATATGGACTTGGTCCTGCCCTTTCTAGACTTGTTGTGATTACATGGGCTCCTTCCTCTCTCCTTTTGTCTCCCTCTTCTCTCCATGGTCAACACATTACCTAATGTCTCACCTGTTCTTTTTCTTCACATTTCCTCGCTAAGATTAACACCAACAACATCATCAAATTTAAGAGTGTTTGAACTAGGGACAAAGTTACTTACATCCATGACCAACCTATTCCAACTTTATGAAAATCAGCACACGATTAGAAGAGCCCTAACCTCATCATCAAAGTTCACTTTTACAGAACTTAACTGACTAGTAAGTGTATTAAACTCATTTACATGGTCAGCAACAGATCCACCTTCTGACATCTTCATATTAAATAAACGCTTCATTCAAAATACCTTGTTGGAAGCCGAGGTTTATTCATAGAGCTTAACCAATGCGCTCATCACACCCTCTATTATCTTTTCTTTCGAAATATTGAAATCCACCGACGAATCCAGGCACAACCGTATTGTTCCCAGTGCCTTTCTGTCAAGAACCTCCCATTCTTCATCCTTCATAGTCACCAGTTGTTTTGTTTCTTCACCCAACGGTAGGTTTAGATCCTTCTGGCACATAGAGTCCTCCATTTTCATCTTCCATAACTGGTAGGTTTGTCTATTTAAATTATTGATCCTAAACTTTCCTTATTCTGCCATTGCTCCCACTCGAACTAGGAACCCTTCTTTCTTGCGATTTTCCAACCAAATAGACCCTTTGGATATGATACTAATTGTTAGAAAAACAGGATCACAGAGAAATAAAAATTATTTCCAAACACATTAAACACATTACAAGAGAGACACATATATAATGTGGTTCACCCAAGATGGGCTACGTCTACACATAAATTGATAGTCCTTTTATTATACCATCCAACAAATTGAAGGGATACAACCTGCAACAAACCCCGCTGCACTTCCTCTTCACACTCTCACAATATGTCTCACACAATCACGGAGATTGTTTACAATGCTACAATACAATACAAAAATGTATTACAATGCTTTATTTTTATAGGGGAAATACCATGGGAAAATACTACGGGTCACCCAATACCATGGGTCTGCAAACTATTTGCAAAAAAAAAATCCTAAAAAAATTCCTTTGGGGGCTTCGAGCCTCGCACCCCCCAGCTAGGATGAGTGTACAATAAACCTGGGGTAGAAACAAAACTAAACAATAACATCTCTGAATCTAGAAGATTAGGATCCATAACGAACAATGGACTTCCAAAAGGTGGACCTCTGGATGATCCACTAGGTGGTCCAGCAGGGGGTTCCCATGGTGTAGAGACATTCATCCAATTTGGTTTCCCCCATGGGGTATTCATGTTTTTGGGATAATGTATCTTAGGATAAACACTTTCCATGGAAATGAATTGATAATTTTTATTTACCATTCCTGGGTAAGTATAACCCCGTGAAGGTTGACTAGACATGGGTTGTACCCATGATGGTTGTCCCGTCACTGCAGAAGGGATAACCACATTAATAGGTGTGGAATTTCCACTAACTACAGGATTCCCTAAAGTAATATTCTGCCCAATATTTGAAGCAGCTCTCCCTGTTTTCGAAACCACTTGGGATGGGGATTCCCCCCCAACGGTAGAGTTTGTGGGAGAACTAGAAATAGGTGGGCGACTTTGTATTAATAGGGAAGGGATAGAAACTTGACCTAGAACATAAGAAACCACACTTTGAATCAGTATTCCTAAAGCAGTAACAACATTAGGTCTAACATGAGCATGGTATTCAAGACTTTCTATTTTTGAAAAAGGGGGGTAAAGAAGAGAAACCATGTCTTCTTAAGTCCCCCCTCATTATACGCAGACGAGACACAGTGTCAAGTAGTGGTCTAAAAGGTTCTTCATTTGGAATAATTTGGTACTGCATGGAGGTGTGACATAAGACAGACATGTGGTACCATATTAGGAAATGGTTTGTCCTAAGGAAGTCTCCCAAAATGGAGTATTTGGACAAAATTCGGATGCTACAGGGTCATCTGAAGGCTGGGAAAAAAACCAATCTTGTGAACCAAAATATAATTCCACGGGAAAGTGAAAAGACGAATCACACAAAGAAGTTAGTTGAACTAATATCAAAGTATGGTTAGATGGATTTTCAAAGGAAGAATATTCTTCCCCGAATTCAGTAATTGGAATACCCTCTACATGTGGATCAACTGTAATAGGTTGGTCCATGGTTTCCCCTTCTCTTTCTTCCAGGGTAGGAGGAAATTCATGTGGTAAGACATGTATCCTGTGAGATCTCCTCATAGGTAGCTCAACCAAAACTTAGGCTAAACACTTTAACCTAAGAGTCTTCTAATCGAAAATATCACACACAAAAATTCCTACACAACCTAAGGTCACAAGAAAACTTAAGTGACAAGGGAGGTTAAAAATTTGGATCTTCACCAAGAGTGTCAAGTTGTCACAACTTGCGATATACTGTAAGGTCCAACAATAAAACATGAAAAGGAGGATTGGGACCGTACCCTTTCCTGAATACCCGACTACCTGGATGGTACGTGCGTAGTAGTTTCCTGAGTGTTGTCTTGGTGTATTGCTTCAATAAGACAACCAAAAGGATTTTCTCAATTGGCATAGATTCCTAGAAGGGTATCCTAATATACGCAAGGTACATGGGAGCTCAAATTCGTGTTAGTGTTGTCTAATGCACAACCGTTAGAAAGGGGCCTTCCTATATACTATCGAGTACATGAATAACCTTTTGATATACCTCAAGGGTACGTGAAAATATGTTTGAAATATCTATTGGTACGTGTAAGAACTGCATAGCCCCCAGGAAGCCGAGCAGGAAAGAAACGATAGATCCTATTTTTATAGATGTTGGAACATGTCTTCTAACCTATCAATCAAAATTCTAAGGATTTTAACCTAAGATACCATTCGATTTTATCTTGATGGTTAGTGAATTTTTATGGAGTGTGTAGTAATTGCAAGATTTAATGATCTAAATGAAATGCAATTCTCTTTTCGATGAATCCTAGCTAGAGTAAAGGAGAGATATTTTTCTTTCAAGCAATCAATGAAAACACCATGCAACTTTTATAACTAATCCTTCAAGCTTCAAAACTTCCAAACACACAAAACCTCTCAGTTCTTAACCTAAAGAGATCTCTGATGTATAAAAAGAAGAAGTTTCCTAATGCTTTTAACATTTATGTTTTTCACAATCAAAATTCGAAAAAGAACAACTACTTTTCTACTTGATTAATCAGATAAAACAAAAGTATCTAATCGGACTCAACTACTATTCTACTTGATCAATCAAATAAAAAACAAGTACCTAATCATACCCAAAGCAACAGATCTAATGATTCTTTTGTTTTTTGATATATTTTTGGAATGGAAATGCAAAGAACAAGTAAAATCACTCCACAAAAGCATAAGAAGCGATACTTTTTTTTATGGATCTGGAAATACTTATCAAAGATCTAAATGCAAACAATAATACCCAATGTTGAACTTCTAAACACAAAATCACGGAGTTTTTGATCCTTTACTGAGATGATTTTCAATATTTAACTCAAAAACTATATTTAGGCGAAGTGCACACTATCAAATCTAACAACAAACAAAAAAGCAAATTGACAAACCCAAAACCAAACCCAAACACAAAATTCCAAAAGATTACTTCTGGAGTTGAAGATGGCCTACCTCGACACACCTTGCAGCGCTAGACTAGGGCGTCCCCAAGGGGCTAACGCTCTTTTCTTTTTGTGGGATAGTGTTAGCGAAACTTCCTGTCTCTGGGAAAAATGTGTCAGCGAAGCTCTGTGAAAATAGACAAAAGGTGTTAGGAATATCTCTGCGCTCTGTCAAAGTGACCCAAGTGCGTTGGCGAATCTAGAGAACCAAAAAGAGAAAATAACCTTTAACATAAGCAATTACTAATCAAACTAGAATTTGTTGATTGTAAACACTGACATGAGGAGGAAGATGGAATTGAGATAAGATGGATTTCACACCTCAAATCCTTAAATTAAAAAGATACAAATTTTGAGAGCTTGTAATCAAAAGCAAAGCAAAAATTCAAAGATCTAATCGAATCCCCAATATGGTCGCTTGTTTTGTTATCGAAAATTCTATATCAACGCAAACAGAGATTGTTTCCTTAGTATACATGGGGCAGATATAGAACAAAATACTCACAGCAATGCATCCTCTCCCTATATTGTTAAACTACTTGAATGTCAAGCTTTATTACCTCAATAATGAAGGTGATCCTTCTCTTCTAAATTCTCTTACGATCAATTATACCTACAAAAGAATGTAAAGAAAAAGATACAAAAGTGAAAGGAACAAGATAATTAAACAGTCTATGCTAATGATCAAGGAGAAAAGAAATGAAAAAGTCATATCAATACAAATTATTCATGGGACAAGGGAACATATTTGTATTAATAGGAAAAGAGAATAAAACAACAACCAAAGCCTTGATGTTGAAGACTTCTTCTCACGATGCCTTTTGTCTCACTTTCTGTTAAGGGCCTAATGATGACACATTGCACCATATAGTGTGGCACATTACTCCCAATATTTTTGTTCATTACATATTATTTATGTCAGCTTGGGTCTATAAGTTGTTATTGTACACCTTTGTCTCCTATATATAGTAAGGAGATATTTTCATTTTAGTCATCATAGTATCTTGTCTTGTCTTGTGTACTTAGTAAATTGTGTAAGGAGGTTCTTCCCTCGAATAGGATTGATATTGATCTCTATTATTCATTTTTAAGGCATGGATTACTCTCTTATTGTCCATTTCTACTCTTTTTATGCTATTTCTGGGAGTTGTTTGCATAACATTTGGTATCAAAGCTCTTTCCTCGAGACTGGCTTGTACAAAACGATTCATCTTGGAGATTTCACTAAAAAAAAATTTATACAAGGATTGAGAGATACAAGATAAGAACCCACTTCCAAAACATGTCCTAATATCTCCATTCCAAAATTCAGATCCTTTTGCACTACAGTTTCAGAGATAATTGCGGAGGAATCTAGGGTTTGTGACTAGTCCAAAACCTAGTCTAAAACATGTGTTCTTGGAAAAAAGGTCATATATGAGGCATTCAAGATCCAAATTAGGTGATATAAATTTCATATGAAAGAATAAGGACCAGGGTATCTGTGACAGAAGTTTCATCTATAGAAACAAAATATTCGACATGCGGGATACAATACAAGTGCTCTCTTCTGGCTAGGAAAAAAATAAGAATCTTTGGGAGATTTGCAATAACATTCTTTTGGAACATCTAAATTAGGTCAGACCTTATACATTTGAAAGATTACATATCATGGTATTGTTATCACTCAAAATATACCTAAGGTTGTGAAATGCAATCTCAAGGTAACAACAAAAATCACTTTAGAAAGAAACTGGCTTTTCTTTCTGGAGAGGGATCTCTCATATATAAGTTTAACAAGGCCAGATATTGGAATCATTGCTTTAAATTATGCAGATGATTGAAACAACACATATAACCATTGGGAAATGGATTCAAATAGATAAAGATAATGCAGAGTTTCATACACATAATCCCAACAAAGGAAAAATAATCATCTAGTCATAGTCATTCATTGATTTTCAGGCGAATAAGAAAGAAACATGAACAATCCATCAATATAGAGCATCACAAGATGAATTCCATATCAACTAGAAATATTTGTGAAATATCTCAAAAAATAGCCAGAGCATAAAAAATATGAATTCTGAAACTATTAAACACTATGTTCAGATATGAAGAAAACAGAATGGAAGGTAAGCACTTAGAAGACAATCACATGGAAAGAGGCACAGACTGTAACATAAATGACATAGGAATATTTGAAGGTCAACCAGCATTCAACTCTGTTATTTATTCAAAAATCATAAGTTCTCAAAAACATCGGTCCAAACATCTGGGTTCCAACCCCCAATACATCAAATAAATTCAAATATATACAAAGATAACTTCTTCCCAAGAAGATCAATAACCGAATAATCTATTAATCAAAGTTTTTGTAACCATATCCCTAATAACTAGGAATAAAAACTACATGCTTTGATTCAAAAAACAGATTGTTTGATTATAACCAACTTAGTGACTTGCAAAGTATCCCAAATAAGTAGCTCCACGAAGTGCAACACCTGTTTTCAAGGATGAAGTATGTACTTGGTCTTCCCAAATATCTCCACGATCCTCCATTGTTCCGCATTTGGGGTGTCATATTCTGTCATCTGTCTAATGGACACCTCCAGATCCACATAAGCTTCATAAGATTCTGTGGGAAATCCTCTCCTAATGATTAAAAACTTTTGCAATATTTCGAAATCCTCTGTCAATTTTTTTACAATGATCTTTCCAGTCAACCCTTTAACTAAATGTTCAAACTTGGAATGGTCCATGCGATTCTGTACTAGCAAACTGTGATAATTCTCCTGAGAAAATAACCTTCCTTCATCATCCCAAAAGGAATTGAGGTCTTCCTCAAATAGATCCTTAAAAGCAAGCCTAAAATCCTTTATCTGTGAAGACATTGTATTAGCCTTATCATGCACCACTTTCATAAGTTGATGTTTGTTAATAAATGTTTTTGCCCATAGCACAATTGCTACTTTGTCCTTAATCCCAATGTCTTGCAGCTTCTCATATGTTAGAGAATTCAAGAAATTTAAAACGTTGTGAGTTGTATTTAAAGGCTTCTTTTCCATGGTTTCATTTTCCAACTTCAGTCTTTGAGTAGCTAAATTGACTAGTGCACTTTCATCATCAATAAAATTTAAATAGTGCCTAAACTTGGTGATTTCCACAGATAGTGTGCCTAAACTTGATGATTTCCACAGATAATGTATCCCAAACTAAATGTTTAGCACCTTGTAGAGGAGATTTTCCTATACTTTTTTCCTTTAACTCATTGAACTTTTTCTGTAATTTGCTTTATCATTCAATGTTTTATTCTTCTCTTCAATGTTCCTAGCCAATTCTGATTTAATTTTCTCATTTTCTTCCCTTAATTCTTTAATCTCCACATCCTTTAAACTTACCTGTGACATAGGAACTAATAGATCATCTGTAGAAAATTCACTTGACAGTCTTTCAATATTCACAAGAGGTAAATTCGTGTCAACAGGAGTTTGACTCATCAGTTCTTCCATAATTTCCTTTTCATCATTCTGATAATTTTTTAACTTCAAAATCTGGGCCATCAATTCAGCTCTTTCCACTTCCCATTTGTTTTTCTCCTCTTGCAACTTCAATGATTTTCCTTTATAGTCCATCATCTCTTGATAAACTTTATCATTTTCTTCCTGCAGTGTAAATAATTCAGGGGACTGAGCATGTTCAGCATTTGGGATTTTAAGCTTCTTTTTCAATACCTGATTGGTATTGTCCTTTTCTTTTAAAGGATTTTTGGTTGCCTGCACATTTCCTGGTTCGGTTCCTAAGCTTATAACATCTCCCTACAACTTTTTAATTTGGGTCATATTTGCTTTATTTTCCACCTTCTCATGCTTCAATTGGACTTCCATCTTATCTACAAGGGACTGCAATTTATTAACTTTCATAATAGCATGTAATAATTCAGAGTAAATAACATATCTAGTCTGCTTATGGAGTTGTATCTTATCGAGGACGCTAATTTTATCTAACTTCACTTCCATTTCATATATTTTTTTATCACTAACCACAGTGAACTTCAAGGTATTCCTCTCTACGTCTCGAGTAGAAATCAATGATGTCTTTTGATTGATTAGACTTCTAACTCGAGGAAGCATATTTCTGGTTTCCTCTGATGACTGCAATTGTTTTTCAGCATAACTGGACACTAACTCTGCTATGGATTTGAAACAAGAACTGGTCTCTGCGCTACTTTCTCCTCCGAAGAAATACTGATGCATCTATACAGACTTCTTCGGGAACAGGACCATTTTCTTTGAATCTTCTGAAACTATTTCTTCTAAAACTTGATCATATTGAGGGTGTGTTTTGATCTTTTTATGTGAAATGTTTTCATCCACATCCATGCCATCAGTTTCAGAAAGACTCCTCTTATTCAAAATGCTAGGATTATCAGGTGCTTGAACCGCTGCAGTCAACTCACTGCTCCTATCCTCATCAATTTCTAAATTTTCTTCAAAATAAGACAAATTGGCTATTTTATCTAAGCCTTCAACAATATTATGATCGAATGGTTTATTTTTGTTTGACTGCTTCCTCTGAGAAATAATGTGATGTGAATCATAATTGATTCTTTGCTCCTTCTGGAAATCCATAACTTCTAATAACTTTTCTACGACCAACAGGGCGCTTTTATTTTTAAAAATAAACGGACCAACTTTAAGAGGAAATTTAACATTGGAAGACTTTTTGAACATCACAAAATGCTCTTCTTCTACACATAATCTCTGCCTCATAAACTCAAGTGCAAATATTCTTGGAGTCAGAAAAACAGGTAACCTGTATGGTTCCCCAGTGAACCCATACACCTTCAAAACACTAAAATATTTATACAGGAACTAGTCTCCTATTCTGTACTCTGAGGAAGACTGTAGTATAAGTTTCATTTCTTCTAACACTCTTGGTAATACATCATCAAACAACAATTTATAAATCTCCGCCATAATTTTATTTACAAAATCAAATATGTTAATTTATTTTGGAAGATCTAGAAAGAAAATGGTGGACAAGAACTGCAATTCAGACACATTAGAACACAGCAACATGTTCAGTAAGTATAACTGATATCTAAAAAACCTGACTTTAGGGAATTCGACCAACTGGACATGGATAATCTCAGCCAGACTCTCATATAGATTAAAACAACGGATTGAATAGGACTCGAGGTTAATTGAACTTATACTCAGTAAGAAACCTAAGACAAGTTCGCTGATATGAATACCATTATCCAAACCTAGAATTTGACTAACCAGGGACATGACCAACTATACCTCTTGTTTGAAAATGTTAACATTGTATGGCAGAAAAATTCCCTCTAATAACTGACCACTTTTCAAAATATTGGATAGAAATTGGCTTCTAACTTCAATTCTACAATTTTTATACATTTCGATTAAGGCAAGTTCATCCAAAGACTCACAGCTATCAGAGAAATTATCAAGCAGACTCAGTAACTTGCGAACAGTTTTTGCATCAACCTTACAAATTATTTTTGACATGGTATGACTCATAATGACTATTTTGGAAGGAGAATAATTGTTTGTGCACCACTCGATGAATTCGGGAAATGGTAAGGTTTGTTCAACTGCAAAAAAATATGAGAAAGAAACGCAGATATTCAGGATATTATTCCCTTGCAAATTTCATTGCCACAACTGCTCCTTTGAAACTGATACACTACCCACTGATAGAACAGGGTCACATACATTTATTTCCCTATCAACAACAACTTTTTCTCTCTCATCCAAGACTCTGCATAATACTCCTAAATCCTGTTCCTTTTCCATAATGAACAATGGCGACAATTCTTCGAGCAAAGTTTTAGCGTTTCAAGGCTTACATGTAACTGTAGATACGTAGAAGTTGAATTTGGAAAGATGGCAGACTGTCCACTTCTCTTTCACCCACAGCACGCAATAGAAATGATTTTTTAAACCAAGTCAACTTTACCTTTATACGACGGACTTTTTCGGAGCCCTCATCAAGTGGTTTTTCCTTTACTACTTTCCTCCGCGGAATTCACTCCAAGTCGCCACGTGGAAAATGGTTTACATTCCACTACCACTCTTCCTTTTTAACCATCTCACAGTTTTGCCTTCCGAAACTAACAGTGATGGTTGATAATTTTTCACCTTTTGCCTAGACCTTTGGATCAATATTGGTTGTGCGTATTCCGCTAGCCTTTCTTATTTTTTCTAGTGTGCACCTTTACTTAGCGGATCGTCTCTCAGCCGTAGATTTTATTGGCTTTATTCCATAGCCGTTGATCTTTCTACCCCGTTGTTATGGAGAGAAATTCCTATGGCTTGGGGTACCACAATAGACAGCTTGACCCCAGAAATTAATCCTTTCCAATTTGCAAGAGAAATCAAATATATAACACTAAAGGATCAAAACTCGTACCTTATTCCGGATGGTTGAAGTAGATCCCCGTTGAGCTTTCCAACTCCAGCTTGAATTGATAAATTACTTCCTCAACAATCAGTAAACAAGACAAGCATGCTATATATATATTGGTGTTAGATCTACTCTAGAATATATAATCAACAATGTATAAGCATTTGAAATCATCCATGGATAAAATATTCATTCAAACATACATTATTGGATAGGAAAAGATATTTCTATTAATATAAAATCAAAGATTACAATGAATACAACCTCTGTTGGCACGTCTGCAAATCGGACAAACTAAATCCCCCACTTGGGCCTCCACCACCTCAATCCTCCATCTCTCGATAGCAAGCTCACAAGCAAAATGTAAGTTTGGGAAGAACACCAAAGTGCTCCAATGGACAAAGGGATACAGACTCAAGCATAAGTTTCGACAACAATGGACTGTAGTTTCTTTGCTCTCAATTCTCACATATTATTCAATGCATCCAAAGGGTTCCTTATATAGCTCTTCAATGGGGCAATGAAGGGTTGAATTCGAGCGATCTCAAGGCATATGGAAGGCCAGGAGACAAGTGAGTCGGATCCATGTCAAGGAAAACTCCAAAAGAATTTGGCCTTTTGCACACATCCTGATGTACACAGTTTTAGGGGTCAAACCCACGTATATACGCGAGAAAGGGTTTAAAAGTCGCGTATAGAAAATTAAGCATGTTTTTAGGGATGATCTTGGAAACATCAAAGGTATAAAAAGGGTCCATGGGGTCCAAAGACTTTGCAGAAGGATAGGGGAAGGCCATACAAGTGTGATTCACCAGGTGTGGTAAAATAAGCTATAACAGATGCCCCCTAATGTGTGAGGTCAGAGGGGTCATACGATGGCCGAAATACATTATAAGTCCATCCCAAAAGTGGAGTGATGAAGAACCCAGTGGAAGACCAACCACCCAATCACCATAGAACAATGATACAACTCTGCATATAACTGCAAATATAGCAGTCCCGGATACATAAGAGTATAATGGCCATGGATAGGCATGATACAAAATAATTTCATAAGTGGTCATTGCCGTGTACAATATACATAGATCAGAATCTCCATGATGAAGATATACAAAGGATCATGATCTCCACAATGGCTGGACATGTCTGACATATACTATAATCAAGTCATGAGAGCTAAAATCTCATGAACACTGGCACGATCAAGGAGGTAGTATATAAGAGATGCCACCAATCTAGAAGGTCTTCTACAAAAACCGCTACGAGTACAAGTCCTACTATGTGAATAGAGGTGTCGAGGTCGAACATAGTAGTCCATCATCTGATTACTGGTCATTGATGTATACCGTTAATAGACGCGAGATCATCCACTGATAATGATAATGGGAATCAAGGTACTAGAGTGCAAACTAACAAGTGTGAATAAATGTGTTGAGGTCGAACACTTGAGAGAATCCATTGATCAGGGGACATTGATGTATTCCCAAAGAATTTTCGATGGTGAGAGAAATTGCCACTGTTAACTGCAAGTCTCAAGGCACTCAAAAATGACTCTAGATTCCAATCCCAGAATAAATGATCTGAAGTCGATGGGATGAAATCTGCTGGAAGGAGAGAATTAAGGCATCCCCCATTATCCAACACGAGGTACTCATCAAAGCTGTATAATGTGGAAGGACTCGATCATAAGGTGCACGAACCAGTAACTGTACCGGGAATGGCCGACAGGCAAAGTCAAGATAACTGAGGAATGGCCGACTCAAGTTTCAACTTCCTTTGAACAAGAGCATGACGGTGAATGGTGACTGAATGTAGGCAGCATAGACTCGATATACAAAACTGAGACATCTCTACGACACAGGAGGAATAGACAGAGGCTCCATAGGGACTAGAAGCTTAACCAGTTGGTGGAGATAAACTCAGATAAATGAGTACAACTCCTAAATTCAAACTATAAACCCAACCAACGGATGTGATATACAGTGCTCTATTCGAAGGCGACACGACTCGACAGCTGCCAAAGATAACATCTTTCTTTGTCTGGATTTTTGGTTTTTTCAATTTTTTTGGACTTTTTCAAATATTTAAAAAGCTTGAAAAAGAATAAAACTGCTTTATAGTTACAGACTAGGAGGAGACGAGTGTCATATGGGAAAACAAACTAGTTCCAAGAAGTGGAACATACCTATGCTCAATGCAAGGATACATGTGTAGGATAGCGACACTCGAGGGAAAGTCCCCTCTCAGTAAAATAGGGAATCAAGTTGCAAAGGATATAAAAGATGGCTCTGCATGGCTAGACACGAGACAAGCTCTGGCTATATGGCTGAAACTCAAAGTCGGGGAAGCCGGCTTAAGGCTCAAGAAGGTAGGCAAAGCTCATGATAATGCAATTACAACTTGACATAGGAGTCCTGAGGGAAATAGGCCAACAAAAGATCAAGAGGAGTATGAGGCTCTTGCGAAATGTCATGGCAATACTATACAACAAATTCCCACACCCTAAGGGACAAAATGTCAGCATGGGCACCAAATGCAAATAAGGCGCTAACTAGGGTACCCATGTAAGGTCAATCTCTACCATTCACATCATGCCACTTCTAAAACAAGGAGAAGGTTCCATGACATAATAGAATGGGTTCGTACCTAAGGCTATAATGAAATGGTCATAAGGTCATGCAAAATGCAAATAGGGGTGAACCTAACCTATATGTCAGTTTAAACATCATACCTGTAATGGGCACGAACGGGTCAAAGTAACGATTGAAACGATGCTCGAAATGGTCTTCTACATCATAAATTAGTCCAAAAATGGTCCAAAAGGATTAGAAACGGTCCAAACTATAGAAAAAGGAGGTAAAAATTTTCAAAAATTTGAAAAATTTCTATAAATAGTAAAAAATTCAAAACATTATATAACATTTGAAATTTTTACCCAATTGAGCTCAAAACTTCAACAGCGAATTCCAGGAGATCCAGCCGACGGAATCCACTACCGTTTTTTCTAGGTACTTACCCATGCCCTGCTCTTTTATTTTCATGAAAATTTTATCTCTTTCCATGGTTCATTTGGGATTCTAGGCCAATCTAAGATGTGCACCTCGGCCCATGCAGAAATCGAGGATTTTTCCGCGTATAGGGCTGGATGTACGCGGAAAAAGACCTCAAAGTCGCGTACATATGCGACTATTTAGCAAATAGTCACTTATGCAGCCACGTCCAATGTTTTTTAAGTGTTATAATGGATCAAACTTAAATTTTATGTGTAGGATGGTCCTAGAATGGAGAGAATGTGAGCACGGTGATGTAGAAGGGGCAGTAAGGGAAGATCTAATGGCTCAACAAGCTTTGCGGTCATGTGGGCTCAAAAAATTTTGGTGTCTTGGTGACTTAAGGGCCAAACCAAGACTATTGTAGATGCTAGTAGACTACTGGGATCCAGAGTCAGAGTCATTCCAGATAGACAAGATGTCCCTCACCATAGAGGTGGAGGACATATACTTTATTACTGGACTTTCCCGACGGGGGGAAGTGGTGAACCTATGCTCTCATAGGCCCAGAGGTGGCCTGACTATAGATGAGTACATAGCATTGTACTGTTATCCAGACACGGAGAAGGTGGGGAGTCAAATCCCAACTAACTCCATATAGGTGCTAGGCCTAAAGGCCATTCTACTGACACTGGGCAGGATAGCAGGGCTAGCCTCACTCCACCAGGCCTCGCAGCCATTAATGTTCTATGTCGTGGAGTGCATGAGGCCCATAGTTTATGACTGGAGTATGACATTGTTGAGCAACATGAAACAACAGCTCAATGAATGTAAGATGGCCAGGGTGCGAAACTTCGGTTTCAACAGCATACTGACCATGTTCTTCTTCGAGCGTGTTATGGGATTGAGCCCTAGAGTTGACGTTCCTCTACACGGGGTTCGAGATCTGGCCCAACAGCGTTGGGTAGATGCGATGCGCAAACTGGGTGGAGTTAGGGTGTCCAATCCTTGTCCAGCTGATTTCTTTCCATGGTGGCGATGATAGATAGTTGCTATAGATGATTACCCCTATGCGGGGATAGATTTTTGGGGAGACCTCGACATGCCGCTACCACCAGGATTGGCATACGGTGACATTGGTAATGAACCTCGACCCTCTTTAAAATTTTTGAGTTATTTAATTTTTTTTGTGTTTTCTAATTATGTGGAATCAAAAGACATGTTTTTGGGTGACAATACATAGTGACATCCTATCATATGCATGCAGATGTAGGACCATGGTGGCCTGAAGGCTTCCCTCGTCATAGACAGAGGGGAAGAGGGGATGACATTACGGGTGTGGATGTAGAGTGAACGCTCCAAAGCATGCATACCAACTTCGTGAGGCTAACACACAGAGTACCCATGGTGCAAGTCGAGGACTTGCTTGAGGCCATGCAACGCCAGGTGGTGGGTGTACCATGAGCATGGGTGTGGCTATTTCAATGGCTAGGTAGAGCTGTGGTGACATTCCACGATCACATCCTCCCTCCTCCTCCACAGGCTTAGATACCTGGGAGTGATACATTTTGTACTACCATGTATTTATATTTTGGTGGCTCGAGAGCCCCATTTTTGTATTATGACACTATGTATTACCACATTTGGGATGTTTATAAAAAACTTTTATGATGATCGATTTATTTATTTACATGTGTAAAAATTTATGTTTGTGATGAGATTATTGTCTTTGAAACAAATTCCAATCTAACACATAGTTAGCATATGACTCAACAATTTGATTATTAATTCATGTATGTATGTTATATTGTCAAATTTCCATTCTAACAATCTCACACGTAAGAATCTTCTTAATAATGTCAGATCCCTGACATGGTACAAACCATTAAGTTGTGACACTACAAACTCCAAATCAAGACGTACCTCAAGAGAGATAACTCCATGTTAAATGGCATCCCGTAGAAGCTCGATAATGGCACTATACTCAACAACATTGTTCAAAGAGGGCCGTAAACATACACCTCCTAAAGACAATACCTGACCCATAGGAGTATAAATCACCCAAGCAGTAGAGGCTGAGTGTTGAGTGTGACGACTCGCACCATCTGCGAATCCTATGAAGGTGGAAGATTCCATTGACATCTGCCCAAAAGAAACAAAAACTAATCACAAACCTGATCACCATAAGAAAAGACCTACCTATGCAAAACTGTACAATAATTTACATTAGTCAGCCTTGGCTGAGAATCATTCATAGTACTTTTTAAGATAGAGCCCATTTCTAGGCTCTGCTAAGGCTGTTCCCTCATAATCCACTAACTCATAAGCGCCCTTCTCTAATACACGTTTAACGATGTAAAGACCATGCCAAATGAGGTTAAACTTTCCTGCCCCCAAGGGTTCTTTCGGTTGATTCCACAAAAGGACCAAATATCCCTCACTAAACCTCCTTGGATGGACAGACTTATCATACTGGACCTTAACGCGACATTTATTCACTTCTAGAGCCACCAAAACATCTCGGTGCTGCTCATCAAGTTGCTCTAAGTGGACCAAACGCTCCTCCAATGGGGAAGTGTTTGGTAAGAGCTCTATGGCTAGATTCAAAGAAGGAATCTCGCACTCAACTGGTAATATTGACTCCACTCCATATACAAGCTGATATGGAGAAAAACCTGTGGCAGTCTTAACAGCGGTTCTATAAGCCCTCAAAGAAAGATATAACATAATGTGCTAATTCATCTTGCTTTGTGTGATGGTTCATTGGAGAATGGATTTGAGTGATTTGTTCACTGCTTCAACCTGTCCATTCACTTGAGGGTAGTAAGAGGAGGAATGCTCTTGCTTGTACCCTAACTTTGAGGCCAACTCTTCCATCATACGATTATGAAAGTGCTTGCCATGGTCAATGACAAGCTCCTTCGGAATACCGAACCGAGTAATAATCTTGTTGAATATGAAGTGTGTGGCTATCTCACCGTTGGATTTAACTATAGGCATAGCCTCATCCCATTTAGTGAAGTAGTCAACAGCCACTATGATATGATGATTCCCCCCAGCTGAAGTTGGGTTGCAATCCATAAAATCAAGCCCCCACTTAGTGAAGGGACCGGCGGTGATGATGGGATGTAACGGGGTAGGTCACGAGTGCACATTCCATGCAAACACCTAGCAAGGTTGGCACTTCTTGACCGCATCTACACAATTTTTAAAGATCGACAGCCAGAAATAACCCGCTCTTAAGATTTTTTGGGCTGTAGAAAGCCTAGATAAATTACCACCACACATCCCTCCGTGGCAATCATTCAACACAAGCTCAACCTCCTCATGAGTTAAACGACGATGTAAAATGGAATCTACCGGCGGTACAAGGTGTTATCCACTATTAGGTAATTCTTGGATACATGACGTAATCGTCGTCATTCATCCCATGAGAGGTGAGTAGGGACCTTCAATGTTTGTAAATATATGATAATGTCTCCATACCATGGATCCAAAGTTGAGATTAAGAAGATGTGCTCATCGACAAACGTATCTTCACAAACCATCTCCTCCTCTTCGCTTGGGAAATTTGATATAAGTTCCGCAAAAATTAACGATTTCTTTGATTTTGCCGAAACAAACTAGAGATCAAATTCTTGCAAGATGACAATCCATTTATTATACTTTCCCCCAATCATCCTTCGAGTGAGGATGAATTGAAACAGATTGACATGGGCTACAACCAAGGTTTGGTGAAGGAGAATATAATGTCTCAACCGTTGAACCGCATGTACGATAGCTAAGGCAAGCTTCTCAACATGGGAATAACGGACCTCCACGTCAATAAGGTTCCAGCTCATGTAGTATAAGACATGCTCTTGGAGCTCCTCATCCTCTTGAACCAAAACCATACCAATCGTCTCCATGGACGCGACCACATAAAGTAGAAAGTCACGGCTATAGTCGGGTGGACTAATCACCGGGTTCGATGCTAAGGCTTGTTTATGCGCATCAAAGGACTCCTGGGATCGCTTATCCCAACAAAAGGTGGTGTCCTTCTTCAAAAGACGCATAAAGCCTCTAGTCAAATTGGAAAAGTTGACAACAAATCTCTGTAAGAAGTTTTCCATGCCTTGCAAACATTGAAGATGTCTAATGTTTTTTGGGGGAGACAACTGAAGTATTGCCTCTACCTTCAAAGGGTCAACTCTTATACCCTCCTTGGAGACAATGAACCCTAATAAGCAACCAAACTTCACGCAAAATATGCACTTGTGAGGATTTAACTTGACCAAATAATGGTGACACCTTTCGAACACTAATCTCAAATGATAGGAATGACACATTCTCATACGAGAATGAGTAGCAAGGTCATCCAAAAATACTTCAATAATTGATTTGAGATCATGGAATATCAAGGTCATAGCCCACTGAAAAGTGGCTCTGACGTTCTTAAGGCCAAAAGGCATCTTCCGATATGCAAAGGTTCCCCAAGGACAAATAAAAGCAGTCTTATGTTGGTCCTGAGGTTTAATTTGTATCTGATTGTATCCGGAAAAGCCATCCATAAAGGAAAAAACCTCGCTACCAGCACACTCATCCAAAATTCGATCAATAAATGGTGTGGGGAAATTGTCTTTAGGACAGGCATGATTCAAGTCATGGAAATCAGTGCATATATGGATCACTCCCTGCTTCTTATCCACCGGAATAGGATTTGAAACCCACTCCCTCAAGGGAACAGGATAGATAAAACGAGCTTTCAATAGTTTTTCTATCTCTCCCTTAATCGTGGGTGCTTTCCTAGGATTCACTGCACGCAAGCGTTGTCGAACAGGTTTAGCATTGGGATAAGTTTTAATCTCATGTTCAATAATGCGAGGGTCAATACCTGGCATTTCATCACAAGACCAAGCAAAGATATCACAAAATTCTTTAAACAGCTCGGTGTACTCTTGAATCTCAGCATGGGAACATTGTGCCCCAATACAGACATTATCAATCTTTCCAGGATCACGATAGATATTGATAGGAATGGTAGGAGATATATTTTCCATGTTCCCATCAGCCATCAGACCAGGAGAGCTTAATGGAACCATGGGACTACCAATTCTCTCACTAAGAACCTCCCTAAATTCCTCACACTCCAAGCAATCAAGCTCAGGAAGAAAATAAGATCTATGATGCAATTCTTCCCAAGGTAGCTCAACCCTTGACATGGCCTCAATAATCGCTTCGTTTGAAGGAAAAACACTACCAAGGCAATCATGTGCATGAGAAGATTGAACTGCCCATGTAGGCAGCACATATGGGTCCTCCTCCTCCATCCGCAAAGGGGAAGTACTAGGCTCTGAAACACTCCCAATATTAGCTTGATAAGCTACCATAGTTGCAGGCAACGGTACGTCCATCACAATGGGCTCACTCGAAGTATTCGGTGTAGGAAGAATCCAAGGATCTTCCATGTGGTTCGTGCGAAAAGACACTGATCTCACAGATGTCGAAGCCTCACCGAAACTAGACCCTATCATAAGGATAGGTGTAGGACAACTAAATCTTCCCATAAGGGATGGATACATGCCCACACCCACACTCCTAGTTGCCGGATGATAGTGCTCTACAATCGGGATCGAAGCTCCCAAAGATGCAGTAATTGACAAATTCTTGAATCACATTTGATCAATCTTAACTATCTTCCCATTAAATGGAAAACATACAACACGAAATAGAGAAGAAGCTACGGCTTGCATACTGTACATCCAATTCCTACCCAGCAAGATATTATATTCAAGGGGCACATCAACCACCTCAACCTCTATCGCAACGGTCTTCCCTCCCAAACGGACCTTAAGGGAAGGAAGGATCACGTGTGGTATAAATGATCTCCCATCAAAATCAGTCAACATGGTACTGAATTTAGACAACTTAGGGGAACCTAAACCCTTATAACATGATAAATACATCACAGAAGAAGTATCACCTTCGTTAATCACAGTGCGCTTGACGGTCATGTTAAGACATTGTACATGAATCAAAAGAGACACATAATAAAGCAAGCGAGGCTGCAGTCCTGCAGTTTCAAATTTAATCACAGAGGAAGAATTATCATCATTCACACCAAGGGCAGAAAGCAAAGCCTTCCTTTGCGAAGGACAACTCTGAAGTACTTCTAGTGTAGACATCACACAAGGAGTGTGGCCCAAATCCTCGACAACAAAATAGTTCTAGGTGGCCTGGGCATTAGGATTGTGCCCCAAACGCTTAAGGAATCCCTTAGGAATGTGAGGTGTAGCTTCAGGTTTATCCATAGGTTTTTCAATACACAAAGGAGTCCCTAGTGGATCAAGTTCCTTTCTTGGGTCAGGTTGTGGCGAACCATAGTTCTTCGCACAGGTCACAACCTTCGTAGCATGCACCATGTTGATGCAACCATGACCACTAGCCTCCGGTGGATCTTGATCACCACCAGACTGATCATGGGTCCTTGAGTTCATGTTTTGATTGTGAGGTAAAGGGTTGGTCAGCACAGCTGGGCCCTGCGCTAAGAATCTCAAGGCTTCATTGATACGAGGTCACAAGTAAGTGAGGTGACCATCCTTACATAACTTGGAAGGAAATTTAATCTTACGTTTAGATTGCTTGTCCCCCCCAGCATTACGGGAATTCTTGTCATTACTATTAGCATTTTCATTCCTATTCCCACCCTTACGATTTTTCTTACCCTTCTTTCTATTCCTTCCGGGTTCTGGTTACCCTTCTGGTCTGACGATTGCATCGAAAGCACACTCGCTGTTTGGGCGAGTTGAGACGAAGCCGTGGCTTGTCTCGAAGCAAATTGGTTGATAGACAATTGACTGACCTGTTGCACAACCGAATCCACAGGCTTAGCACTTGCACAACCAACAATGCCATTGGCATGTGGTCCAGGTTTAACTTTGGGGTCAAAACTAGAACACGGAGCATTGGGAATGATCTCATATAACAAATCGGATTGAGCATAAATCAAGTCCAATTCCTACGGCCTAAAAATGGCTTGTTCCTCATTTTGAACTCCTGATGTAGAAACATCCTTGGCTATATAAGGCAATAACAACTTAAGGAACCATTCGAGGAGAAACTCTGGCGGTATGAAGGCTTTAATCAACCTCTTTCGTCTACGCCACTCTTGTATATGGTCCAATAGTATGCATGGATTTATCCTGCCGAAATGTCAACAAGAGTTCTGTACCAACGTCGTAATGCACTTGTAGCTGGAAGTGGTTGAGAAAATTCATCGCTAGGTCATCGAACAAAGCAAATCCCCCCCTAGGTAACTCTATATACCATTTTGTGGCAGGCCCTGTAAGGGTGCATTGAAACAACCTTAAACGAATCAAATCTTCATGTAAGGAATTGGAAGAGCACCATAGGTGAAATGTAGTAACATGTTCACTCAAATCCTCTCTTGGTTTTTCCTCAAACTTGGGTATGTCCAAGGGAAGCTTATTAGGGATAGCTAGCCAAGCCGAGTCATGAGATATAGGATCTCTCGTCAGTATCGACAAGTTAGGAAGATTTAGCATTGCGAGGAAAGGGAGACTAGGATGAGCAGGTCGATGCACCACTCCCTGATAGTTTTGGTTCACATAGGTCCGATTATCGTAACCACCATGGCCTTGGCCATAGTGCCCTCCTCTCATTTGACCCATGTAGGGTGGCATGGAAGCACCATAATGTGGTTTACCTTGACTATGTGGGGCTACAAAGCCATAATTAGGAGAGTAAGCGGGTTGTTGATACCCATACCCATAAGGTGAATAACTGTGTCCATACTGCGTCCCATAATAAGGTCCATAAGACATTCGATGAGATGTCCCATGAGACACTCCGTAAGTAGGAATGTAGGCTCCGGAGGTAATGACATGACCTCCAGAAGTAGGGATACGACCCCGCGAAACAACAGGAGGTACTTGAACTTGAGACACAACTATGCGAGTAGCAGCAGTATGGACATGACTCATAGCGACATTCCGACTCGAAGGACCACATGAATGAGGTGGAGGAATGACATTCGAAGAACAAGGAGCCGAGGACGAAGGGACCTGTGAAATTATGTACGTGGTGTTCCCTATAGTCACTCGTCTTGGATTTGGTATCCTAATAGGATCACTAATCCTAGTTCTAGGAGGAATATGTGATGTAGCTTCCACCACCGGGATGGAAGGTGCAATATGACTCGTGGTCCCAAACCTCTTCGCATGGTAAGGAATAGGAGTGCCCCCAGGCGTAGTGTTAGGCTCAAACTCTGACTCGACATGAAATGCCAAATTATGTGTGGGAATACTAGACATACCATAACTACCATAACTAGTGCTCGTGGGTTCATAGTGAGTCTCGTCTTCCGGCATTCCATATCGGCGATGCGTGAGTGGGGGATCATAACTAGAGTAAGTAGGTCTATCATGGAAAGCACCTATCTCATAAATAACAGGACCTAACTTAGAAATCACAGGCATATCAGGTGAAGGGTCATAGGTAGGAGTAAACTCCCTGTCATCCACTCGAGGTGGAGAAGAAAGCTCAGGAATACCATCTTCACAATCTCCCATCATATGTGAATCAATGTGTGAATTAGTGCACCTGGACCGTCGATTTCTCTCTCCCAAAGGAGGAGGAGATGTAGAAGGAAGAATTCCTGCTAAACAACAAGAACGGCGAGGAGCCGCACCCGAATCCACAATGACTCAAAAATATAAAAGACTCTCGAATTACGCAAACCCTAAGCAAGCTAGCGTGCACAAAGCATACACCAATAAAATCTAAAGCCAAACACAAGCAATCAAGGGTAGGATAAGTGAGATCCCGAATGAAGCAGGTATGTCTCGCCTAGGAGAGGCTTGAGACTCCCATACACAATAAGCGGAGGTAAATAACCAATTATTGTGGCCCTCAGCTTCAATGCGTAAAGCGACTGTGCTGTCCGACCCCAACCTGGTCAAGACACCTATAGAATAACACCTGCAAAGTACCCCCTCAATATCCTAGGTAAGGAAACTAAGGTCACCTCAATATAATCATTGCTCAAGTGGACAGTCGCAGGCGAGATTAACCGTATGAGCAGGGTAGCAAAGCCCAAAACTCTCGAAAGAGCCCCCAGATACGAATACAATCCTGGAAATATCTCCGGTGCTACTTAGTTATGACTAGGGTTCATACCAATCAATAACCGCTCACACTTCCTCATGCTTAACTCCATTTTGAGAGGAGGATCCTAAGAAACACCAATTATACCAAGGAATTTCACACTCTCACCTGGATAGACACATACATGTTGTTGTTTAGTGGTCTTGGAGAATTTACTGACAATGAACTATTCCAAGACCTTAAAACCTAATCTTGTTGGTGAACCCTATAAAAGAAAAAGGTGTAATCCATTTTAATTAAGCGTTGATTTTAGTTGGCTTTATTACTCAAAAGAGGTAGATGACCGTGCAACTAATGGTGTTATGGCGCAACATAAAGAAAAATGCACACCTAACAATCAATGCAAATGCATTGTGTCCAATGAAAACAGAGTATGCTACTACATGAAATGAAAATTTTTTATTCAAATGATAAGTACAATCGTTCCTATATGAAGTCCTAACTAATACTTCAAAGCAAAACCTAGTGCAAGTACCATGCAAAATGCAAAAATGCAATGCATAATGATGCAAATAAGCAAATATTTTTGTATTTTTTGAAATAAAAATTAGATACTAAAACAAAAGAATGATTCTACTACCCCCAAACTCGCCAAGCACACTCAAACAACACTCACAAAAAGTACTAAGGTAAAAGAAATCTAATGCACTAATCCCAAAACAAAAAATCGAAAATGCAATGACAAGAACATTCTTAAAAAAGAAATTTACCCTAAAAAAAATGTCTCTGGTCAGAAACAAAGGTGTATACAGACTCTAGCAGTGTCAAAGGAGACTCAACAATTATCAAAATTCACCAAGCAACAATCAATATTCCTCTAGAAGTCAAAACTAAGGGCATATGCGACTGTTCGCAGTAAACCCATGTATGTACGCGGATATAACAGTGAAAACCACGTATATACGTGATTGTGAGTTAAAAACTTGCGTACAGGAAGAAAAGTGCATAAGAACAAAGGAAAACAGATAAGCTGAGACAAACTTCACACCATTCAGACACTACCAGACATACATGCCCCCAGACCTGACACAGAAATAGAGAAATAAGAGCAATTCAAAGTCATTGAATGCCGATAAAAAACCCCCAAAGGACAACTACTAGGAACTCCCCAGTGGCGTCGCCAATTCTATTACGGAGAGAAATTCCTATGGCTTGGGGTACCACAACAAACAGCTTGACTCCAGAAATCAATCCTTTCCAATATGCAAGAGAAATCAAATATCTAACACTAAAGGATCAAAACTCGTACCTTATTCCGGACGGTTGAAGTAGATCCCCATTGAGCTTTCCAACTCCAGCTTGAATTGATAAATTACTTCCTCAACAATCAGTAAACAAGACAAGCATGCTATATATATATTGGTGTTAGATCTACTCTAGCATATATAATCAACAATGTATAAGCATTTGAAATCATCCATGGATAAAATATTCATTCAAACATACATTATTGGAAAGGAAAAGATATTTCTATTAATATAAAATCAGAGATTACAATGAATACAACCTTTGTCGGCACATTTGAGAATCCAAAAAACTAAATCCCCCACTTGGGCCTCCACCACCTCAATCCTCCATCTCTCGACAACAAGCTCACAAGCAAAAGGCATGCTTGGGAAGAACACCAAAGTGCTCCAAGGGACAAAGGGATGCAGACTCAAGCATAACTTCCAGCAACAATGGACTATAGTTTCTTTGCTCTCAATTCTCACATATTATTCAATGCATCCAAAGGGTTCCTTATATAGCTCTTCAATGGGGCAATGAAGGGTCAAATTTGAGCGATCTCAAGGCATATGGAAGGCCAGGAGACAAGTGAGTCAGATCCATGTCAAGGAAAAATCCAAAATAATTTGGCTTTTTGCACACATGTACGCGTTTTTAGGGGTCAAACCTGCGTATATACATGAGAAAGGGTTTAAAAGTCATGTATAGCAAATTAAGCATGTTTTTAGGGATGATCTTGGAAACATCAAAGGTATAAGAAGGGTCCATCGGGTCCAAAGAGTTTGCAGAGGGATAGGGGAAGGCCATACAAGTGTGATTCACCAAGCATGGTAAAATCAGCTATAACACTCGTTAACCACTTCTACTTCTCCATCACCACTTATCTCCTGCGCAACATTTCCCAGCATATCCATTTTAAACCGTAGATCTTCACACTCACAATTTTACACCTTTAGATTGTGTAACAAATTAATCAAAATGTGCCAATTAATAATGGAATCAAGACCATCAAACTTTGCCAATTTTATGTATCCTTTTATCACTCCTCGATCACACCTCTTCCTCAACTGCTTAACATAGAGGTGCTAACAGTTACCACAGGCCAAATTTTTATACCCATAGGATTCAAAATTCAAATTCTATATCAGTTACAAGTCGGCCCTAAAACACTCTTCCAATCAGGGTTTAAAAAAGGTACGCCATTTTGCATTTGATTAGATTTTAGTAGAAGTATTTATTTGTGGTAAACCATAGAGTGTGATATATATTTAAAAATGCCACCAAAGGAAGTGGAAAGAATCACACTCCACTCAAACCCATAGAGGATTCATCCCCAACGTACGATGAAATGGAAGACATGTCTTTTAGAGTGTCCAAGTTGGAAGATATGATTAAAGGAAATGTGAAAATTGATAACTTAGTTAAATTGGAAAAGAAGATAGCTAGTAAAGAGGATCTCAAAAGGATGGATAGAAAAGAAGATCTTCAAGACTTGAAGGAATTGATGAAGGATATAAAACATAACTTTATTCCTCATTTATCTACTCAAGAAGAGGATAAGGAGTAAAAAGATGACTTATTCTAGTCACATCTGGAGAAAATTGAAAAACAATTGGAGAGTAGTAAGTTGGAGTCCTGAAAAGTTGATGATTCCCTACAACATCATGGGTTCAATTTAGGTCCAAGAAACTACTTTATCCCCAGAATTAAGATGAGAAAATTTGATGGCAAGGATCCAATCACGTGGATTTTTCAGATGGAGTAATTCTTTGATCTACAATAGGTGCCCACTATGCAAAAGGTAACTATTGT
This sequence comes from Pseudotsuga menziesii, assembly GCA_001517045.1. NCBI lineage: Eukaryota > Viridiplantae > Streptophyta > Pinopsida > Pinales > Pinaceae > Pseudotsuga > Pseudotsuga menziesii. Next base: position 25,622 of record LPNX011189010.1, on the reverse strand, counting down.
ATCCTTGTATTTAGAACCTGATCAATTTGTATGGTACCAATAGATTTGTGACCGTAAAAATGACTCTATTATCTCTTGGTCTATATTCACAAAAGAATTTATTGCACATTATGGGGATATAAATAGCAACACCTTCTTCGGTTAGTTGGTAAATATCAAGAAAAAAGGTTCAATTATAGAGCACACCAAGCAATTTCAACAGCTAAGTCTTAGAGAGAAGAATATTTAAGAAGATAATTTGTTAGATATATTTATTGGAACCTTGAAAGATAGAATTCAACATGAGGTGCGTCTCTTTGAACCATCATCCCTATAGAAGTATTTCATGATGGCAAGGAAGGTTGAAAGTAAAATTACGGCAATGACTACTAGAAAATCCTTCTCCAACACATATAGAGAAAATAATGTTCCTTCTTCTAAACCACCACAAAGGTTGACACCCCAACAACTAGATGAAATAAGAGAAAAATGATAATGCTTTAATTGTGACAGCAAGTATAGTAAGGGTCATAAGTGAAACGAGAAGAAATTATTATACATAAATTGTGAAGAGGAAGAACCAAAAGAAGAGGAATCATCTCAAGAAGAGGTGACTTCAGAAGAAATAGAAGAGGTTAATTCAGAAGAAATTACTCCCACCATATCTTGTGATGCATTAGCTGGAATTAGCACTCCTCAAACTCTAAATATTGAAGGGCACATCAAAAAGAAGAAGGTAACAGTGTTGATTGATTCTGGTAGTACTCATAATTTCATTCATTGTAAATTAGCCAAAGTTCTTAATTGCTTTTTATATCCAGCACTAGAGTTTCAAGTAATGATTGCGGATGGAGGAACTATAAATTGCTCAGGGAAATGCCATAATATCAATCTGGCTATGGGGGGATATGTGTTGAATAGTCCAATGATTTCTATCCCAATGGGCGGTGCTGATGTTTTCTTAGGTTTCCCTCACTGGGAACAGTGGCTTTTAATTTTTAAAAACTTTTCATGAAATTTTCATGGGAAGGAAAAGAATATGAGTTAAATGGTATCACAAGAAAACCAAGCAATGTGATAAGTTCTAATGGTATGGAAAAGTTGTTAAGAAAGGGACATCAAGGTGTAGTTGCACAATTATGCTCATTAGATGTTCAAACCTCAAAGTTCCTTATCTCCCCAAATATCCAAAGGGTCATTAATAAGCATTCCAAGGTATTTGAATACATTCCCAAAGGTCTTACACCTATTCGTGACTTTGATCATGCTATCCACTTAATTCCAGGCAATGTTACTCCTAACATCAAACCTCACCGATATATCTATATCCAAAAGAGTGAAATTGAGTGTATGGTTGTTGAAATGTTAGAAGATGGAATAATTAGGCATAGCCAAAGTTCTTACTCTGCACCAGTGGTAATGGTACCCAAGCCAGATGGATCATGGTATATGTGTCCTGATTATAGAGAGCTCAACAAGATCACCATTAATTATAAGTTTCCCATTCCCGTCATTGATGAATTGTTAGGCGAATTACATGGAGCAATTGTCTTCACAAAGTTAGATATTCATTCTTGGTATCATCATATTTGAATGAAGGATTAAGACATCCCTAAAACAACATTCAGAACTCATGAAGGCCACTATAAATTTTTGGTCATGCCATTTGGTCTAACAAATGCGCCTTCCACATTTCAAGGTTTGATGAATTCTATTTTCAAGCCTTTCCTTAGAAAATTTGTGCTAGTATTCTTTGATGATATACTAATCTATATAAAGTCTTGGGAAGAACATGTTCAACATGTTGACATGGTACTACAACTACTAAAGGAGAAAGATTTGTATGCAAAACCCTCAAAATGTTTCTTTGGGATAAAGGAGGTAGAGTATTTGGGTTATATTGTATCTCATGAAGGTGTCAAGGTAGACCCTAGAAAAATTAAATCCATGATGGACTGGCTGATTCCCAAAACTGTGAAGAATCTTCGAGGATTTTTAGGTCTGATAGGGTACTACCGCAAGTTTTTTCGGAACTATGAAAGAATAGAAGCTCCTCTAACATCGTTACTGAATAAAGATGCATTTTCTTGGATTTGAGAGGAAACTCAAGCTTTTCAACAACTCAAATGTGCCATGTGTAAAGCTCCTACTTTTGCGACACCAGAATTCACAAAAAACTTTATTGTCGAATACAATGCTTCAAGAAATGGAAATGAATTTGTACTATTCCAAGAAGTACACCCTCTGTCCTCCATGAGTCATCCAATAAAGGGAAAGAACTTAAAAAATCCCATTTATGAGAAGTAAATGTTGGCAATACTACATTCCTTGAATTAATGGAGCCCCTACCTTATAGGGAGACATTTAAAGGCTAAAACTGATCATTATAGCCTTAAATACTTCTTGGAACAAAGGCTATATTCATAAGATCAACAAAATAGCTGACAAAGATTTTGGGATATGACTTTGAAATATTCTACAAAAAGGGAATAAATTTTTCTTTGTAGATGCGCTCTCTAGGAAAGATGAGGATGTTGAAGCATTACTCTATGCTATTTTGATCATCCAACCATATTGGATAGCCGAAGAAATGGATGGATGGAAAAATTACAAAAAAATATGGACATTTATTCAAAATATGTAGCAGGATCCTAGTGCCTCTAATACATTTAGGTGGAAAGATGACTTGCTATGGTATAAGGATCTCTTATATCTTGGTAAGAGTTCCCATCTCAAGCAAAAATTACTTTCTAAATTCCACTCCTCATCGATTGGAGGGCAGTCAAGTTTATTAAAAACCTCCCACAGGGTAACGAAATATTTTTTTTGGGATGGTCTTAAAACTTATGTTCAAAAATTTGTGACAGAATGTTTGGTTTGCTAACAAAATAAACGGTGGAAACAATTAAGATTATTGGTCTCCTACAAACACTTTCCATTCCAAGCCAAAGGTGGACAAAGGTATTAATGGATTTTACCACATGTTTACCAAAGTCTGAAGGAAAGAGTGTCATCATGGTGGTTGATAGAGTTACTAAATATGCACACTTATGTGCACTATCTCGATCACCAATTCTTTAATGGAGACAATACAAAAAATACATGGTACTCCAAATATTATAGTAAGTGACAGGGATCCCATTTTCACTGGAAATTTTTGGGCCAATTAATTTTTTTGTTTGGGTACTCAAATGGCTCATAGCTCATCTTATCACCCTCAATCATATGGAAAAATAGAGATAGTAAACAAATGGTTTGGAAGCATATATATGATTTTTTGCAGCTGATAAACAAACACAATGGGTCAAGTGGTTACCCTTGGAAGAATGGTGGTATAACACTTCCTTCCATACATCATAAAAAATGACCCCATTTATGGCACTTTATGGCTATCATCCACCATCCATCACATATTCACTAAGAGAATCCTCTAAGGTTCAAGCAGTGGAAGACCACATGAAGCATCAACAACAAGTTCTTCATCTCTTAAAGGACAACTTGAATCAACTAGCACAAAATCGAATGAAATAACACGCAGATCAACACCATAGTGAACAAAGATTTAATGTGGGGGATTAGGTGTTTTCAAGACTACAACCATACAAATAGATGTCCTTGACGAAAACCAAGAAGGATAATAAATGATCACCTAAATACTACGGACCATACAAGGTGTTACAAAATATTGATAGTATGGCATACAAATTGGAACTATCTGCATCTTCACTAGTCCATCCAGTTTTCCATGTTTCATGTTTAAAGAAGGTAATCGGTGACAAGCTACCAGCTCAAATAATATTACCAGAACTTGGTGAGGAAGGAAAAATCATCTTGGAGCCTAAAGAAATTACTGAAATACAAGCTAGTCACCTTCGAAATCGATCAATTCTAGAGTATCTCATTAAATGGAATAAGTTACCTCCTGAAGATTCAACATGGGAATAAGTTACCTACATGTCACTTTCACACACTCTACAAACTCTACAAATCTCACTCACAAAGCCGCACTCTTTTCCTCCTACACCAGTAATGATTCCAACAACATAATGGTACTCTCTTGATCCTCCAACTACTAACATCCATGAGGGTAATCTTGCATATATAGTCCAAAGAAGGACCAAATGGGTTGATATTATTTAGTAAGAAGGTGAGGGATCATCCCTAAATATTAGGGGTACAAATGCCACTTACTCTAGGAAATTGGGATAGACCTCCACGAGGACTTTCATCTAAACGGTTCTCGAAATATTCTATGTTTTTTCCAGTTTGGGAGGATTGACTCTCCTTATGCACTAGAAGGAGGTGCTGACACTTCTTATCCTTAAGAAATAAGCGTCACCGACACACCTCGACATTGGGAAAGAGGCTTGAGGGGGATGGCGCTTTATGTCAAGAGACAAAGTGCACCAAGCTTCCTAGAATTTAGCAGAAATATCCTACAAAAGATACTTTGGTGAAGGAACTTCTGGGGATTAAGCATAGTGCAAACATTTGTGTGTAACACATAGGTAACTTCCCTCTCAACAGGAAACAACACCCTAATTACAAGAAGTTGCACCCAAAAACACAATCAAACAAGAAGCGACACCCTACACAGTCAAGCATAAGTAGTGGCAACCTAAACACATGCCAAAAACAAGCAATGACACCCTTTAGCAGTCTAAGAACAATCCACATCTCACACATGAGGGAGAGAGGTGCAATCAGCCTTCAAAAGGACAACCCTAAGTAAAACCAAGAGAGTGCCCACAAAAAATATCAAGGTTCAAGTTACCACACTCTAAGGGAGGTTCTAGAACATAGGACCAACAAGAGAGGATTCACCATAAAACTAAGCCAACATAAGGCTAGCGAGAAGTCAAAAAGAGGTGTCACAACAAGGTGGGAAGACAACCATTTCAACCACAAGAAAAGGTGGGAATACAACCGTTTCAACCACAAGAAAAGGTTGGAAGACAACCCTTTTAACCACAAGACAAGGTGGGAAGGAAACCCTTCTAACCACAAGACGAGGGAAAACAAACTTTTATCTCCCTCTCTCAATGTATGTGGTCCACAAGTGTTCCATACAACAACTAGAAGTTTTATCATCACCATATAAGGAAGGCCCAAACCAAGGTTACATATATTAATTCAACAAATATATAATTGAGGGTTCGTAATGTAACTTATCGGCAACAACATCGAAATATAAAAAAATATCAGAAAATGTCATACAACATAAAAATTACAAAATGAAGCATTTTTTTTCAAAATTTTTGACATCTAAAGAAACAACAACATCAAATAAACATATTGTTACATAAATATGAAAATACAACTAATATATAAGATGCATAAGATGCCAAATGGTGGATCGTGAACACATATAAACTATAAACTGAAAATACTGAAATATGTTCATGATGGAATGATAGAAAATCACATCAAATTATCAAAATAAATGTCTCTCAAGAGATGAATCATCATGACTCGTGATGCTTCTAGATTCTACATAATACAATGATGAATAATAGGAATCATCAATCATCGATCATATATCGATTGTAAACTAAAAGTACTAAAATACATTACTGATGGAATGATAGAAAATCAATTAAAATGATCAAAATAAATGTCTCTCAAGAGATGAATAATCATGACTCATGAGGCATCTAGATGCTACATAGTATAATGGTAAATAATAGGAATCATCAATCATCAATCACGTATGAACAACTAAAAATATTGAAATATGTTCTTGATGGAATGACAGAAAATCACATCAAATGATCAAAATATATGTTTGTCAAGGGATGAATAATCATGAATCATGAGGCATCTATATCCTACATCATACAATGATAAATAATTGGAATCATCGATCATCGATCACATATCGACTGTAAACGGAAAATATCGAAATATGTTCATGGTGGAATGATAGAAAATCACATCAAATGATCAAAATAAATGTTTCCCAAGAGATGAATCATCATGGCTCATTAGGCATCTATATGCTACATATTACATTGATAAATAATAGGAATCATCGATTCCATAACTACATACCATAAAAAATATGAAAAATGAAGAGGGATTTCAGCCAGTATTTTTATAGCCCAGGGGCCTGGAAAAACTTGTTAAGATTGTTAATATAGATATTATTGATTCTTGATGGGGTTGAAAATGTTTCACCTTATGTGCTAATTGATTGAATTGAAGATCAAGTATTTTGATACAATTCATGTAACATCAGTAATGTGTCTTCTCAAGTCAGGTTTTTGAGCTTCGTTGGTTCAGAATTTGGGAATCATGTGCTCTACCAGCTCTAAGGAATTGAGGATAATGTATATGTTGAATCATCTTATTCAATTCTCATGGAAATTGAAGAGGAATTCCATTCAGTGTTTTTCCATCCCAGGGGCCTGAAAAACCTTGTTAATATTGTTGATATACATATTCTTGATTCTTGATGGGGTTGAAAATGTTGCACCTTATGTTCTAAGTGATTGAACAAACGATCAAGTATTTTGATACAATTCATGTAGCATCAGCAATGTGCATTCTCAAGTCAAGTTTTTGAGCTTCGTTGGTTCAAAATTTGGGAATCATTCCCTCTACTAGTTCAAAGGAATTGGGGATGATGTAGATGTTGAATGACCTTCTGACATTCTCATGGAAACTGAAAAGGGATTTCAACTAGTATTTT
>LPNX011188941.1:51864-65023 GCA_001517045.1 Pseudotsuga menziesii | reverse complement strand
AAGACGGATTGGACGTCCCTTCCCATATTTCGTTGTCTTTGATAGCTGTGTATGAACTTAATATATGCTTGAATGATGTTGAAACCCTAGACTTCAACAGAGATCATCTTACTATTTTGGGGTTTTACTTTTGGTGTTGATTCTATCTCTGAGGAAGTTGTGGGGTTTTCTTCATTTATGGTTTCCCCAAGGAAAAACACTGTGTTCATTGTCTCTTGTGTTTGATTGTTGTTCGTCTTGTTCTCTCAGTTTAAGATCCTAATGTTATACTAGCTTAATGTTAAAAATATAACACCAACTACCCTAGATAGCCACCTTGTTGTTAACTCGAATGGAACCTTGAACTTTTACTAGGTAGTGGGTCAGATCAATCTGCTTGAATCACCCAATTCTACTTTTATCACCCATTCATGCTACAACTAGGGAAGCTTGATAAAAGAGATAATATGTTTTCCAAAACTGTGGCTTTCTTTCTGTTATTCACCAAAACATATTTGTAATTTATTATACCAGTTTAATGTTTTCCACAAAAGCTTGATAGGTTCCAGCCTTTTCTCATCACCTATACCTATATTTTGGAAAATTTATGTAATGCATCAAGCCCAAGATTTCATTGTTTGTTTCTTTGCAATAGTTATACAATACATCAGGCCTAAGACCCAACTATTTGATTTTTATTTTGACTTTGGAAACATAGTTCAAATGTAATTTTGTGCTTATCAGGAACCCACTTTTTCACTATGGTTCTGAAATGGCTAGTTATGAATCCATATCTTCAGATAACTAAAGTAGAAGAAGAGGAATGTTAATGTGAAATGAAATCCCACTGTTGTAAAATAGCTTGTAACATTACATACATAATGACCACAAGACAAATCTGCCAACTGTTAGTTCATTCATGAGGTCAATAGAGTATCAAACCATGTTCCATAGGTTCCATTCCCACAGGGTATTCCCTACCTGTATGGCATGATTTCAAGAATGGATGAGGCAGGATGTAAGTCCTGGGTGATTTTAGAGGAATATATACTCAGACATGGCTTCTAAGCCAAAAATAACTAAGTTCATTAGGGTGTTTCACATCAAAGTTTGTTTCTTGAAACATTCCAACTTAAAAAGAAAGTATGGAGGAATCTAAAAGTACAGATTTTCAAGGAGAGGTTTCCAAAGAGGGGACTAGGTGTGGGTGGTTGATTTGTATATGGGAAATGTATGCATGGTTGTCTATGCTTGCTTGGGAGTTACATGCGAGTTTTGTGTTTCAAGTGGTTGTTGTTTATGGGTTCAGTCAAGGGCCTGTAGGTGCATTTTCCCATATAACCATAGATAATAAATAAGGTAAAAAGAAATTCAATGGAATTGTTATGTTTATCAAAACTTGTGCCCCCTTAGATACAATATGCACATGGAAGGGGGTTGGCTTCTGCATCCATTATGTCATGAAAACTAAGAAACAAGCTACTAATAGACATCCCGACTATATACTATCGATATTCAATATGAAGATTGACTTGGGATATTAAAAAATTGAAACAAAATAATTTCTTCACCTGTCAACCTTATTTGGCCATTCAATGATCTTCAATACATGAGATTATAAGAGGGCCCACGTGAATGGTTGACAATAAAAATGGTGTCGCTTGTGCAAATTATGATTTGCAGAAATTTTGATGTCCCGCATAGTTCAAGTTTCAATTTCAAAGGTATAGTCTCTCCACGTCTAGGTCAGGTCTTAGTTTCAAAGGTATAGTTCCTCCATGTCCAGGGGTTTCGAGGTTCTCTAAACTTTCCTAAAACTTGGAAAAATTCTATAACTATGCCCCTTGAATTTTTATAATTTTTTTCTTTGTAAGATTTCATTGCATTCAAAGGATCAAGGTGAAAACATTGACTTACTCTTGAATGTTTTCAAATTTAAAAACTTTATGTAATAAAACCTTTTGGAGGAAACTTATTTTCACTTATGTGGGGATTTAGAATTTTGATGTAACTTATTTTCACTTATTTTCCTAGGATTTATTTCATCACATAAACTTATATTATCTACACACAACTTTCTCTCATTTTTTAAACATATCTAAGTTCCCTTTGGTGTTTCATTTCCCCATCTTTGGGGTATGCTAGTGTATGCAAAATGTTAAAAATCACAGTGGTATGATTTGCACTGCATTAACTTCAACAAAATGGCCAGCGCTAGACTCACAACTCCTGCATACAAGTATTACTTATAAACCAAAATATGAAACAAAATATAAGAAGTCAAGATATTTCTACGCGGGGTTGGCTTGTGAAATAATTGTGTAGCGATTTCTGTCGCCAAAGTTGTCGGGAGCTGAACGAGAGTAGGAAGGAGAGTAGGACTAGTTCCTAGGAGTAAACATGGATGCATATCCGACTATGTTTGTCAAAGGATCTATTTTTTCACCGTCATTTTATTCTTCTTGTACATATTCCAGCACATGGCATACATTGGCATTTCATGGATTTCATTCATCTCTAACATCAGCCATGATGTCTGTAAAGTTGGGGGGTATGCAGAGGATAGATGGTGTGAGGTGGGTGAAGCACTGAATGGTAGTTCTATATGGAAAGATGAATAAGAAACAAATAAAGGCATCGGCCTAGGCACCTAATGGTACCAACACTTATCCAGGTACTCTGCAATATTAATTTTGATTCACCTAAAACTAATTTCAATGGACATTTTGGGCTGTGATACATTTTTATTTTAAATGGGCTTGGCAGATCATGTCCCAGAATCCAATTTTGACAAAGTAGAAGAAATTTTGAGTACTTGTATGCATTATTATTCTCATATCTATTGCTCATAGCACAAACTTTCACTTCTCACATACTGTTAACACTCCATCATGTGGATTTAATTTGATTTAACCTAAATTGGAATAGTTACTGATTAAGTAATGTTTTATTGGGTGCTTTTAACATTGAAAAACTTTGAAGGCCATGGTGCATCTCCCATGTTACTTCGGTGAGACTTCAACTTTCTTCATTCTCTATTTGGAAAATATTTGCATCATCTTATCAGCAGAGAAAAGACACCTATGTTTTGTATTATTGCAAATGACTATTGATGTGTGCCATTTTCAAACTTGCACATGAAAGGTTTCTTAAACTTATGGAATGGAGATTGCAGGGTCTATTGAAAATGGGGATTCATGGTGTAACTGTTTCTGATGTTAAAGGTTTTGGAGCTCAGGGTGGATTTCGAGAGCGGCAAGCAGGTATTTTATTTTGCAGCATGCGATTACTTTCTCTAGACTTATTGGATGCATCATGAATATTTGAGTGCTATCTGTATAAGGGTGTTAGTTACATCCCTTAGAGCCATTAGTTCAACTCATATGGTGTCACAGTCTTTGGGTAGAAGTGTATGCTTTGAAACGATTGTCAATTAGATTGATGTTTTTTTATTTTTTGAAAGTACTTTCTTTAAACTCAAAGATAAGCATTGCAATTTCTCTGAAGACTTCGGGTATCACAGGCAACTGCATGCATGGAAAATGGTCCTCAAGGGGAAAATCACTGAACACAATCACTTTCCTTGGGCAAAGTTGCTATGTCAAGGTGTGTCCTTCTGTCAAAATCACCTATGAATTGCACCTACTGCTAACCACTTATTCATGCCTATGAGGGAATTGAAGCTTGGTGGGTGGCTTGACATGGCACTGTTTTCACATTTGAACAACCCCATTAACAGTTAATCACCTTGATCAATAGAGGAAGCATAAATTTTCTCTTATTAATTTTCATTTTATTTTTCTATGTTGAATCGAGCAAGGTTATGAGGTGATGGTGACAAATCAATGTGATTCCTTTTTCCATATAAGTTAACATAAGGATGAAATATCATGTGTTGTCGTTCTCATGGATGCTTACAACTTTTTGTTGTGAAGACTGTTGTAGTTTGATTGGTGTTTGATGCAAGATGGAAGCAAGAACATACATAGTATTATGAAGGGTGGAAAGCGCATATAGTAGTTGTTATTGGAGGATGAAGAACAATGTGAAGTATTGTTGGTGATGATCAAAGAGTTTGTCAGTGCAATTAAAGAGACAAAGGATTGCTATGTAGTTGTACAAAGGAAAGTATCTAGGCATGTAAAAAAATAGTTAGGCATGAGAAAGATAGCTAGGCATGCAATGCAAGAGAGTGAAGATGAATTAGAATGTTCCAGGAAGAACGAAGTTCTTTATGAATGTAAGAATATGCTCGAGGAATTCATAGATGTTGATTATGAAGATGAATTGGTAGTACTACTAGCAAGATGCCTCTGTTATGAATCTTATGATTCCATACTTTAGTGTCTAGATACCTTAGTTGCTTCGATATGTTGTTCTCTCAGTATTGTGGTCACATTTTCTGAAAGAGAGAGCAGAGCAGCAACAAAACACAGACGTATCTATAGTGCACACCACGCAACTAAACATACTCAGCAGAGAAAGTCAGATCTCACTCTCAGCAGTGGGGACATTTAATGGTCTGTATTTGAAATAGGAGGAAGAAGTTGTTTCTCCAGTAAGAACCAGAATAGAATCAATAACAGCAAAGTGCAAATTCACAATTTAGGACAACAATAGGGAGTTTATTCAATGAACCACAATCAAGAAACTAAGACATCAATCAATCAAGTTTCATATCCCTGTATTTAGAAATTAGAACTTTGGTATATGTTCTAAATCCCTTTTTTTACATTCCCTTCTAGATAGGATCGGAAAACCTCTTTTCTTGTCCTGCGAGACTACAATTCTCTTGCATTTAGTGACAATATTGGTCTTAGTCCCTTTAAGATTTTCAAAATCATTACTGTAGTGAATGACACTTTGGTTTATTTCCTACTTTACTTTACAAATTGTAATTTACTATTGTAAGATCTTGCATTTGATGATAATATTACGCTTACAAGATTTTGAAAATCATTATTTCCACTATAGTGAATGACACCTTAGTTCATTTCCTACTTTACTTTACAACTTGCAATTTCCTATTGTAAGCTTTTGATGATACAATTTTTTATCCTTACGTTTATGATTCGAGGGGAATCATGTTGTTGGGAAGGCTTGAACCTGGGTGGGGGAAATAACAGTGTCCTTCTTTCATTGACCCAACGAACCCTGTTGACATATGTGGCAGTTATTTACTTTGTTGATTGAGAAATAACTGTTGTTCTAGTTCAAAATAGTTTCTAGTAAATATAATATTTCAAGCATTTCAACTAATACTAGCTTGAAAAATTAAATTGTAAGTGAAGTTCCAATTGAAAAAAGCTTAATACATAAGTAGGAGCAAGAATTTATCTTTTATAGTCAATTCTCAATTTATAGTTGTAACCAGCATTCATGATATCACTCTGTCTATCATAGTGGTTGTGGAATTTTTTAATAGATATTACTATTTATTAATGGAGAACACTCTTCAATATAACACATGGAACTCAAAGCTAATCAAATAGGATCATGAATTAATGCAATGACCTCTCTATCATTAACACATGCTCATAGCTCTACTATGGGAGGTAATGCACTATATGAAGACAATCGATTGGGGGGTATGTTAGAGTTTATTCTCCACATTTTGGAATTAGGGCAAGTTATTACCCATCCCCTTCGACAAAGATCAAGGCTAGATACCAAGTATTACCCATAATTTTGTCCCCTAACCAACATACTCATATGCAACATGAAAATAAGAAGATTTCCATAACAAAAATAACATTCTTTTAATATTTATAAACAACTATAAGGAACTTATGTTTTGAAAAAAATTGGTCCAAGAAACTAGTTGCATTAGAGCAATATTCCACCCAACCGTAGGCAATATTTTGTATATGCCACCCCTAAATATAGCTAATTACTCTACTTTAGTAGTACAAGGGAGTTAAAAGGTTTTTTGTTGTTGTCGTTGCACCCACACATACTCCATTTCTATATCCCCTTACTATTAAGATAGGGGTAGGAGAAGAGAAAGCACCGTGGTGACTAATTTAAAAGCAACTCTTCAAGTGTTTTCCTCTATAGTGTGGAACTATATGCATGTGCCTCCATCTAGGATCACCCCTTGTGCACAGTGGGTGTGTGGTGCTGGGAGTGAAGCCGGCATTACCACTGATTCAATTGTTGGTGCATTGATATGTGGTTTTTGTGTGGTAAGGTAATGCTTGGGTGCACTTTAGGAAAGACACTGGTGCACCACATTGTGCCTTGAAATTTTGAACCTAATGACCCATCATCATTGTAGGAAAGGCTACTATATTCTCCATGAATTGAAGGAGATCAACATGGTACAAGGAACAATGAGATCGAAGCCTAGTGTAGTGTTGTTGTAATCTCACAGATCACATAGGGTTACCAATAATACATACTAAAACATACATAAATATAAATAGAGACAAGAGATAAGAACAGATAGAAAGGAACAGATTATATTATCACAATGAGTTCATACAAGGCACGGAACTGAACTGAGTTCTTTGATTGGCTCAACAGCCTAATATATATAATTTGGAAACAATTACAACATAACTACCTGTCGGTTTGGTGAACCGACACGACTGTTAGTTAGCCGACTTAATTAACTAGTTTAGTCGGCCATCCGACTTGGCCGGACCATCGACTTAGTCGACTGATCGACTAAGTCAGTCTTCGTTCAAGTCGACTTCATCAACTTTCTCCTTCTACATCTTTGAATGAAGACCGACTTAGTCGATCAGCCGACTAAGTCGATGGTCAGACCAAGTCGGATGGCCGACTAAACTAGTTAATTAAGTCGGCTAACTAACAGTCGTGTCGGTTCACCAAACCGATAGGTAGTTATGTTGTAACTGTTTCCAAATTGTATATATTAGGCTGTTGAGCCAAGCAAAGAACTCAGTTCAGTTTTGTGCCTTGTATGAACTCATTGTGATAATATAATCTGTTCCTTTCTATCTGTTCTTATCTCTTATCTCTGTTTATATTTATGTATGTTTTAGTATGTATTATTGGTAACCCTATGTGATCTGTGAGATTACAAAATTGGTTTCGTTGCCGGTAGTACATGCCTAATATATATGCTCACATATGATACCAGAGCAGGAGATCAAGGACTGGTGGGACCGTAAAGTTGCAAACTGCTTGCAAAATTACGCACGATGAAATAGATTAACAGTCGCAGAAGCCAAGGCAAGATTTTTCATGGAGACGCATGAGAAGTTTGTCGAATTAGTGCCACAACTGTTGAAGCAGATTCTGGATGAGAAGACCGGACGCAACTAAAGAATAGCAGTTGCTAGATAAACTATTTTGAGGAGGACGAACAAATCTATCGGAGTGGTTTGAGAAAATCACCGACGACTTCTGTGAGGAGTGAGCGATCGAAGACAGGACGTCAGTGGAAACTGTCAAAGAACAATTCTACATAGATTTTATCGACCAATTCTTGTGCACCTTTCTGACCTTGCTGTTCAAATTCCTGATAGAGAAAGGAGCAGGTCACATCGTCGAACCTAGACCACCACTGTGCGAACAGCCACCAAACACCAACTGGGCGGAAAAGCAGAGGAAGTGGGAGAAGTTTATTGCAGAAAGGGAGTGGGAATACTTCCTGAGCAAGTGATTCGAACTATCTGGGCTTTCTAAAAAGCGTCAGGTAGGCTATGGGGGGGTAGCTGGTCATGTGTCGAAGGTAGAGTATAGTGGATCCTGGTCGACCTAAAGCTGATAGCTGTCACCAGTAATGAAAATTCGACCAAAGAGAAATCGACGGTATAGTATTGTAGGAAAGTATGTCGGACATTAAGAAAATTGAAAGGGACGAAAGACAGCAGCAAAGGGAAGCCAGACGAGAAAGAGCAGCACAGCTGCATCAAAGACAAAACCCTAGGGAGACCGACCATGAGGAGATTCCGCCAGATTCGGGTCATGACCGACATGTAGAGGGCGTAGAAGAGGAGGCGGCCCCTAAGGAAGAAGAAGTGTGGACAGAGCAGCCTGAAGCTCTCCAAATTACTGTCCCCGACCAAGGAGTAACCCTTTCCCCAGTAAATCTGTGTACCACAATAAAGACTATTATTGAAGACGACCTCCGACTACGAGATGGTGACATTACTATCTGGAGCTGACTAGGTGACGAACCATTCCCGGGACGACATCTTGTTATACGCTGACCGCTCCAAGGAAATTGGGTGACCTTTCAAACGACACCATCCTTTCAGAGTATCCACTTGCTCTTACCGACACATGAAGGAGCACCCCCCCTGCCACATACAACTTTAGAAGAAATACCAGAGTCGGACCTGAGCTCGCAAAGCTCCAGTGGACCATCGACAATACAAATCCACAAAAATCCACTGTATGACACAAAATCAACCACCGACGGAGGAACAAGTTTCGTCGACCAAAACTCCTCAGGCTCGACTGTATCAACGACCCCACCTCTTTCACCACCACCCACACCCCCACCTCCGCCACCATCAGATAGCAGTGACAGCGACTCAGACATGGGTCATGGAACTTCCCACATTCCTCTCTATGAGGGGGATGAAGACCCCAGACGACATTGGTTCATCTGCGAGTCCATATGGGATGCAAACCAGGTGAAGGAAGAATACCGACAGATGGCTCAGTTCACAGGAGCCTTACGGAAATGGGCTCTGACCTGTTATATGACCTTTTCCAAATGGAAACCCAGAGCAACAAAAGCAGAAATTAAAGCACAGTTATTATCCTTTTTCAAGACCCCAGACGCTAAGCACTTGGCCGCTAAAAAGCTCAAGACCACGCAGCAAAAGCTAGGGGAAACTGTCCGTGATTATGACAAACGCTGGAAGGACCTGTTGAGTCAATTAGATTATGTTATTGACGAACAATTGCTAATTCAATGGTTTCTTGCAGGATTTCTGCAAAAAATTCACCGACACATCAGTCTGGAAACCTTCAAGACATATGAAGATGCACTGACTAAAGCTCTACAGGTGGAAACGGACGAAGATATACCTGCCTATCAGACGGACCACAGGATAGAAGAACAGTTGGAAAGTGTACAGAAGTCCTTGAAAGAATTGTCCCTCAAAAATCAAGAAATCTGGTGTACGAAATGTTCGACAGCCAGACACTCGAAAGACAATTGTCGAACCGACTACAGCCGACAAGATGTCCGATTTGTGCAAACTAAAGTCTTTTGTGATATTTTCCAGGAGACTGGAGATCATTCCACGAAGGAATGTGCGTTTAACATGAAGAATGCAAAAGCTTCCTGGTGGGCCATTTGTGAGACAAAAAGTCACAATACGGCCGACTGTCAACTCAACCTCAAAAACAGACAGAACTATCAGGCCGTCTACCAGAAAAATGTAGTGGCGCAGAGCAATGAGAAAACTAATACCAACAATCAGAACGGGCAAGGGCATGACGGCCGGCGATATGAACGTCGGTACGACAATCGATGAAAGAGATATGAAGGAAGAGGTCGATTCGTCGGGAATCGTGATATACGAACTCGTCGACCCACACAATGCTTCATCTGCTATAAAGAAGGGCACAGATGTGCAGACTGTCCGTACAAGGACAGAACGGACCTTAAATTCTGTACGCATTGCGGGGTAGGTGATCACTCTCTGGAGGATTGTCCTACCATGTTAGAAAAAATCAATAATAAAAAGAATATTAATGTCTTGTCTTGTGTGCAAAAGCATTATATATTAACTACTAAAAATCTGCTCATTGTCACTCGTCAATGCACAAAAACAGGGCCTGATAACCCCCAAATTAGTAAAATTAAAAACCCAAATAGTTATCTGGATCCCCTGAAGGAAAAACAAACTTATCAAGAAGCCACACACATCTTTCAAGACATTGCACAGCAAGAAGACAGTATTACCAGTCGACTTAGCATGAAACAGTAATTAACTCATCTCATCCAAATAGACAAATTAGTTGCCCAATTTATTGACTTATTGCACACACTAAAAGATACCACAAGGGAAAAACAAACTAAAAACATTTGTAGCTTAAACCAAAAGGATAAAAATGATGTTGACCCACTTGTCGACATGGAAATCGAAGGATAGCATGTCCGATAGGTAGTGCTCGATTTCGGGTCTCAAGTAAATATTATGACCAGGCATACATGGGAACAGATGGGTAAACCTCGACTCTATGAGTCATGCATCTATCTCAAACTAGCCGACCAAGGTCTCATTGAACCCATTGGGGTTTGGAGAGATGTTGACACAACCATTAAGGGAATCTCGACCAAGGTTGATTTTGAAATTATCAACCCGAAGGAAGGTTCTAGCTCCTTCCCAGCCCTAGTAGGTCGAACTTGGGGACGAAAGATGAAAGCATCTATATCCCTAGACAAGGAAAGAATCAAACTTAAATGGAATGGTCACAAGGTCATTGTACCCATTAATCCTTCCCAAGGACAGCCTTGGACTGAACCAATTGATGAGGAAGTAGATCTTAGACAACTCTACTAGATCCACAACAATCTGGACTATACAAAACCAAATGCCCAAGGGGAAATTTACTTAGGTAACCCAGAATCAGTTGGCTATAATTCAGATGCTGAATTATATGACTGGGAGATGGAAAATTATGAAACACAAGAAAGAGGGTGCTGGACTATACAAAAAGTACAGAAAAAACCCACCCGACAGTGCTTTGTAGTCTCAATTATCCCTAAGATCTTTGAAAAGAAACTCAGAGAACGCCCTACCTTACAACCGACCAATGTAAATACCCCACAAACACAAAGGTATAAGGAAAGGGAATCCCCAGTCCTACATGTCAAGCAAGTATCTAAAAACATTGGAGAACATGGCCGACTTCAAAGTTTAGTGGAAACATTCACAGGTCAAGCAGCTCGATGGTGGGATACCCATCTTTCAAAACTACAGACCTGGACCACTGCTTCAACTTACTTTGTTGAACGGTTCGGGGGCGGAAATATAACACAGGAAGCCCAAATCCCTATCTTCACACAAGGCCAAAACCCAGAAGACCACATTAGGACTTGTGAAAAAGAGTGGAGAAGACTGGGACATAAGGATGAAAGAGCCTGGCCACACTTGTTCCCATCAACCCTCGACGACTTACCTAGTAAGTGGTATAAGATGGAAGAAGCTAGGGGAGAAACCTTCTTCTGGCATGAACTAAAGGAAAATTTCATAAAATACTTTAAGTTCGAACCTCAACATAAACACTTAGCCGCGCCAGCAACACAAATCCAACACTTTCTCCAACCGACTGCAAAAATACCCTGTCAAAACCCTCGTCAGATCCAGAACTGTAACATCATCCACACCAGATCAAAAGTCGAGTCCACCCAGTTACAGTTAGAAAATGAACACACCGAAGGAAAGAGCTTCAGGTGGAAAACCAACCACGCTGAAACTACAAAACCTATCTATTCAATCCTAAGGGTCACGACCAACAACAAACCAGACATCGACAGAATGACTGTAGCCGACTTCCCTGCTACATTTTCACAATTCACAGAAGGAAGTCGACTGATCAACGAGACAAAAGCACCGGAGTGGTTAGATGCAAAAGTGCAAACTAAGGAGGTCGACATTTCAAATGACGACTGTCCTAAACTCGCAAATATTGGTGACTACTGGAGTGAACAACAGACTGCTGAAATAGTGACTTTACTTAAAGAATTCCAGGACGTATTTGCCAGAGACTATAAAGACCTCAAAGGGTTAGTTCAGGAAATGGGTGAAATGAAAATAGATACGAAACCTGATGTCCGACCTGTCAAGAAAATACCTTATAAACTAGCTCACAAGTACAAGGAGATAGTTAAGAAGGAAATAGACAACATGTTAGCAGCAGGGATCATCTACCCTATAGACCAGTCGGAATGGGCAAGTCCCATGGTCGTTCAGCCTAAGAAACATGATCCGACCAGGTTAAGAATTTGTGTTGACTTTAGGGAGCTCAACAAAGTCACACTCACAGATCCATTCCCCACACCCTATGCTGATGAAATCTTGAATGAAGTTGCAGGACATGAATGTTACTCCTTTACAAATGGATTTTCAGGCTACAATCAAGTACCCATAGCAAAAGAGGATCAGAAGAAAACAACCTTTGTATGTGAATTTGGATCCTTTGCCTACAGATTTATGCCCTTTGGGTTGAAGAATGCACCTGCAGTATTCTCTCGAATTGTTGTCAAAACATTCCAAGAATATATCTATAAAACCATGGCCGTATACTTTGACGACTGGACAATCTACTCCACCCTGAAGGATCACTGCACATGGCTCAAGCTTATGCTGGAAAGATGTCGACAGATACAACTTTCCCTGAATATTAAGAAATGTATCTTTATGACACCCATAGGCATACTCCTCAGACATATTGTCTGTAAGGAAGGAATCAAGGTCAACTTTGCTAAAATTAAAATCATCCTCGACCTAAAGCCCCCAAAAAACCAGCCATTGTGGTATGCGTCCAGAAGAGACCGACTATTCGTCTGCACAGTCCACAGCCAGAGAAAAGTTGAAGGATTTGACAAAAAGTTCATTTTGGTACCTCCCTGTTTCTTCGGGACGAAGAAACCTTTTGTTTGTGGGGGAGATGTAGAAGGAGCAAGTCGATGAAGTCGACTTGAACGAAGACCGACTTAGTCGATCAGCCGACTAATTCGATGGTCCGACCAAGTCGGACGGCCGACTAAACTAGTTAATTAAGTCGGCTAACTAACAGTCGTGTCGGTTCACCAAACCGACAGGTAGTTATGTTGTAAATGTTTCCAAATTGTATATATTAGGCTGTTGAGCCAAGCAAAGAACTCAGTTCAGTTCTGTGCCTTGTTTGAACTCATTGTGATAATATAATCTGTTCCTTTCTATCTGTTCTTATCTCTTGTCTCTGTTTATATTTATGTATGTTTTAGTATGTATTATTGGTAACCCTATGTGATCTGTGAGATTACAACTGATTCAATTGCCTCCATCTAGGATCACCCCTTGTGCACAGTGGGTGTGTGGTACTGGGAGTGAAGCTGACATTACCACTTTTTTAGCCTTGTTCTCCAGCTTGAGTTGACTTGCAAGCTCATCCTTCAAACGGTTCCATTGTAGTGTCTAATTTAGGACACTACACTAGGCTTCGATCTCATTGTTCCTTGTACCATGTTGATCTCCTTCAA